>JANAVB010008997.1:581279-676279 GCA_029216955.1 Iris pallida | reverse complement strand
GAGGAGTTCCGTCCTACATACTATGGAGCAAGCTTAGATGACACATGTGAGCTGGACTCCTAGGAGGACCCAGCACTTGCAGAGGACATTACCCCAGTAGTCTAGGCTAGTTAGCTAGACCAGTATCTTACTTATTATCTTTTCTTGTTTGGATACACTTGTACTTATTTGGGGATTTTGTTATTCTGGATATTATGGAGTTGTTATCTTAGACACTTAGATTCTCTCTCTTATCTTGTAATTCATTTTGGATTCAGATCTTATCTATCTATCTTATCGTACTTTCTATCTTAGCTGTGATTAAGTTGTACATTTCTATATTGTCCTCCATTTGGAGCATATACATTGTACAGTTACCTTATAACTGTTAGATGTATGTGACCTAGGACATCGTTCTACCGCCGACACTGCGGCGTAGGCTGGATGTACCCACATCTCGTGTCCCTACACTGGGTGCGGGTCGTGACACATTTTTAGTGGTGGCCCATGCATGTCGAGTTTATGTAGTGGTATTTGAATTAGAGTATCACTACAGCCTGCAGTAGGATTAGGATATATTTTGAAGGTACTCAATCACGCATAGGAAAAAACTCTTAATCTGATTTCTGTTACCTAAATTTGCTGCATTATTGTCTTTCCTTAAAAATAAACTGTCCTTTCTTGATGTTATCGCTTCATTCTCAGTGATTTCCCTCTCGTTTGATCTATCTTCAGGATGGTTATGGAGACATGATCTCATCGTCTCGATCTGGAAGACACCACTGAGGGGTTTGCCACTTCTCGTCCTGATCAACAGGTCCCCGAGACTATAGCTCATGTTATGCCAGCTCAGGCTGGAATATCTGCAGCCTTTGGGAGTGCACCTCTTCGTACTCCGAGACTTTCCCCAGTCATCCCGGACATTCTTCAGCAGCAGCAGCCTCCATCAGGATTAGAGGACGTGGCACGGTTGTTCTCCTTCTTCCAGCAGATAGTGGAGACTCAGCGGTAACAGTTGCTCAAGAGGGGACATGACATTCATGGAGCCAGCAGCAGTGGAGGCCAGGCCAAGAGGCCTCACGTACAGATTCAGTATCAGTATCAGCAGAGGCCTGTTCGACAGCACCTTCAGGGTCAGGGACGTACATATTTCCACCAGACATCCAGGCAGCAGCAGGACGCTAGGTACAACTTCTGCAAGAAGGCAGGCCATGGGTGGAACGACTACAGGATGAGGCTTGGCAAGTGTTTACTTTGTGGTTCAGCGGAGCATCAGTGTAGGAAGTGTCCCAAGAGCTAGACACCATTGACTGAGGCAGCAGCAGGAGCTAGGGCTCTGACAGAGCAGCAGAGGGGACCACCGTTACAGACGCATCTGACCCTTAGACAGCAACATGTTATCAGTTACCCTTTTTATAAGAAACCAGGGCACGATTGGAGTAAATACCGAATAAGGTTTGGCAAGTGCCTACTTTGTGGAGCATCATATCACCAGTTAATAGAGTGTCCCAAGTTTCCTGGACGGACAGCTCAGGGAGTAGGAGCGAGGGCTCCGGTGAGCCAGCAAAAGGGACTACCCTTACAGACTCAGCAGCAGAGATTCGCGCAGCATCAGGCTGGAGGAGGCCAGCAGGGGCGAGCTTACGCTATGGCAGTTGAGGGTGCACAGGCAGTAGGAGAGCTTATCGCAGGTTCTGTTCCTCTCGATTTCGTTCCTCCTTTGCCATATTTTAACCATCTCGAAATTCGGTTCCAACAGATCTTGCTTATCGTTCTTGTTCGTAGATGAATCTGATTCTTGGTATTCATTGTTGATTTAATTTTCTGCCAAGATAAATTATATGGGCTAGGTCATCTCAGTTATGGAATCTAGTCTTCTACAGTCACATTAGCCAGCATGGCAAGGACCTATAGTCTGATTTTGGATATATTTCTCGGGTGTAAAAATTTAAGGTTTTCGCAGCCAAGCTTGCGGCAGAGAGAAAATTTTAAATACCATTAATCTAGATGTGTGTACATTAGTTAGGACTCTATGGTTATCATAGCCCTGCTTACTAGTATGATGAGGATTCAGAGTACCATGATTTTGGATGGACGTATATGATTATCAGATTTCCTCTTAAAAGTTTTTGAACATATCGTCTCTACTTATCGTTTCAGTCTTTCAAATTTTTGTTGTTGTTGTTTGTTTTGTTTTGCTTTCTCATCATTTAACTTAGGAGTAGGAGTAGCTCTAACTGTTAGTATAATCCTTTGTATAACTTTCTTATTATGAATTTCTCTTAATGAAACAATGATTGTGATAGGCCTTTTGACTTAGAAGTGATAGTGTAGCTCTAACCCTAGAATGGTAACCCTTACAGCCCTGTTTGATTCATTATTTTCCTTATCTTCCCAGCCTGACACCCATGACCCTATATTGTCCCACTTACCTTGTCCCTTGTACTGTTTTGGCTACACAACTTTCGGTCTAATTTAGGCCATTTGACCATTCCTACTTTAATTATGATTATTTCATATACATTACCGTGACTTTTAGTTTAGGAGCACAAGACTAGTTGTTTTCTCCAAACTAACTTCCCCTGCATGACCTATACATGACTCCCTACACTCATGACCTTCGTGTTCCACTCAGACACAACATCTTATGCTATGTTTGCTTCATACGACTTTTCCGACACAAGACCCCATCTTGATTCATCCCATGGAGTCACTTTTTCGACTCGAATTGGGAACACCTTTTTGACCCAACCTGCCGACCCAAATTCTGGATATAACCTATTTTAAGCCTACTGCCCATATTGGACTTGCTGACCCAGAATGCTGCTAGGTAGAAGCTTTGACCTTGATTGTTGGGGGTTGACCTACAGGATTACGACCTTCTAAATTTCGAGGACAAAATTTCTCTAAGGAGGGTAGACTTGTAACACCTAGTTTTCTAAATGAGGGAAATTTTAAAATTTTGTAATTTTAATCCTTTAATAATGTTATTTAAATCATGATATAATTTTTGGTGATTTTAATTATTTTAAAACTATTTTATTGGTAATTTATGATTTTGGAGTTTTGCCAGTGAAACCCTAGAGAGTACTTGACCTAGAGCCTAACCATATGATTAGGATGTTTTATTTATCATTTTTGGCCTAGGTGGAATTATTTGTAAATTGTTGAGTGATGATTGTTATTTTGACTTTTGCTAGTTGAGACTTTAGAGACTAACCTAGGTGTTGACTTTGGCTATGGTGACTTGGTTAGCATGGTGGGACCCTAGTCTAACTTAAGTCGACCCAAGTTGACTTATTTTGAACCAAGTTTCATAGAGAGAGTAAGTGATTTAGGTGCATGAATTTTTGACTAAGAGATTGACCCATTTAGTATGGCACTTGGCCCAAAGCCCATTAGTCATCAACCCTAACCCTAATTCTTCCATTCTTGGCCGGCCTAGGGATCTCCCCCTTTATTTAATGTCTCTTATTCCATTTTTGCCTCTTTTTACACCACATCCATTTTTGGCAAGAGCAAGTTTTGTCCATTCTTCAATCCTTCCTATTTTATTCATTTATTTTCCTTTTTAACCCTAGTCTTTTGCAATAGGATCTAAACCATGTCTATTTACTGTTCATGATGAGAAATCATAGCTTTTAAATAATTTGGAGCTTGGGAATTGCTAGTGGGATCCTTCATTTTTGGATCTTTTTCTTGTGTTTGACA
This sequence comes from Iris pallida, assembly GCA_029216955.1. Classification (NCBI taxonomy): domain Eukaryota; kingdom Viridiplantae; phylum Streptophyta; class Magnoliopsida; order Asparagales; family Iridaceae; genus Iris; species Iris pallida. Next base: position 672,589 of record JANAVB010008997.1, on the reverse strand, counting down.
CTCAATAGGTAAACTATTCAAACCACTTCATTTTCTTGATTTCTTTGCATGGTTGCATAGATCTAGGAGTCCCCAAGCTGTGGTGTGAGTCTTGGGTGATTTTTTGTCGATTTTGTGTCCGTATCGGACACATCAGTTACCTTTTGTAAGGGTTTGATGTTATGCCTCTGTGAACCTTTTCATACTGTTTTCAAAATGTTTTTGAATGGAAATGTTGATTTATGTTTGTATATTGATTTCGTGTCAGTTTGGGAGTGTCACGGTGTCTGTGTTGTGTCTGCGAGCAATAGGACACGTCGCGCGCAGTGCTCGGCTGTGCCTTGCTATTCGAACAGCAGTGTGCTGTGTCCGTATCAAAATAAGACACGACACTTGGTGTGGTGCTAGGCCCCACGACTGACATGAGATTCCTCGAATGTCAGATCGTATCGTGTCGAGTCGGACACATTCTAGGCACCATACTGAATTTACACTGAACGCACACACACGTGAAACCCAGCCCGATACGCATCTCATGTCCGCACCGAACACGACATGGACACTTCGTTGTGTGTCGTTTGTGTAGCCCTACACGTGGGCTATACGTGGACGTGACCACATGGCTCCACGCGTTGTGTGTCATGTCCACGAGGATTCGAAACCTCTGAACGATGTTCTGATACGTGGATGCACGCTGTGTGTTCGAAACATATTGGACACGTCGTATCACACTTTGAGGACACGACACGACCTGTGTAGCACGTGTACACCTACACGACACTTTACCAACCATTTAATTGATGATTTATGTTAAATTTGAATCCAATTTTGTGTTTCCCCCAACTGTCTGCTACCATGTTCTGTTAATAAGTTCCTGAGATTTAATCGTGTTTTCAACTGATGTTAGATGTTAAATTAATAATGTTAGAACATATAATTATGTCTGATATGAAGGTTACATGTTTGGGTTCATGTGTGATGATTGGTTTGTTTGATTTATGTTTCCCGAGCCTGTGTGACACTAAATACCCTGAAATTCTGAATACACATTCGACTGTCACCAACACACACACCCCCTACTGCTGTCTACACACACTAAAATCTGAACACTACACTCCACACACACATCTAAACCGTTGACAAAATCTGGAAACACATACACACCCACATCACACCTAATACACACACACATATTCACTAAAACCTGGAAACTGAAATACACACACACACACACACACATTATACACACATGTGCTGCATACATTCTTTATTCACTAAGAACTTACCCTCACACTTTACCTATCACACATTATTCCCATCTCTATAATTATACATGTTATATATATAGATGTGTATTTATACATGTATGTTAAACTGAAATATGATATTGTGATACACACATGTCATAACTGGACACATGCATATGCACACTGTGATATATGACTGAACATTGAATTTACCTATATTGACCTGAACTTGCTTTAACCCTATATGCATTGACACAATGTAGCCTGAACTTGACATGCATTACCTGAACGACTTCACACTTATACATTGCACTTAACCTTGACCCGTTTGATTGACTGGAACTGAACACATGATGCATCACTAACCCATAACTGAACCCTCATGCTATGTAACCTACATTATCTAGCTAATTGACAGAACCTATGTAACCTACATGTTATGATTGAACTGAAACTAACTAAACTATACTCTCTTTTCTGAAAACTGAAACCATTGCAAGTAACCCTAACCTTACTCTAAACTGAACATATATGGATACATGTTAGCCTTTCTTTAACTAAACATTGATAACCCTTGTAAGTGGAACCATTGTACTGATAGCTAGATAGCCCTTATATATACACATTTGCATTGACACTATACACAACTCACCTCTCTACATCTCTCTATATATATTTTGATATATGGTAATATATATATACCATATATTTTGATATATGGTAATATATATATGGTAATATATATATATATATATATATATATATATATATATATATATATAAGGTGATCAATGAATGAATGCATGAATATATATAGTTTCCTATGGATATTGGTTGATTGTATGCTATATTGATTATAGGCATATAGCCTATACAAGATAGCCCCTATATGTTGTCTAAGTAATTATACCTATATAGATCATGAGTATATATGTTTATATATAAATTGTATGGGATAGCTTGTGATTGGTTTGTGTTGTGTGTGAGTGCTAGCCTAGGCTTGGTTAGGCTTAGTGAGACTTGTCTGGGTTAGGACTTGACTTAGTTGACCTAGTTTGACTAGTTTAGTATTACCATTCTGGACATGTTGTGACCTGTGTTGCTCTGTTTAGGACTCATCTACTCTGTTTTGACATATATATTCATCGGATACTCAGGATACCAGGCGAGTACATTCTCTGACCATTTCATACTTGATAGAATTTACATTTATGCTCTAGATCCTTTACTTGATGCTGTCACGTTGTTAACACAGATTGGTACTATACGGATCCCTTCATGAGATGTTATCCCGTTCGGGAGCATCGGATACATCATGTCATGTGCGTTTCACTTTCACATATATTCCTGTGCTTTTACCATTCATGTGCACTCTTGTGATTCATGTACTCTCATGTTCACGGAGCCCCCATGTTTACAATCATGTGCACCCATTTATGGGTCCTCATGTGATATCATGTGCAATAACATAACCTGTCTGGATCCTTGTGTATTGATTGGGGTACAGGGTAGTATAAATGGTCATGTGAACAATTCAAAAGTAGTGTAGTCATGTGCAAACTTTCATGTTTATTATCAATCCGTTCACATGTCTATCTTGTACCCTACATTACTAGTCACTGTTAGCTCATTACTTATAGTATATTTTTTTTACAGTCTTCTCTTTTACTTCATATATTTTCCAGCGGTTCATGTATCTTACTCTATAGCATATTTACATATCCTGTCATATTATGGACTGCGTGAGATGTATTGTGCTTGCTCCCGTCCTGACTGGACCTGTTGAAAATATTATAGACGAAATTGAGGAGTTCCGTCCTACATACTATGGAGCAGGCCTAGATGACACATGTGAGCTGGACTCCCAGGAGGACCCAGCACTTGCAGAGGACATTACCCCAGTAGTGTAGGCTAGTTAGCTAGACCAGTATCTTACTTATTATCTAGTCTTGTTTGGATACACTTGTACTTATTTTGGGATTTTGTTATTCTGGATATTATGGAGTTGTTATCTTAGACACTTAGATTCTCTCTCTTATCTTGTAATTCATTGTGGATTCAGATCTTATCTATCTATCTTATCGTAATTTCTACTTTAGCTGTGATTGAGTTGTATATTTTTATATTATCCTCCATTCGGAGCATATACATTGTACAGGTACCTTATAACTGTTAGATGCATGTGACCTAGGACAGCGTTCTACCACCGATACTGCGGCGTAGGCTGGACGTACCCACTTCTCGTGCCCCTACACTGGGTGCGGGTCATGACACCCTTCCCCTCTATGTATTTCTGATACCTGATATTTGGTATCGATGAAATTTCACTTCTGACTCAATTCGACTTAGCATTTACAACTGCAGTTGCAGTGGTTTTGTCCTTACCACCTTATTACCACCCAAGTTTGCAAGGTAAACATAGCAATAGGATACGACATAGGTACATGGGCTTGTATCCATATTAGATTTCTTGGTTGCAACTGACTTGGAATACGTATGAATTATAGCCTGATGCTCTCCACACCCATTGTTACTCAATCCCAGATTTCATCTAGTTCCCTTTAGGCATTAACACGACTACTTGGGTGGCTATTAAACCGGATCACACATTACTAATTATTGGAAATCTTGCAATTTGATTTACAGGGGTAAGGAATTACCTATTTGATGAATCCGCTGCTGCTAACTCCCACTTTCCCCAACACAGATCTTCACGAACTTGAGAGGCGCTCTGGAAGGTTTAGGGTTTAAGTGGAAGGGATCGATGGCTCTCTTCTCCTCTTTATATATATAAACCTAGTTTAAATCTTACAAGGATAAGGAGAAAGAGATTTGAATTCAAGTAAAATCCTATCTGCTGCCGTTTGGGAGGTTTTGAATTTGGCAAGTTGTTCAATCACCCCCTTACTTAATTTCATTTGCCTAATTGCCCCTTCATGACATATTTGTAATGGGTACTTAAATACCTATATATATATAGGCATTGACATTAATAAAAATAGAAATAATAATAATACACTCAATAATGATTTTATTTGTTTATTGGGTTCAAGGGTCACAGGTTGGGTTCAGTTGAGTCGGGTCGGGTCAAATCGGGCTTGGTGTAATAAATGGTCTAATTTTAGTAATTTATGATCATGGGTAAATAAGTAGCATGCAGGAGCTAAATTAAATGGGACACAAGTGTCATGTGGGTTGTAGGCTTAATGTGGGCCGTGTCCATATTTTGGGTTGACAGGTTTGGGTCGAAAGGGTGTCCCCAATTCAAGTCGAAAATAAATGTGATTCCATGGGATGAATTAAAATTTGGTCTCATGTCAGGAAAGTTGTGCGAAACAAATGAAGCACAAGATGGTGTGTCTGAGTGGGGACACGAAGGTCATGGTGTAGGGTGTCTCGAGTAGATCATGCATGAGAAGTTGGTTCTGAGAAAACGACTAATCTTGTGCTCCTAAATTAAAAGTCACGGCAACGTGCATATGATGATCAAAGATAAAAGTAGGAAATTAATTAATAATTATTCAACGATTAATTGGCCTAAATTGACCCGAAGTTGTGCGAAGCAAAAAGAGTACAAGGGAATAACTTTGAGTGGGACATGATATATCAAAATGAAGATAATCTTGTCTACTACAAACTCATGAAGAAAGTTTCCAGAGATTGGCATCTCTGACGCTCCAGATATCAAAGTCACGAAAAAGAACATTAAATAAAAAAATAAAAATAATATTTATTGAAAATAATTGATTTAGAAAATTAAAAAAAACCCTAAATTCAGGGGGCTTACATCCTACCCACCTTATAAGAATTTCGTCCTCGAAATTAAAATCATCCAATAGGTCAAGCTAAGGTATGTAGCCGCTAAGGCACAGTACTCAATTTGCTACCCTTGTGATCATCCGTTCTGTTTCTCTCTACAATGTTTTGGTTCAGGTTCAACTAACTTATTTTATTTAAAACTATGTCATTTTATCCCTTAGAATCTTCATATCAATAAGAACCTTTACATATACTCTAAAGTATAGGTCATCCTCGAGATATGTATGTGTATATATCAACAATGCTTGGCCATCAACCAAAATTCCAATCTCAATAGCAAAAAGTTTGTTTCCTTATCCCATCCCAAGTATCTTTATCCTATTAATTAATCATAGCTCCTTGAAATAATACATTCAAAACCTATTCTTGGCATTGAGCCTTCTCTCTTTTTACTCAAGAACTCCCGATATAAACCCTCAAATTCAAACTCTTGATTCATTTACCAATTTATTTATTAATTATGTACGTATGCCCTTGTTTCGTTCCTGCTATCTTCCGATCTTGCACGCAATGTTATCTCCTTCTATTTTATTCAACATATCGATCTATCCTCCAATTATAAGTAAATAGCTTGTAGATAACCACTAATCACTTGGTCATCAAACTCCTACAATGCTCAACCCTCGAGCCTAAGCACAAGATTCTAGTCCTTAATCCATAGTCACAAAAATATAATATTTCATTACTCCATCTTAGATACCTTATCATCAATCTATACTATCAAACTAATCATTCTTAATGGTTTTCTAAGTCCACTATAGTCAGTCACTCATATCTGTCCTATAAGCTTAATCTAATAAATCGCCAAGAAAGATATACTCATCACAATCACATAATAACATATTATGGTTATAAAATCCGTTAACGAGGTTTGGATATTTCAGTCGTCTATTAAATAGAAGGTAACAAGGGCCTAAGACTGGGTCGATCAATCCATATTAATATTCAGACAAGTTAAAGGTCAAGCAAGACAAGAAAGATTATCGAAATATTTCCAAGAATAGTACGAGGCCAAACGAGATGCATAGGATATAGTCGAAGTAAAACTCGAGAACCATATATCTCTGTAATTATGTCACATGAAGTTATTATCGCGCTAGTGTGCATCTGGCTGCGATTAACTTCCTTGTTCCATAATACGACAGATGGCTGCAGTTCACAGCTGCCACTGTAGGAGTGTAAAAAGTGCTTTATAGACTAAGTCAAAGGAAGTGAGGACTTTACGCAAGCAACTTTCTATGTGAGCTATTTTTACGCCAGGGCTATTTGCATTGGACATTACGCGAGCTACTTTACGCCAAGGCAGTTCATTGAATTTTACGCCTGGACAAACTGTCAGGCCGTATTTAATGCAGCAGATTTGATTTGACAGAATGATTTTACTGACAACATGTAAACACAGAAGTCGAGAAGATCGAATTTTCACCAAACCCGATACTTTTCGTGTGGTGTGCAGAAAAGGCTATTTTACGCTCAATAAAGTTACTTCTTTTTACGCACTATAGTTATTTGAGCTTTTACGCTTAAAGCTATTGTGAGCGTAAAGTCTATTTGGGCTAAGTTTTACGCTCAAGGCTATTTTAGCCACTTTATGCTGGAAAGTTTATTTTGAGTTATTTTTACGCCAGTTTGCCACTTTACGCTCAGGGCATATTTTTGGTTATTTTTACGCCCGATCCTTCCTGACTACTTTAAAACGTGGTTTGTCTATGTGGCTATCAAGCCACACTTATTGAAGAACGTGTGTACGTGCTTCCTATTTTTTTGATGAAATAATGGGACACGTGTCAACATGCACAGAGGGTGACTTCTATCGTGGGTGACGGTTGCTAGCGTAAAGACTGGATTATGTTGCTTTTTACGCACAAATGTAAAAGTCTATAAATAGACTTATTTTTCACATAGACAGCACCAAGAGAGTATATAGAGATCAGAGCCAAGAGACTTTGACTTTCCAGAGCATTCTTCTTCAACTTTTCTTCCAGAACAGAGTGAAGCAAAGCAGGAAAGCATTCGACCTCGCCATCAGTGCCCAAGTGCGTCGATACCTTTCTGGTGACTTAGTTCTTCCGGCTGTTCATCTTCTAGCAGTGATCTTCATCATCATCGTATGGTCCAAGGAATAAAGTGATCGCCTTCAGATCAGATTTCCATAGCAATACTTCCCAGAACAATTTGTACTTTCTGTACTTTTCTCGTTTTATTTCAAAAGCCAATTTTTAGGCACTTTGTTAAGTGAAACAAAATGGCGACTCTGCTGGGGACAACCTTCTCCTCTGACGAGAAGGCAATTGCTCAATATGATGATGCGTTGGTCGGATCGACCAAAAAGACTCTGGTTGTGCACTTCGACCAGACTGCCTATGAAGAAATGCTCAGGACTGGGGGTAGTGCTCACTGCTCCAATGTTAAGAAATTGCGGAAGGCACAAAAAGTTTGGATTCCTAAGTCCAAACCATCCTCGGATCTCCCTGTTGTCTCTGAAGGCAAAGGCATCCTTCCTACTCCTGTTGTGGAGACTCCCATCAGTGATGAGGCAGTCTCTACTTCAGCGATGTGCCGCGGGCGTAAAAACTAGGCTCCCGTTTGTAACGATGCAGCCTCAGTATTGCGCCCTGAGCGTAAAAACCAATCTCTCGTCAGTGACGAAGAAGATTTCCAAGTCTTATGCCCAGCGTGTAAAAATGAAGTATTACACCCAGTGCGTAAAAACCAAAAATGACGCTCTGTGCATAAGAACAAGTCTCCGTCTGTGACGTGGTAGACCCCAATACTTTACGATTCGAGCATAAAAATAAGTCTCCCGTCTGTGACACGATAGACACACAAAATTTACACTCCTCGCGTAAAGGAAAATCTCCCGTCTGTGACGTGGTAGATACTCATGTTTTGCGTTCTATGCGTAAAGGTAAATCTTCTGTCTGTGACAGTGTAGATAAAATTCACAATAATGCTTCTGCATCTAAAGTGAATTTACCTGCACGCAACCGGCATAAAAACATAGTTGGTAAAACTTCTTTTTTTAACCAACAACCTTCTTATACTGCTGTACGTAAGGTACCAAACCTTCAAATTACGTGCAATGCTAATGGGGTCCTTTGTGCTCAAAAGTCTCAGGATTTACGCACGCAACTCCAAGCGCGTAAAAATGTAAAGTTTGGTTCTGCTAATGCAGCTAGTAATCTTCTTTATACACAAGGGACTAAACATTTCTCTTCCCCAAATATAATAAAGAAGACTACTCCCTCTACCCCTTCTGATTTACGCGAATTGCTAGTACAAAAGCGTAAAATAGACAATCTCCTGTGACACTTCCCCAAGAGAACCACCATTGTGAGTGTCACCAGATTGTAATCAAATGTTGTTGTTTGGCTTCTAAACGGTCAGTTTTTGACCGGTTAAGTTTCAATGCGCCTTAACAACAAGTTGATGACCAAGAACATGAGTTGTCATATGCGTCAGTCAACATGGCATCTCATACCAACAGAGGACGACGTACAAGATGCAACACGTCCCAAACTCCAGGTCAACAACAATTCAACAGACTTTTTGATTCCTTTGAAGGAGTATATCAGAATACTCGATCAAGAAGACAAAGACAGTGGCAGACTTCTGATTCAGAAGCTGAGGGTACTCAATCTTTTGAGTCTGAAACTGATAGTGTCGATTCATACCTCTATACCAATCCTTCTGTATCTTTAAGAGAGGTTGAATCCTACGCTATTGGAGATGAACTGGAGACGTCATCTGCTAATACAGAACAACGTCTCACCGCCGTTGAGCAATCATTAAAGGACATGCTTACCATGATGCAAAGCATGCAACAGATAATAATGACTCAGCAAACTGCTTAGCCAGCAGTAGTAACACCGGTACAAGTAGCAGCACAAACTCAAGATAGTCAAGGGGTTGATATACCTTTGAATATTCAGGAGCCCGCTGTTAATCAAAATTCTGTATCTCCAGATCCCATCATTCCAGAAGATGTACCACCTCCAGTGGGGGTCACGGTACATCCAACAACTATACAATCTAATGTGCTTCCTCAAACCAGTAAAGCTATTCAAGCAGTGCGCGAACTAAAAGCACAGTTTGAAGTTTTGAAGCACAAAGATCAACTCCAGAGGTTAGGGATTAAGCAACCTTATCCTCCTCATTGGAATGATGTACCCTTTCTACCGAAATTCAAGCCACAATCAATGGTATTGTTTGATGAAAAGGCTTCTCCTAGTCAGTATATCAATTATTTTGATATTATGACTGTGCATCTGCAGAAAAATGATGCTCTTCTCACTCGAGTGTTCATCGGGTGCTTGACGGGTTCAGCTTACGATTGGTATCGTAGTTTATCCGACAATTGCATTTCGTCTTTTGACAAATTTAAAGCAATGTTTCTCTCCCACTTCTATGAAAGAGGTATGGATATGAATATGTCCTCCCTAATAGAGATCAAACAAAAGGAGAAGGAAGATACTCAGACGTTCATTGAACGTTTCCGACAGGCAACTCTAAAACTGCCTCATGGTATGCCAGATTCAGCATTGATTGATACATGTAAGATGAATCTGCGACCATCCATTGATGTCTTCATGGGTTCACAATTCAAAGACTGGGCCTCGTTTATCATAGCGGCAGTTTCAGCCGAGACTAATGGTAGATTGGCTCGGGAACACGGAATGATTTTCGCTTCGAAAGATAAAGGAAAGAAAGGCTCTTCTGGTAATAATACTGGTAATCATAATGGAAAAGGAAAGGATACCCTTATGGTTAATCTTTCCAAAAACAAAATGACACCGAATAATCAGGAGTCTTCTAAGCCAAAAGAAGAATATTCTTTTGACGAGAGCGATATCCCTGGGATATTCCAATGTCTGGTGAAGAGTGGCAAACTCCAGATTCCGGAGCCAAAAAGGCCTAATAAGGTGAATCTGACTGACAATTCCAAATATTGTATCTATCACAGATACATCAATCATCATACCAAGGCTTGTTATGTTCTGAAGAAGAAAATTCAGGAGCTGATAAATGTCAATGCCATCGCTTTAACTAACGATGAGCATACGGTCACAACCAATATGGTTTCTCTTCAATTTGGAGGTTTTCCTCCACAGCAAGTCCCAGATGGGATCATCCCTATTCCAAAGGCGACTATGAAGATTGTGAATATCCCACCTGCCAGAGAGGAAAATGAAGGATTATTGCCTCTCACACTAAAGAATGGTGAAATCATGTGGGTACATCCTGACTTAGTACCTGAAATGGAGGATGAAGAGAAAACTTCAAAATCCAAGAAAGGTAGAAAAGTTAAAACCTGCAACATGATTTCTCATGTTATTCCAGATCCTGATGATTTGGATCATCTTTGGGATGGCATTCATTTGGAGGATAGGCTGAAAGGTTTAAACATATGTCTTCCAAGTTTAGCTCCTCCTACCAAGCTCAAACTCATTCATCAGCAGTGGTTAGTTATGAATACTGTTCCCTTATATAGGGCACAACAAGTATTCGCGGCTTATGAGAAAGCTCCTACAGGGATCTTTCCTCGTATCCCGAGTATTCCTCCTTCTTCTATGGTTACAGAGATTCCTATTCCTCCTTCTTCGGAAGTCTCTACGCCTTCTTTTTCTTCTGTGATTACAGAGATCTCTGCTTCTTCTTCTTTTGTTCAACCATCTATTGAAAGTCCGCTATCCATTCACTTATACAGTCAACAATCAGTCCATCTCATGAAGAAGATGGGTTATGACTTTCAAAAGGCAGAGGGTTTGAATTTTGATAAAGGAATGCGACTTCCTTTACAGATTCAAAGTCAAAAATCCACTGTTGGGTTGGGTTCTGAGCTTTCTCTTAAAAATTCTCATAAGAAGAAGGCTAAGGGAAAGAAGACTAAATTCTACAATATGGTACTTCCTTCTCATGATTCCGAAGAAGAAAGCTTTGCTGGTACGAGATCTGGGAAAGAATACCACAAAGATTACGAGGGATCTTCTAAAGAAGCAGAGGATGTTGTAGAAATAATTCCAGTTCAACCATCGCCTGTTCTTGCTAAACCCTCGGTGGTTGAGAAAGAGAAACAGAAAGCAGTACGCTTTGACGTTCTCTTGAAATCTATTTCAAATCAGGGGGTGGTGATGAAGCCCTACAAATTTGATATCTTAGCCCAGTTAGCCAATACTCCGGCTAGACTCTCTATATTCGAGCTACTGCATCTTTCTAAAGAAAGCAGAGAGACTTTGAGTGAAGCCTTGCTACAAGCAGACTCATGCTTGGCTCAACTCAAGAGTTCTGACAATATACCAGTGTCGTGCCCACAATGTCATAGTATGATGGAGGTAATTCCTAACATTACCTTCACACAAGAAGATATGTTGTTGAAGCATAACAAGCACGATAGACCTTTGTGCTACACTGGGTATATTGAATCCACTGAAATTGATATGATTTATATTGATCCTGGGTCTTCTATTAGTATTATTCTTCAGAGTATGCTAAGACCTTTGAGGATTCCTACTATTGATTTGACTTACACTAGTACTACAATAGTTTGTTTCAAATCTAGGAAGAGTAAACCACTGGGGAAAATTCGTCTGAAGATTCAGATTGGTGATCTTCAAACCATGGCAACCTTCTATGTTATCAACTCAGACGTATCCTACAACATCCTTCTCGGAAGAGCGTGGATACATGAGCATAACATCGTGCCTTCAACTCTCCATCAATGCTTCAAGTACGTGGATTTCCAAGGGGTTGTGAAGACTGAGTTTGCTGATATCAATCCCTTCAAAGGTGTTGAAACCTATTTTTCTGACTCGAAACTCTACAAACAAGAGCATGTGAAGGAGATATCAGATATGGCTGAAGATCAATCACCTGTTGAAGATCAGTCTGTCAATAAAGATCCTCCGGAAGAGCAACCTTTGAAGATCAAGGTCAAAGGTCGAATTCAACCCCAACCTGTCAATGATCAACCTCTGGTGATCAAGGTCAAAGGAAGAACTCTGACTTCATCTGAGGAATCAGTAAGTGTTCCTGCCAAAAGCCAAGTTCAACCTCTTATGATCAAAGTCAAAGGATGTACTTCTCGTACGTATGATCCAGAACCACCATTGATCATCAACCTTGACAAGTCTATGCAGAAAACGGATGACGGTCCGTTAATGATCAATCCAAAGCGTAGCAGTCAAATTGTAAATGATGTAAATATTGATCATTCTGTACTTTCTAATATCAATGAAGACTTTTTTTTGGAGTATATGGCTGTCAAACTTATTATAAGAATATCTTTATCTTCTGAAGATCAAAGTCATCAATATCAAGATGACATAGATACAGACGAAACTTTATACATTGACCATAAAGAAAATTCTTTTCCTTCGCATGTTGATGTAGGCCCTTACGCTCAAAAGTTCCTAAAATCTTCTCCTTATCTTCTTTCTGTAGCTGCTTCATCATAAGCTTGTGTAACTTTTAGACGTCATGAAGAATCTTATTTCGTGATTCCGTCTGATAAGAAAAACAAGCACCAAATTGTGTTTAGTCTGGCTAAAAATATCCCTGTTGTTCAGACAGATGATCTTAGAGATAAAGATAAAGGAAAAATCCGAATTGACAAATATAGTCAACAATCTCTCAAGATTATCCAGAAAATGGGATACGATTTGAAGACTATGCAAGGTCTCAATCAAGGCAAAGGTAGGCGATTACCATTATGTGGTGATCCGTTTTACCAGAAAACTCGTCATGGGTTAGGATATGATCCGTCCCACATGGTCAATGACGATATACAAGAAGAATTCTCTTCTAATTCTTCACAATCCTCAGAATCGGAAGAAATCCATTTCTCCTCATATGCTGGAGGAGATTATTATGATGAATCTGAATGTATCTTCTCAGTTAACATGGTTCAAACTGAAGGCAAATCTGAGCCGTTTGAAAATGACCCATGGGCCCAACAGATGGAAACTCAATGGAAACTTCGTTTTGAACAGCGACAACCACCTACAGAAGATGAGATTGTCCAGATTGATATTGGAGACGGAACTACGTCCAAGCCAATATTCATCAGTAAGAACCTTTCCGAAGATGAAAAGGAAGAGCAGATAAAACTGATTAAAGAATATATTGATATTTTTGCATAGAGTTGTGAGGATATGCCAGGTCTAGATCCTAAAGTTGCTACTCATAAACTCAATATTCTTCCTAACGCCAAGCCTGTGAAACAATAGCAACGGCATTTTCGACCAGACATGATGGATGCAATTGAAGCAGAAGTCAAAAAGCTGATTACATGTGGCTTTGTTCGTAAAGAACAACACCCAGACTGGGTTGCCAATATTGTTCATGTTATGAAGAAGAACGAAAAAGTTCGAGTTTGCATAGATTTTTGAGATCTTAATGCAGCTTGTCCAAAGGACGAATTTTTACTTCCCATTACTGATATCATGATAGACAATACATACGGTTTTGAACGCATGTCTTTCATGGACGGATTTTCAGGATACAATCAGATTAAGATGCATCCAGAAGATGAAAAGTATACTGCTTTTCATACACCCTTTGGAGTCTACTGCTATACGGTTATGCCGTTTGGTCTTAAAAATGCCAGTGCTACGTATCAACGGGCCATGAGCAAAATCTTTCAAGAACATCTACGGAAAATAGTTGAATGTTATGTAGATGATATTGCTATTAAAAGTCGATCAAAAGATGATCACATTCAAGACTTGAAGATAGTATTTGAATTGATGCGTCAGCATCAATTGAAAATGAACCCTACTAAGTCTTTCTTAGGGGTTTCCAGTGGCAAGTTTTTGGGATTTGTTATCACTTCTCAGGGTATCCATGTTGATCCTGATAAAATCAAAGCAATTCTTGAAATGCGTCCTCCATGCAATCTAAAAGAACTTCGAGGCTTTCAAGGTCGCATCGCTTATATCAGGAGATTTATATCCAATCTCTCTAGGAGATGTCAACCTTTCTCCCATCTATTAAAGAAAGGTGTATCATTTGTTTGGGATGAAGCATGTCAGAAAGCGTTCAATGACATCAAGCAATACCTTACAAATCCACCTGTTCTGGTACCACCAGTGGTAGGAAGACCATTTTTGCTATATGTTCGAGCATTGGATCATTCACTTGGTGCTCTTCTCGCGCAGAAAAGTGATATGGGTCACGAACAAGCAATTTATTGTCTTTGCCGAATGATGGTTGGAGCTGAACACATGTATACTCCTGTAGAAAAGGAATGTCTGGCTTTGGTATTTGATGTTCAAAAGACCCGACATTATGTGATAGGACAGACTATTCATGTCATCTCCAGAATAAATCCTATTCGGATATTGATGAGAAAACCGAGCATTCTTAACTCCAGATTAGCTACCTGGGCAATGTTGCTCACTCCTTATGACATGGTCTATGTACCTCAAAAATCAGTGAAGGGTCAAGCATTAGCTGATTTCTTAGCAGCTCACCCTATACCTGAAACATCGAAGCTATATGAGGACATTCCAGATGAAGTTGTGGATTATAACATGACTTTAAAGGATGACATTTGGCAATTATACTTTAATGGAGCATCACGAGTTGGACCTAAAGGCAATATCGTCTCTGGGGTAGGAATCGTCTTGGTTTCTCCTGACAAAATGGTCATATACCGTACTTATTCTCTCAATGAGCCATACTCCAATAATGTGGCAGAATATAATGCTCTGCTCATTGGTCTCCAAGTAGCAAAACAATTGGATATCGAGTTCCTGGAAGCTTATGGAGATTCTCAACTGATTGTTAATCAGGTTAGAGGGACATATGAAGTCAGAAACCCTGACCTTATCCCTTATCATCAAGTGGTAATAGAATTGGTCCTTTCATTCGAAGGATTCTTCATTGAATTCATACAACGTTCTCAGAATTTGGAAGCTGATGCTCTTGCTAGCTTAGCTGCAGATTTGGCTATTCCAATTCGAAGACAAAACACCATTACTTTGTTGGACCGAGACTTATTCTGTGTAAAAAATAATTTGCATATTGAACAGAGTTATACTACAGAGTCGAGTTCTCAACAAAGGGATTGGAGAAATCCATTCATTGATTATGCGGTCCATAGGATTTTACCTGAAGATCCAAAAGAAGCTGCATCAATCAAGAGACGATCATTTCGATTCTACTATGATTCTTCCTTACATATGTTGTATTGTCGTTCTTATGACAGACTTTTGCTGTGCTGTCTCTCAGAGACTGAAGCTAAGCAAACACTTCGTGAAGCTCATGATGGTGTCTGTGGTGCCCATCAACCTGGTCCAAAATTACAGGACCGTATTCGAAGGATGGGATATTATTGGCCATCTATGATAGCAGATACTGTGGATTATGCCAGACAGTGTAAAGCATGTCAGATTCATGCTAATTTTATTCATCAACCGTCTGAATTCCTCCATCCTACGGCAGCTTCTTGGCCTTTCGAAGCCTGGGGCATGGACATTATTGGTCCTATTAACCCTCCTTCTGTCAAAGGATATCGGTTTATCCTGGCCATAACTGATTATTTTTCTAAATGGGCGGAAACGATTCCTCTTGTTGAGGTAAAAACATCTAATGTGGTTAATTTCATCAAACATCATGTTATTTTTCGTTTTGAGATCCCTCGAAGGATAATACATGATAATGGACAACAGTTTGCAAGTCAGGCATTTTATAGGTTCTGTGATAAGAATCGAATCCAAAACCTGGCGTCTACGACTTATAATCCAGCTGCTAATGGTTTAGCCGAAGCTTTCAACAAGACGATCATCAAACTTCTCAAAAAATTCGTCTCTTCTAATAAACGTGATTGGAATGAGAAACTTGGAGAATGTTTATGGGCTTATCGAACGACAGTCCGAACTCCTACCAGTTTTACACCATTTTTATTGGTCTACGGATGTGAGGCTGTCCTTCCATTGGAAATCCAGATTCCATCTCTTCGAATAGCCATTGCTAATGAGCTAACTACAGAGAACAATGATCGATTACGACTTCAAGAACTTGAAGGATTGGACGAGAAGCGTCTTCAAGCACAACAGCATATTAATCTATATCAAGCCCGTATATCTCGAACTTTCAATCGTAAAGTTAAAGAGAGGGTATTCAAAGTCGGTGAACTAGTATTAGCTGTTCGAAGACCGATGGTGATGACTCATAAGAGCAAAGGGAAATTCCAAGCAAAATAGGAAGGCCCTTATGTTATCGAGACAGTTTTTTCCAACGGTGCCTATCGGTTATCTAAGCCCAATGGAGATTTACTCATGATGCCGATCAATGGCAAATTTCTTAAGAAGTACTATGTATATAAAAAAAAGATACAGAATGAAAATAAAATCTTTTTTATTTTTGTTTAGAACAAAGGATTAAGGATGAGGACCACTGCCTTCCTTATTGAATACATGTCAACCAATGCATCGAAGACATCATTGCCTGAGTTCACAAAAAACTTGCAGGCAGCCATCCTCAGTGCCTCTTCTTCAGGAGCTTTTCCTGGCTCTACTAAGAAAGCGAGGATGTCTTGGGATAGCTTGGGAGTAGAAGAGCCTTCGCCTATTCCGGTTGGGCCTGACACAATTGGCTTAACGGGACGTGTCTCGATGACGTCCTCAACCTTCATGGTGACTTCAGTCTTTTGCAGCACGTCCTTGGAAGACATTTCCAATAGAGGAGTGGAAACAAGGATGAAATTTTATAAAGAGTTCTCATCTATTTATAGGAGAGAGCTATTAATGAACCGGTTTTGGAAATTGAAACAACTTTTCATTCCCAAAAAGTCCTACCCATTAAATCAGATTCATCCATTTAATAGTGGAATTGAAATGATCTTTCATTTCCCAAAAGAAACGTTGGTTCATTCATTCTTTCATAATTATTGGCATACATCCTCAATGACGTCTGTCTTCTTATTTCCCCAGCTACAAATGTTTGGTTAAGCTGATTACTTGTCTCCTCGGAGAGAAATATTAATCTTTTATCTTACCAGTTGGTATAAAAAGTTGGATTTATTATCTATCATGTCCATTCGACCTCTGCATAAATATTAAGTCTGCTTATTTTCCCTATCTATCATGTCCATTTGGCCTCTGAATAGATATTAATCTATTTCTCTTTGAGTCGTTACAATCTGTCACGTCTATATTACCTCTGATAGTATTGTATACTCTAAATAGAAAAAGAGATTTCATTATCTATCATGTCTATATTACCTCTGGATAGATACAATTTATTGAGTTTAAAAGACTTGTCACGTCCATATTACCTCTGATAAGTGTTTTCTGTCTCATACCTATTATTTAATTTCAAAATAAATGATAGGATTACAAAACAAATATTTTATTCATTTCTTGAATAAGATAAAAGATTACAAAAAGCTTCTTATTTGCCTAAGGCGGAGCAGATATATCTTTCAGCAATTTTTGGAGCTCTGCTAAACGCTTCTCACGAGAGCCCATTACTTTTTTCAGTAGCTATCTTTCTTCGGGTCTCTGGAGTGCAAAGGGGAGAAAATTTAGCGAAAGTAGCTATCAAATTATCCCTGGCATCATCAAGATGCTTGATAGTAGATTCAGCTCCAAAAACTTGTTCTTCCAGAATTGAGCTCTGTGTCAAATAATGGTCACGAGCTGCTATTAATTGCTCCTTCTCAGCTTTCAGACGAGCTAGTTCAGCCTCCACTTCACAAATTTTATCATTTTGTTCCTGAATTTTCGTATTTGAAGTGTCATAGGCTTCTTTACAACTCTCCATAGGCTTTGCGTCAGTCAAGAAAGCTTTCTCTTTGGCGACTTTGCTGCTATGTTCTCTGAGAGAGTCGTTGAAAGTAGTCTCTCGAGCAGTGTATTCAGCTGATAAAGCGTCATACTCAGCTTGAATGAGACTTTCAGTAGTTTCACTTGTCAACCGCAGATATTCTTTGATAGGTTGCTCAAGTTCTTCTACCACCTTTTCCAATGCAGTTGCTCTCTCAATATCATTAAACATGGCGACGTTCCTGATAGTGGAAACAATTGCGCCTTTCAAGCTTTCATAACTGAGGCCCCTATTCAGAACCATGTCAATCAAAGCTGCCAGTGTCTTGTAGAAAGTTTCAGTATGAATCTCAACTAAGAGATTCATTTCTGTATTTGAGCTTGGCGTTGCAGCAATCTCTACCAAGTCTCTTTTTCGAAGACTAGGGATAGATGTGGTGGCTCCGGTAGCAGGCTGAGATAAAGATGATGTTGTCGTCACTACCATATCCAATTGATCCCTGGGAATTTCAGGGATTATGTCTTCAGCACTAGCAGATATGGTTGCTCCGGTAGCAGATTGAGATATAGACAATGTTGTCATTGCTACCATAGCCAACTGATCCATGGGAGCTTCAGGGATCAAGTCTTCAGTACTTGTTACTCCAGCCGTTTCTGGAGTTCCGGTGGCGGTAATTGTGGTGGATGGAGTGATAGTTGGAGAAGCTGATTCAGGTTCAGGCATTGTCTCCTCATGAACTTCTGCTGGATTAATAGTAATAGCAAAGGATGCTATCATGACATTTCCAGTTTCAGTGGATGATTTGACTACGCCTTCATCACCTTCTTGGACTTCTGGCTGTTCAGACTCTGGAAACACTTCAATCTCTTCATTAAGATCAGTTCCTTCTTCAGCAGCTGTTTCTTGATCTGCAGTTGATTTTTATGCAGTTTGTTCTTCTTCTCTGTTGTCAATATGAGAAGACAATCCTGGTTGAACCTCTGTTTCAAGCTCTTGTTGTAGTTCCTCTTCTGGTTGAATTTCCTCTACTCTATCTGAAGAAGAACTCTCTTCCTTAGACTCCGGGTTCTCCTCATAAATATTTTCTTGAGGAGAAGGAGGAGCCATAGGTTTTGGTGCAATAATAACACCTGCAAAATGAACAAAACAAATTAAAATACAAAATCATAATATACAATCTTGTAAAGATTTTGTATATATACCTGGAGTAGGTGTAGAACGTGCCAAATATGCATCATAATCCCCATCCCAATCTTCATCATCAAAATCAAGAGCTGGTTCATCCAATGGGATAGGCTCTGGAGGGACACCTTCAACCATTTGTGCCTTTTGTGGCAAGGTTAAATGAAGTGAAGTACTAAGGCGTCCTGGCGATAAAATCCCTACAGCTTCGGTTGATGTGGCTGCTTTGGAGGCTGAGGATCCTTCTTCAAAATGAGTTGAAGAGGATGCGACATGTGGCGGTTCTTCGACAGAAATGTCATCCTCTGGAGTAGCAACTCTTGGTTTGGAAGGCATTTTGACGGTGACCTTCTTCTTCTTTTCGGGAGTCTTCACTGGAAGAGTAGTAGTTGTACTCTGCTTTCGTTTGCGAGTTTTCCCAATAACTATTGGTCCCGCTGCTATTTCTCCATCTCCTGTAGGGATTACTGCCAGAAATTCATCTGTAATAGTGGTATTGTCAGGTATATCAGGAGTTATTCTGATCGGCTCCTCGATGTTCCCCTCTTTGGGCCATCGAAGACTTCCTTGCATACTATAACCATCTGCGAAAGAACGGATGGAAGCATAAAAGCGAGCATACGGGTGAAGTATATGTAGCTCGGTTGTACTGGTGGCAGTAGATATTTTGAATCTAGCACCAGTACATGCGGTGCTGAAGTATCTCCATGCTCTCGCACCGTCAATCAATTTTCCATAATAATAGAAGCTAGTGGAAGGATTGCCAACGTGAAGCTGGTCATATCCAAATTGACGGGCGAACCTACTCGGTAGATAAGGCTCAAATGCACAGTTATCTTCGTTCCTGTACATCAGATGAGAGGGTCTGATGCACATTAACCATTGGAAAACTGATTTTGGCAATGACATTGTCCTCTCTCCTTTGTCTTCAAATTGTACGCCGAGGCAGTCGGCTGGAACTGGTGGCCTTGTACAGAAGAAATTCCAGCCATGAGAGTAATTCAACGCTGCTCGAGTATCTGCCACCGTCGTAGCAGTCCATGTGGCTTTGCTGAATTTTTGGAGGAAGATCGCCGCTTCATCTTCAGGGCCTGGTGACAGTAAACTGCAGTTGTGATGTAATTACCAACCCATCAGATAGCTATACGGTAGCTCCACCCTTGGAAAATTGTCTCGGTGAGGAGCATTATTAATCAATTCTTCACCAAAAGTCCGTAGGCCTGCATTTATTCGGCATACCATTGCCGATAGCAGATTAATTTTTGCTTTGAACCCCAAACGTACTGTTGGCCACAATAACTTTCGGTGGATCCTGTCTATGGTACTGATCCCCGGCACGACCCATCTTCGTAGCCATAGGGATAGAAAGCCTGCCAGCAAAGCCTTCCTTGACATCTTCTGACTACCATGTCTCAGGTAGCTTAAAGCCTCAGTCCCTGCAGGGATATATCCAGTCTTGGTGGATAGATATTGGTCTCGAGCTTTTTGTGAGACCATCAGTTCCTGGATCACATCTGCTGGAATTATAGAGCAAGGGTTGATGGTTTAAGTCTTGTTTTCTCGAAACCTACCCTTCTTAGTCTCGGATATCCTATTTTCATGGTAAAATAAATAGGTAGTCCATTTGGTTACATATGCCAAATGTGATCCAGTTTCATACAAACTGGTGCAAATCAGATAATGGCACATGAGTTCTTCATAGACCTGCACCAATTCAGGGTTATTCTCTCTTATTTCTGCTAGTTCCCGATTAGAGGGAACATATTCTTCATAAGGGGCCTCGTCCATCGGCAGCTTCGAGATAAATTGCATTTCATGCAAAGCAAGACCCATTTTACCATGTGGAGTTGCAAAAGTTCCTGTTGAACTCATATACAATTCTAATAAAGCCAAGAACAAGTTACTGTTTGGTGGTATGCCGTAACTTGTAGAGGCCACTGCTTCATATAGACCGATAGTTTCCAGGTCTGTTTTAAAGTGCTTCATGATCCAAGCACTGATTTGAATCCAGTTAGTACTATATGGAGTCAGCCACCCTGTCAACCTAGGGTTGGTCTGAGGATATAGCATAGCTTCTTTCATGAACTTATTTATAAACATGGGTACTTGTACTGGCTGGATCAGAAATGAGTCTTCACTTGGTGTGAACCCGGGCAATAGACCATAAAATGGGACAACACCACCGCTGGGAGTACTAATATGGTAGCCTATATCACTAGCTCTCTCCTTCTTGAAAATAATCTTGTCCGGCCTGCCATAGCTACTGGGAGTCAAATTCCATAGCATCTGACGAGGGTGAGCAGCATGGACAAAAGCAGATAGAGGGTAATCCCTGTCCATGTCAGGGAGATACATCACCCTTTCTCCAAACTTAAACACCTAGGCTTCTTTCTTAGGGTGAGTCTGCGATTTGAAGTCTATCGCATCCCCAAATAGAAAAGCTGGCTTCAAAAATTGTTGGTCTTCTAATGATACCAACACTTCTCCATTCATCATGGACAGCAACATCCTGTCCCTTTGAGCAGCTATCAGTTGTGCTCTTCCTTCAGGGTATTCAGGGTTGGATTGAGGAAACTGTACATGTGATAAATTCTCCAGATAGTTTGAGCCCACCATACCTGCCGGCGAGCCAAATATTTCTGCGAGAGGGTGAATTTGCAAGTCTACTGTCAAAAGAAAAAAAATCAAGTTAGTGAAAATCTAATTTGAAGTTTTTTACGCAAAAAGACTATTGCAAGTTTTATGCTAGTACAAACAAATGTTAGCGTATTTCCAATTTTACGCTTCTATATATAAATGTGGGCGTATTTCGAATTTTACGCTGATACATTAAAATGTGGGCATATTTCAAACTTTACGCTGACACATGTAAATGTGTGCGTATTTCGAGTTTTACGTTGACACATTAAATGTGGGCGTATTTCGAATTTTACGCTGACACATGTAGATTTGTGCGTATTTCAAGTTTTATGCTGACACATTAAATGTGGACGTATTTTGACTTTTACGCTGACACATTAGATGTGGGCGTATTTCAAGTTTTATGCTAACACAATAAATGTGGGCGTATTTAAATTTTTTTTTTTACGCAAGCACGAACAACGTGAGCGTAGATTTTCAGTTTTCGTTGGGGTCTCTTCTCCGATGAACTCATGACCAAAGTTCAAATTTTTACCCCTCATTGCCGGAGCCACGACGGAGTTGCTTTGCTGAGATGCTGTGGATGGCCGAACAGGATTTTGCACGCGGTCGATCGACGAAGAATCGATGGCGGGTTTCTTGCCTTTGCTGTCGGCGGTGGATTTCTTGGGAGCCATCGAATTGAATGAAAGGGGAAGAAGGAGAGTGGAGAAAGATTGAGATTTCGAAAGAACAAAGTAAAGCTTTCTCTCTCCCCGAAGAACCCTATTTATAGGGAATTTTTGAATCGGTTCAAATTCCTAATTTTTACGCCGACTGTTGGATATCCCAATTTTTACGCATATGACCGTTGCGTATCCCGAATTTTACGCTGACTGGTGAAATCCTGATTTTACGCTTATGTTCAAAGTATTTCAAATTTTAAAAATATTTGAAAACTTTGAAGGGAGTTTTGTAGGAGCGTAAAAAGTGCTTTATAGACTAAGTCAAAGGAAGTGAGGACTTTACGCAAGCAACTTTCTATGTGAGCTATTTTTACGCCAGGGCTATTTGCATTGGACATTACGCGAGCTACTTTACGCCAAGGCAGTTCATTGAATTTTACGCCTGGACAAACTGTCAGGCCGTATTTAATGCAGCAGATTTGATTTGACAGAATGATTTTGCTGACAACATGCAAACACAGAAGTCGAGAAGATTGAATTTTTACCAAACCCGATACTTGTCGTGTGGTGTGCAGAGAAGGCTATTTTACGCTCAATAAAGTTACTTCTTTTTACGCACTATAGTTATTTGAGCTTTTATGCTCAAAGCTATTGTGAGCGTAAAGTCTATTTGGGCTAAGTTTTACGCTCAAGGCTATTTTAGCCACTTTACGCTGGAAAGTTTATTTTGAGTTATTTTTACGCCAATTTGCCACTTTACGCTCAGGGTATATTTTGGGTTATTTTTACGCCCGATCCTTCCTGACTACTTTAAAACGTGGTTTGTCTACGTGGCTATCATGCCACACTTATTGAAGAACGTGTGTACGTGCTCCCTATTTTTTGATGAAATAATGGGACACGTGTCAACATGCACAGAGGGTGACTTCTATCGTGGGTGACGGTTGCTAGCGTAAAGACTGGATTATGTTGCTTTTTACGCACAAATGTAAAAGTCTATAAATAGACTTATTTTTCACATAGACAGCATCAAAAGAGTATATAGAGATCAGAGCCAAGAGACTTTGATTTTCCAGAGCATTCTTCTTCAACTTTTCTTCCAGAACAAAGTGAAGCAAATCAGGAAAGCATTCGACCTCGCCATCAGTGCCGAAGTGCGTCGATACCTTTCTGGTGACTTAGTTCTTCCGGATGTTCATCTTCTAGTAGTGATCTTCATCATCATCGTATAGTCCAAGGAACAAAGTGATCGCCTTCAGATCAGACTTCCATAGCAATACTTTCCAGAACAATTTGTACTTTCTGTACTTTTTCTCGTTTTATTTCAAAAGCCAATTTTTCGGCATTTTGTTAAGTGAAACAGCCACGCCAGATAATATAGGTTTTTGAACTTAACTTGGCTAAATCCGTGAAATATTTCCAAACAACTTTTGCAAAATAAAGGAGAAGATGTTAGTCAAAATGCTTAGGGAGTGGTCCAAGTAGAATTCGAGAAACATATTTAACCATGATGTCGTTATCCGAAGTCATGCCTCGCCAGTATTTCTCTGGATGCAAACTTCCGATTCTGTAATACAAGGATAAATTACTTTTTGAACTTTTCTTGGATCAATCCATGAGGCACTTTCAACAATTATCGGAAAGGACAAGAAGAATTACCCAAGAGGTTAGCAAAGAAGAGTTTAGTCAAATTATAGGGAAGACAGAACACAAAACAATCATGTCGAAAAAAATCCTAGTTGTGGCTGTAGATAGACAGAGTTAATCAAGACGAAGAGAATGATGATAAGAATTCGTTCTTGCTCATCTGGTCATAATGAAGTGATCTGATTTAAGATATAATCTGATAACCATACACGTCTTCCTGAAATTATGTTACCAGAATTTTTGCACGTCAGTAAGCATAGCTGTAATAAACGATAGAGTCCATAACTAAGGTATACACCCTAAAATCATGTCATCTAGAATTCTTACCACCTCAACCGGTATGGCTGCAAGAAATCAAAATTCTATAACTAGGATAAGCATATCCAAAATCAGGCTCTACGTCCTTGTCATGCTAGCTAGTATGACGGCGATAAATTCTAAACTCCATAAATAAAGCAGACATTTACCTTATCAAAATATACCTCAATTCAATCCACAAAATTTATCTTAATGCAAGATCAAAGTCAACAACAAAAATCAGGAATCAGAACTTACAACAAACGAAGGGAAAGTAAATAGAGACAAGCGAAAACAGATTTCGAGATATGGTTTAGAAAGAGTTTCACAAGGGTTATCCCAAAGATATTATCTAGGTCGAAATTCAAAATTCCTTAAATATAGTTTAGAGAAAATCGCAACCAAAATGGTTATAGGTTCAACTTCTACTTTTTAGTTCTCTCGGGGGTCCATAAGCTCATCCTATTGCAAGAATAAGGTTTGATAACAGACATATATTCAAGATCAGGATGAGCGAAAGCAAGTGGGAATAGACTCAAGAGTTTTCGAAGTAAGATTCTCATGGGTTATCCCTGGAATCTATCAAGAGTTCCTAACTATGATTGAGCAACTCCTATCCTAACCTAGAACCTATATCCTAATAGCAGGCTCGTAGCAGCGCTTTAAGTCAAGCACCACTATGAAATCGTACTAGTTGTGACTATGACCTGCATGGGCCACCACAAAAATATGTCACGACCCGCACCCTGATTTGAGGCACGAGCACGTGGGTACGTCCAGCCTACGCCGCAGAATCGACGGTAGAATGCTGTATAGGTCTACTAGAAAGTATAGCATATATACACAATATATATGTACCTGTCATCTCTGCACGGAGGTATATAATCTCAACTCAATCACAAGACATCTAAGAAAGACAGACACGAATATCATAAAGATATGATGAAAAAATATGAACTGAAAAAAGATGCGAAGTCATAACACAGTTTAGAGTTAAAGATATAATACAAGAATCCTAAATATAACATATAACATAAGTCTCAATACTAGCTGAAACGCGGTCCAGTCAAACCTATCTAACAGTCTAAGCAGGAGGTAAATCCTCTACTGGCACCAAGGGTAATGTCTCATCAAAAGCTCTATCCTGGCCATACCCGTAAAAGGTAGAGCAATCAGCCAACATGTCCTCTGTAAACATCAACGGTTTTCCTGTCAGGAAAATGAGCAAGTACACCTCCAACAACAGTTCTATAGTATTGATAAATGCTGTAAGAGACAATCATAATGGAATACAAGATGATATATAAAGACTGTAAGTAAAACATGATATATAAACTGGAAATCATATCAGGGTGTAACGTACAGGAAAGTAGAACAGTACATGAATATCTGATGTATAATGTAAACATAAAATGTGCCTTGAGCTATTATAGCATTATGTGATTGGCTTGGGTCAAGATCAGGCTGTTCCATTTGGCCCGGCTATCACAGGAAAATCTTAAGAAGGGTCAAGCCGACCAACATGGAAAGCGAGCACAAGAAATATAAGATCTTGCTACACCCTACGTGCAGTGAGGGTGATGCAAGCACAAGAATAGTGACATGAAGGTATTGATCACATAACCTATAATAACTTCCCTTCCCCGAATAGTATATGGATCCGGACATAGCACGTCCTGACACGGGATTCTCCAAGAGGGTAGCTAATCCCCCTCAGAAATTGGTGTCTATACAAGTACAAGAAACAAGATCGAACAATATACCAATATACTAAGAAAGTCTAGGAATAACATCTCATGCCAGGATCCGACGTATACTAGTACGTGCACCATCGTGACAAGAATCAAGTAAAACACTATAACTGAATCGGATACAGAAGATATCAAGACAAGAAACTACTATCAGAGAATGTACTCGCCTATGGTCCTGAGCTGTTAAATGAGGTCGATGCTCAGAGTGATGTCACAAACCTAAAGATGAGATATATATAAGCTAATTAGGGTTCAACAGTGTTAGACATGATTATATAGTATAAGCTATGTAATCTAGGTCAAACTCAGTCAACTAAGTCAAATAGGTCGTAAAAAGTCAAACTAGGTCAAACTAGGTTACAGAAAGTCAAACTAGGTTCAAACTAGGCTAATGGTTGACTCATAGTTGACTTTTGGTCAACTGGTCAATTCTAGTCAAGTTCTAGTCAATTTTAGGCCAAGTGTTGACTTGTAGTTGACTTTTGGTCAAAATAGTCAAACTTGGTCAATTGAGGTCAAAACTAGTCTAAGTATCATATTCCTAATATTTATCTACCAAGTACAATATATCTTGGTCAAACAGGATCAACTCTAATCTAAGAATTAAAATATCAAGTTGTACCTCGTTATTCGTACATCAAAACCTACGACACGTAAATCGAGATAAGATAATCAACGGTAAGATTAATAATCTTATCACAGTGATCCACATGGTCATCTTGTCGATTTCATCGATGTGAGATCACTGGAATCGACTGATCTCAGTTTTGTGGTACATACGAACATAATAAGAATTAATTATAACTAAAGGTGATACATAGAAAAATATCTACAAACATTGTCGGATGATGAAACAAACATCATCAACGTGTCCAGAAGGGTCAAATCAGCTAGGATAGCCCATCTATAGGTCCACTTGGGACACAAGAGCAAAAAGGTAATTTCGGGTCAAAACGGTATCCGTGTCGGACCCGCTTTGCACCGAAAAACGTACAAGGATACTAGTCCACTAAATCTAACAAATTATATGTCCACAATTCTAGAATGACGATACAAAGCCAACGGTATATCCAGAATTGGATTCAGTTGACCCGATCTCAAAATGACACGTTGACTCGGACATTAGAATTCCGGTTTATACAAAAATACGTGCCGGAGCCAATGTCCTCAAAACTCAGCAAATTATATATCGACGAGTCCAGAATGACGATACGAACTCAACGGTATATCCGAAATTAGATTCCGATGAGCCGATCTCAAAATGACACGTTGACTCGGACAATAGAATTTCGATTTGCACAGAAATGCGTGCCAGAGCCAATGTCCCCAAAACTCATTAAATTATATGTCAACGAGTCCAGAATGACGATATGAACTCAACGGTATATCCGAAATTGGATTCCGATGAGCCGATCTCAAAATAACCCGTTGACTCAGACTGTGGGGCCCGCTTTGCACCGAAATACATGCCAGGGCCCACGTCCTCCAAATCTAACAAACATTATATGAATTCGTGGCAGAACGATACTACGAGTCTACTAGTGGTGTCGAAATTAAAATTCGGTGTCCCAGATTCAAAAATGGAATTTTATAAGTTGAAAATTACGAATTCGGACGACCAACTTTGGCATCAAATTCAACCAATCGAACGTGCTCACAATGAAATAAAACTTGAGGGACAGGAATATGGTTATACCAGCTGTGTACAGGAACTAATAGATGCCAAACGGTGCTACGATGGCGGAGATACGAGCCGACGAAGTGGGCTCCACAAAACTATCCAAAAATAGTATAATTTAAACTGTCAACTTGGTGGCCGATTTTGATGTATCAAACGACAAAATTAACGGATGAAACTTGAGGGGAGTGAAGAGCTATATACCAAGATTATGACGGAATAAGGAGTTCATCGATCCAACGGAAACCCATGCCAAACGCACGAATCGGCTAGGCGGCGCGTCGGAGAAGACGGTGGACGCCAAGGGGAGGTACGCTTGGGGTTGCCCGGCTATGGGTGGCCGGCCATGGCGACGCACGGCAGCGGCGGTGCACTGTGGCGCGACTGCTGCTGCCTTACGCTGCTGCTGCTATTTGCTGTTGGCTGCTGCTGCTGTTGCAGCGAGCTGCTACAGATATGGGAGAAGGAAAAGGAGGAGAAAAAAGAGAAGAGTGGTAGTGGCTGTGGTGGTGGTGCGGGTGATGGTAATGGTGGTTATGGTGATAGTGATATGGGATTGATGAAGAAGATGATGAAGAGATGGGGGGTGCTTGGCCTAGGAATAAGGAGGAAGGAGAAGAAAAAGAGAGAGGAGAGGGAGGTGGCTGAGGTGGTGCTGGTGGTGTTTGTGGTGGTGTTGTTAATGGTGGTGGAGGTGAAGAAGAAGAAGAAGAAGAAGAAGAAGAAGAAGAAGAAGAGGAAGAAAAAGATGAGGGAGAGCTCACTAATAGGGGAGGGAGGAGCTGTCGGTTGAGGCTAAGGAGGAAGCTGCTGTGTTGGTGAGTTTAGGAGGGAGGAGAGAGAAGAGAGAAAGTGTGAGTAAAAATATGGTTGGCTGTGAGTTTAGGAAAAGTAGGAAAAGAGAGAAATACTTGGGGATTAGGGCCAGCTACCTAGGAGAGGGTGTGGGAGTGTGTGTCATGTGGGAATGTGTGGTGGAGATTAATAGAGGCAAAATCAAGGGCTAGGATTTTGTGTAACTATATTAAGTTATATCTTAGGAATTAAATCAATGGAGTTCTCCCTTGAATATTTGGAATGGGAACACTAGGTGTTTGGTATTTTATAGGAGAGTGAGGGTGTGGGTGTTCATGAGGGGTAACATGAAGGTTGGGTTGGGTTCAGTTGAGTCGGGTCGGGTCAAAATCGGGCTTGGTACAATAAATGGTCTAATTTTAGTAATTTATGATCATGGGTAAATAAGTAGCATACGGGGGCTAAATTAAATGGGACACACGCGTCATGTGGGTAGTAGGCATAATATGGGCCGTGTCCATATTTTGGGTTGACAGGTTTGGGTCGAATGGGTATCCCCAATTCAAGTCGAAAATAAATGTGATTCTATAGGATGAATTAAAATTTGGTCTCGTGTCAGGAAAGTTGTACAAAACAAATAAAGCACAATATAGTGTGTCTGAGTGGGACACAAAGGTCATGTGTGTAGGGTGTCTCGAGTAGATCATGCATGAGAAGTTGGTTCTGAGAAAACGACTAATCTTGTGCTCCTAAATTAAAAGTCACGACAACGTGCATATGATGATCAAAGATAAAAGTGAGAAATTAATTAATAATTATTCAACGATCAATTGTCCTAAGTTGACCCGAAGTTGTGCGAAGCAAAAAGATTACAAGGGAATAAGTTTGATTGGGACATAATATATCAAAATGAAGATAATATTGTCTACTACAAACTCATGAAGAAAGTTTCCAGAGATTGACATCTCTGACGCTCCAGATATCAAAGTCACGAAAAAGAATATTAAATAAAATAATAATAAAAATATTTATTGAAAATAATTGATTTAGAAAATTAAAAAAATAACCCTAAATTTAGGGGGCTTACAGCGGTCGTCCAAAGATAAACAGATTTGGAAATCTGAATACCTTTCGGTTCCTTGTATAACACCGTCTTTGTCCCATTAATAATTCTCCATTGCATATGTCCTGATTTGATCATGCTTACTGCTTTGTTTGCAAGTACATGTTAGACGAACAAAGCAGTATACAATAGCAAATAAGATAACATTTAGTAAATAGTAGGACAATGCTAAGTTTAAGTAGCAACATGATAGTGATTACATGAATATTAGTGACATCATTATGTTAAACTTAATTGATTAGTCATATTCAAAAACATGACATAATCATTGGGCTAACAACATATATACATATACATACTAATATATATACATTGCCTATGACACTCAACTCACTCTTCTTTGCACAACACCAGTCCTCCCTCACAAACACTAGCCTAATGGCCAAGCCAAAGCCCCAAACCGTCGACCTAGGCTAAATGGCCTAGCCATTTGTCCAAAGGGGATTATCCCTTGCTGCTATGGCTGCTAATGCCACTGCTCAACCTTGCTGCTGCTACTGCCAGTGCCTTGGAAGACCAAGGCAGGGCAAGCATGCTGCTGCCTGCTTGCTTGCAGTAAATGCAAGGAAATAAAATGCCATCACTGCTCTGAAATGCCAACTGACACTAACCCATATAAACCTATACTAACACTCTATTTTCTGATACAAACAATATCCTATTACACATATCCCTTATTCACATCCTAACACACTAGGATACCAACCTACTATTGACTAATACCAAATCACAAACTAATACTTAGATACAATACTGCTATCTACCCTTCACTGCCAATTGATACATACTGCTATACTCCTCTAAGTCCTAATCTAGCTGATACTTAACATTGATGCATTGACACTCGACTAACTTACAATCACTAACTAACACTAATACTCTCTCAAATAGACACTCCCACCTCATTGACCCAAGGACAGTCCTAGAGCATGATCCCCTCTCACAATCTAACATCCCTTACTCCCTCACTATCTCTGATATATCCTCTGATACTACCAGTTCTTGATACCCACTCAACTCCACTACTACAACCATACTGATAATCTTCTCATACCTGGACACTCTCCACTTGACTCTATAATATTCTAACTTATCAATACACCCAATGGCCTTCACATTCCTGTGTGTGTCCATCCTCATTCACTAACACCAGACACCCTCTCAAAACCATACTCTCAAACAACACAACTTGCAAACACACACTCTCACTCACTATTAACTCTCCAACACACTCCATACATAGGCCCTCTCCTCTCCTATTAACTAATGTCTACATGGCCCTACTTTCCATGGCCAAACAAGACCGCAAGTTGGTTAATATCCACATTCATATATACACTCACTATTAACTCTCTAACACACTCCATACATAGGCCCTCTCCTCTCCTATTAACAAATGTCTACATGGCCCTGCTTCCCATGGCCAAACAAGACCCCAGAGCCCTTGCCTGCCTAGTGCAGTGGCACTCAAAACCTCCCTTACACCTGACCTCTTCTTTCATTACCTGCTTGCCTAACTAACATCTAGCACCAGTTTTTACTGATGGCACATCAGTCCAATTCTGATGGCTCACCTCTCTTTCCTCTCTACTCACATACAACACATCTATATATACCATATATGACACACACACACAACTTCATCCGATACATTCAAATCCACTCTACAAATACTCTCTGATAATAATAAACTCCCTCACATACATTCTACTTTACCTGGCTTACACTTTCTGTTAACCAACACTAGATACCTATGTATCCAAGTGTATCCCCCCCCCCCCCCCCCCCCCACACACACACACACACACACATATACATATATATATATATATATATATATATATATATATATATATATATATATATATTTTGATATATATATCAAAATATATATATATTTGGTATATATATATATATTATATATATATATATATATATATATATATATATATATATATATATATATATAGATGGGTTTTTGGGCTTGGCTTCCGTGAGAAGGAGCTCCCACGCTCCCCGCGCCTGGGAGGCGGCCGGCCGCGCTCCGGCGCCTCGCCTCCCGGCGAGCCCCCCTTCTCCCCGGCCTCCCCCTTCTCTCCGACCTCCCCACCCACTGTGGATGGTCGAAAGCCTTCCGGTCACCCACGTGGGGAATCTCTTCCCCCCAGGTGCCGCCAGCCAGGATCTGCCCGACGTGTGGCGGTTCGTCCTCCATCCTCCCGTTCTCTCGGCGCCCCTATCGCCTCCTCGTCTCCCTCTTCCCCGGCCGGCGCATACTGGCAACACCCGGCCTACTCGGGGTGGGTCTGGGTTCCCGCCAACCCCCAGACGGAGGCGGTCCTACGCGCTTTGGGTGCGAATCGCTACCCCTAGCGCCTAGGGTTTTCCGGGCCCCCTCGGCGCCCCCCCTCGTCCATCAGAGCGTTCCCCCACCTCCGACCTCTAGCTCCGCCGCCCTGGGTCTCCCCGCCTCCGCCGGTTTCCCCAGCGACGGCGCCTGCCCCTCACCTCTCCGTTTTTCTCCGCGCGGCCAGGTCGAGCCCTCCCGCTCCGGCCTTGCCCGTCCTCCCGGCCGAGCCCCCCCGTCTCCGTCGCCGTGGCTTACCCCCCGGCTCGCGGACGTGCAGGCCCTCTCGGAGCGGATGCCCCTTTCAGCGGCCCGCCGTGGCCTCTCCGGCGTCGTGGCGGCTAGCCGAGCCCTTTCCCCCTTTCGCCTGGGCTGTTCTCCTCCCGCCTCCTCCTCCCGTTGGCCAGCGGCTCCCTCCGCCCCACCCGTCGTGACTTCGCCGTGGGTTGCGCTCCCTTCCCGCCGGCTTGCGCGAGGGAAGCTCCCTCGGGGCGCGCCCCCTTCGGGCATCGCGCCTGGCTCTGTCCCCCTCGGGACCCGCGTTGGGTTGCCACGTCTCGGGCCCCGCGTCTCGGGCCCCGCGATGCGGGTTTGCTGTTTGAATTTTGAATTTTGAATTCTGGCACGTCTCGGGCCCCGCGTCTTTCGTTGGGCAGTACGCTGGATGTTTTTCTTTTTTGTTTGCTTCTTTGTTCTCCGTTTGACTTTTGGCTCGGTTCCCGCCTGTGGGATACGAGCAGTAGTGGGTTTCAATAAAAGGTTCTCGTTTAAAATATATATATATATATATATATATATATATATATATATATATATATATATATATATATATATATATATATATATATATATATATATATAACTTCCTGATGCTCCTCCCCAAAAATATATATATATATATATATATATATATATACACCAAATCTGATAGTCTCAGCTACCTAACTGATAGTTATATATATATACCAAACCTGATACTCTCAGCTTGTAAACCCCCTAAATTTCTACTACAAGTTTTTTTTTTTAAATAAATTGGTATTTGTTGTAATTAAATTGTACTTCGTATCGTACGTCGCGAGTTCGCATTCTTCGTATTTTTACGTCGCATGTAAATTTGCAAGATGGTATATATTTTATACCAAAATATTTTATTAAAAGATTTATTTTCTTTTTAAGTACTGCGAGATTTGACAAAACCTTATTTTTACTTTAATTCTTGTTCAAATATAGATACTAAATTAGAAAACTATAATTAAGTATTAGCATGCAATTTAAATTAATACATGTTATTGAATTTTCGAAATTAAATCCTATTGTTATTTTAGTAATTCGAAAAAATATATTTAAATATTAGTTTGATTTATTGCCTAATAGATTACGATAAATAATTTAGAAAAGATTTGATTTATATTATTTTAAGTAGCTTAAACGATGGCGTGATCTAGATTTAGATTTTATTTAAACTAATTTGAATGAATACATGATTATCTTATTGGAGTTCAACCGAATCCAAACCCTTATCTCATTAGGAGCACCACCTCCTATATAAGGAGAGGCTCCTTGCTCGTCTTCGAAAAATTTCACAATCCAAATATTTCTCCACCCAAACGTTGTGTCGTGCATCGTGTCCGTGGTTCCATATCCTTCCACTATTTTACTTTACCATTACAAATACATCGCATCCTCTCCTCCGTGTCGACAACCCCGACACGGCAAACATTCAGCCCTCTATCCCTAAACCTATTCTAAACCCGTCAACACCATCACCCCCGCTCTCCCGCCAACTCCCCCGCACTCCTGACCCCGCTGTCGCCACCACTACCTTCAACTTCATCACAATCATCCATTACCACCGTAGCCCACTCGGCCATCTCCAGCGGAACCACCACCCGCACCACCATGCCTAGCCACCAACCCCACCCACATCACCAACACCATCGCAACAGAAACAAAAGAGGAAGAAGAAAACACCCCCATCACTCACCTGTCCTAGTCGAAGCCGCGACCACGACCTCCTCCTCGGGTCCCCATTGGAGTCCACCGACCAGCGCCCAGTCTTCGAACGACTGGATCTGATCCAGCGCCGTCGAATCCGTCGTCCGACCAGGGATGTTGTGCGACCGCCGTCCCGATTGACCGCCCACCTCCGGTCATGTCGACCACCACCGACGGGATCCAGACGAAACCCCAGGCCGTGAGACCGGCGCCGCCCCACATGCGCCGAAGACCGCCGCGCCGCGTCACTGGCCAACCGTGCGTCGACCACCGGCACCGGAGTGACCGCCGGTGGAGAGCCCTTCGTTCCCAACTCCGCGGACTTCCGCGCATCAGACGCCGCGCTCCACCGTGCCTGCCCATCCGCCTCCGATTTCCGGCCGCGCCTTCAGACCCGGCGACGATCCGTGCTCCGCCGCCTCGAAAACAGCCCCGGCCTCCCTCCACGAGGATCTCCGCCGACCACCGCGCCAAGGCCGCGCCCTGATCGCCGGTCACCGGCCGGAGCTCCTCAGGTGAGCGCTCCCCCTTCCGATTTCTTTGCATCTCTCTCTCTCCCCTCTCGTGAGTACATTTGGGGGAGGGGGAATAATATTTGTACTCCTTTTATTTTTGAGAAGAATTATTATTATTATTATTATTATTATTATTATTATTAGTATTAAAATTTTTATTTAACTTTGGTTATTATTATTATTATTATTTATTACTGATATTATTATTATTAGTTTTTATTATTACCACTAATATCATAGTTATATTTTTATTACCATTATTATTATTATTATCATTATTAAGTATTGTAAATATTATTATTAAAATTATTATTGTTTTTCTTAAAACATTAGTATTATCACTACTATTTAATAAAATATATCTATAATATTTACCAATATAGATATATTTTGAGATTGAAATATATTTTTGCAATAAAGTTATATTAAGCTTGGGCTCTAGCTGTATTATATTACGATGTGGAATTTTAAAAATCTTTATGTATAATTTTATATCTAAACTTAATATTAATTTTTACCTAAATAATATATTTACAAATGATTCCTAGATTTTCAAGTATTCATTATTGTAACTAATAAAATTATAGTTTCCAAATTATAAATAATTTTCTAAAATAAGTTATATTTATTACACAAATTTCCACAAATATATTTGATTGCGACTGATCATCTTTTCTATTTCCTCGCGACCTTGGACCTCTGCACCATGACATGGCCATTAGTCAGAACATGACTTGCTCGATCTTCGTACCACGCCAGGCGACACTCTAGGCAAGACACCTTTCCTTTGCTATTTAATTTCTTGCTCAATATCATGCATGCTTTTCTTTAGTTGTTTCTTTTAAATTATATGTAGATACAAATTACTATATTTTGTGCAATTGACTTAGATTTAAGGGACCACCGCATGTTTAGTATGTCTCATAAACTGTCACAATGTACCACGGATTGTGTGTGAGTTATGAGTCGCATATAGCTTCGGACTTGCGTGTCGACCGTACATCGGTGCGTAAAGGCCGTACGTTAGGATGTAACTGCTAATAGATTTTTGGTAGAAGACTTGGCAGTTATTAAGGATTAAACAGTGTCGTGGAGGCGACACATGTATAGTATCATTGGGAGGGGGGAAGACAGTTATTAGCGTAGGGGCTACCTGTTCAGTACACATATAGATTTGGGCCGATAGTGTCTCGGATGAGCGCTACTTACTTCCCCGGGGCCGATAGTTCTCATATGAGAACTACTTTCTGCCCATAGTTGATAGTGCCTCTTATGAGCGCTACCTACTACTACTCTCTCTCCATCTATGCTGAACACTATAAGCTCCTGCGTAGAACGTTGTCTTCTCAAAGTATATATCACATAGAATGGTTAGGAACCTTTACGCATGTATGTTTTCTATTGAGCTCTTACTATTCAGTTTATGGCATGATATTATGTGTCTTATTACGTCCCTCTGAGGACCTGGTTTTTCTCCAGGTGTGTGTTTTCGTGATTTCTTGCAGGTGCTCTAGCTAAGGCCATGACTTGCGCTCTATTCCGTCGTGATGATTACTCTTGGATTCATCATTTGCTCTCGCTTGCTAAATTCTTTCCTTGTATATTTCTTCATATTTAATTTAGTTGGTAGTGGACTTTGTCTCCGTCCAACTATTGTGTACATGACAAACTCAAAGTTGCGTTATATCATTATTTATCTTTGTGGATGAGATTTAGTTGTCTTGGATTACTACATTTACAGCTTATGTATACATACGAGGTTCATGTATTTCGTATGTATACAGCTGGCATGTCTACATACTTGGTCCTACGTATTTTGGGACTGGGGCGTTACATGTTTTTGTGGTGGCCCATGCAGGTCAAGTTTGTCGTTTCGGTTACATGATTGAACCAAACGGACCTGCAATATAGGATTAGAGTTTAGAATCTCATCCACCTACTTGACTTCCTTCCTTGACTTCAAATTCCGAACTCTCGTTCGACCTCCTTGATTTGCATCTTGCTTGACTCCTTCTACCGTAAATTCTTAGTTCGTGTTAGTAAGATGACTAAACTAGCATATGCCCATAGGTTAAACACATGGCTAGATGGATTGCATTGACAACTAATATGCATGGAGATTTTATTTGAATTATAGAGGAGTTTGATTTTTCTAGAAAGTATGATTTTTAGGATTAGTCGATTTCAAGTTGGGTAGTAGTATATTACCGCCTTCAATGAATAGTTGGAATTTTATTTTGCCATTACAAGGTGGTATACACAAGAGGACAGAAAATAATTTTTATGAATTATGATTTTTGGAAATAGCGAAACAGTTTATGCTTTATTTGGGATACGAAACCGAATTGAGTAAACATCTTTAAATTGTGACCCATGATTACGATTTAGTTAAAGTTTGGATTGAATAGGTTAAAGTTTATCTTGAATTTATTAAAGTATTTTAAATTATAAGTTATGATTTTGTAACGACTAGAGAGCACGTAAGGTTTATGATTTACAGGTTATTAGAGGGCTTGAGGATTTAAATTGATTCTACGATTTATGAATTATAGGTATTAAATTCTTGAAGAGATAATGGTAAAAATTTGTTTGAAATATTTTTGGAAGATATGAAATTGACTTGAAGGAGAAAAAAAAATATATATTTAAAATTTACTCATATGATCTATGATAAATAAAGTTATTTAGATTCGATTTTAAAAAGCCTTGATTATGGATATTTAAATTTTGGTGGAAAAAAAATATATATTTTGAAGAGTAGTTGTGACTTATTGAAAGCTAGATATACACATTTGAAGGATATATGATTAAATTCGAGAGTTAATTAAATGTTCCATTTTGTAGTATGAAATTCGGTTGATAAACTTATTAAATGACGAGTTTAAGGTTTGGAAAAAAAAATGATGATGAATTTATTTATTCGATTTGTGAATTACGAGGATTGTTCTAGATTGACTAGAGATTTAAAAAAATTTAGTTGACAGTCTAAGTAATTGAAATATTGGCGAAGTATCTTGAAAATTTTATTGAGAAATTTCAAGGAACTTGAAGTTTTGGATTAGATCATATAGTGGTGAAGGACCAAGAAACAAGCAAGGTTCCCTAGTGAGATAGAAGTATTCCACATTAGATTACCATGCCACCTATGACTATGATATTGCATATACACAAGTATAGTTAGTCATCGACCAAGCCGATGAACATATCTTTGACTTACTCGACCTTCCCTCAAATCTAGATCATTATTTGTGGCCATCTAATTGTTTGGAACTTAGAAATGATTAGAGTCGTTCCCTTGACCATACCCTTATCTATGAACTTTTTCTAGAAATTGTCTCTCTAACTTATTTAGCCTTGACCTACGAGATTTCCTAATTATCTTTATCCATGCTTTAACCTTTTATTTTTGGTGCATTAATTAGTACCACATGAAAACCCACTTTCTATTTTGATCATTTGGCGTCCCCTATCGTGACTTTGATATTTGGAGCACAACACTAGACTTTTCCTTCCAACAAATTTCACATACAAGACCAAGACAAGATCACCTTCATATAGGTATATCATGTCCCACTAAAATATGTCCCCTTGTACTCTATTTTTACGGTACGACTTTCGGGCCATAAAGACTAACTATAACCTATATCATGGTGCCGATATACTTTTGACTATATATATGGACTCAACCTCGACTCGAATCTTCGGCCCGATTGCGATCTGCTAAATCCCTTAAATGCTTAACCTTGTGTTTTATCTTGACTGCTTAACCCTTGTCGTTTATTTTTTTTATGTTTCTCTCTATTCATTTAGACACATAACATTTTTCTTTCGCTCGTTGCAACCCTTACCCTCCTTCTTTCCCAATTAAATTGCTTCCTCATACTTCACTAAGATTTCCCCATTGTTTACGCCACCTTGTTCTTTATATGATTCCCTTATGCGAAATGAAATTTGATCATGACAATCTTGGGTTAGTAGAGGTTAGATTGGAGAACCCCACAGCATGGATGAATAATAAAGTGGTTAAGATAATTACGAGATTATGAGCTATAGGAGGGACATAAATGGAAATGTGCAATAAACCCGAATCAATGAAGTAAGGAAGGATATATTATGTTTTGACGAAACACTCAAGGATAAATAGACTTCGCGAATTCCAAATTTGTTTTGAGGTAACTACATATTGAGTGGACAAATTTCTAAAAAGCTTGGGTGGTTAAGATCCAAATTATACATTAAATTATGGATGCAGATTTTTGACGTTGCCTTCGATAACATATAGTGTTATGCTAATATTAGTTTTCAAGGATAATTGTTGAAAAAGGAACCCTTTATATTTCTGAAGTTTTAAAATGATTATGAATAAAAAGTTGGGAAGAGTTTCAATTTCTACCATCAAGAAACTGAGGTTGCTGAGTTCAAAAATTTTCAAGGGAGACTAATACTTTATGAAATTTTCAAGTATGAGGATAGAAGATTGAGTTATGAAGATATATCGTTAGTATTTGAGATTTATCGAACCTTGCAGATGGACTTTTATTTTGGGTACCTATGAATGTATTGTACTTTGACCAATAAATACAAATTTGTAGTAAGAAGATTTTAACTTCCACTTGGGCCAAAATGGTTGAAGGTTTGGAATATTAATTTTAGAGGAATTATAACTTGGGAAAATTATGGATTCAAAATTTGAGACTACTGAAATTCTTTGACGAGATAGAGGAACTTAGAGTACAATTATGATCGAAATTGTTTTGTAAAATTTTAAGGAAACGTGGTACGAAAGTAAACTTTTGGAAAGAACTATTTATGATAAGAGATAATATACAAATATTGACGATATCAAAGGATTAAAGAGATTATTGCCTACTTATGAGGTTGTCTTTTTGGCTAATGTTAAGATTGATTGAGCTTAACCATTGATTGATTGTCGTATAAAACATTCAAATTATTGTTCTAGTCGATCAAATGACAGTTTGCCATTGAAATGTCGCTCACCATCCCATCGAATATTTTGTTGCGTTCTCGTCTAAAGAAGATTTCGTACTCTCGTTTGAATAATATTCTTTCTACCCTCTCGACTCTACCTACCCCATCTATTCCTAAATTTCGAGGACGAAATTCTTTTAAGTTGGGTAGGATGTAAACCCCCTAAATTTCTACTACAAGTTTTTTTTAAAATAAATTGGTATTTGTTGTAATTAAATTGTACTTCGTATCGTACGTCGCGAGTTCGCATTCTTCGTATTTTTACGTCGCATGTAAATTTGCAAGATGGTATATATTTTATACCAAAATATTTTATTAAAATATTTATTTTCTTTTTAAGTACTGCGAGATTTGACAAAACCTTATTTTTACTTTAATTCTTGTTCAAATATAGATACTAAATTAGAAAACTATAATTAAGTATTAGCATGCAATTTAAATTAATACATGTTATTGAATTTTCGAAATTAAATCCTATTGTTATTTTAGTAATTCGAAAAAATATATTTAAATATTAGTTTGATTTATTGCCTAATAGATTACGATAAATAATTTAGAAAAGATTTGATTTATATTATTTTAAGTAGCTTAAACGATGGCGTGATCTAGATTTAGATTTTATTTAAACTAATTTGAATGAATACATGATTATCTTATTGGAGTTCAACCGAATCCAAACCCTTATCTCATTAGGAGCACCACCTCCTATATAAGGAGAGGCTCCTTGCTCGTCTTCGAAAAATTTCACAATCCAAATATTTCTCCACCCAAACGTTGTGTCGTGCATCGTGTCCGTGGTTCCATATCCTTCCACTATTTTACTTTACCATTACAAATACATCGCATCCTCTCCTCCGTGTCGACAACCCCGACACGGCAAACATTCAGCCCTCTATCCCTAAACCTATTCTAAACCCGTCAACACCATCACCCCCGCTCTCCCGCCAACTCCCCCGCACTCCTGACCCCGCTGTCGCCACCACTACCTTCAACTTCATCATCATCATCCATTACCACCGTAGCCCACTCGGCCATCTCCAGCGGAACCACCACCCGCACCACCATGCCTAGCCACCAACCCCACCCACATCACCAACACCATCGCAACAGAAACAAAAGAGGAAGAAGAAAACACCCCCATCACTCACCTGTCCTAGTCGAAGCCGCGACCACGACCTCCTCCTCGGGTCCCCATTGGAGTCCACCGACCAGCGCCCAGTCTTCGAACGACTGGATCTGATCCAGCGCCGTCGAATCCGTCGTCCGACCAGGGATGTTGTGCGACCGCCGTCCCGATTGACCGCCCACCTCCGGTCATGTCGACCACCACCGACGGGATCCAGACGAAACCCCAGGCCGTGAGACCGGCGCCGCCCCACATGCGCCGAAGACCGCCGCGCCGCGTCACTGGCCAACCGTGCGTCGACCACCGGCACCGGAGTGACCGCCGGTGGAGAGCCCTTCGTTCCCAACTCCGCGGACTTCCGCGCATCAGACGCCGCGCTCCACCGTGCCTGCCCATCCGCCTCCGATTTCCGGCCGCGCCCTCAGACCCGGCGACGATCCGTGCTCCGCCGCCTCGAAAACAGCCCCGGCCTCCCTCCACGAGGATCTCCGCCGACCACCGCGCCAAGGCCGCGCCCTGATCGCCGGTCACCGGCCGGAGCTCCTCAGGTGAGCGCTCCCCCTTCCGATTTCTTTGCATCTCTCTCTCTCCCCTCTCGTGAGTACATTTGGGGAAGGGGGAATAATATCTGTACTCCTTTTATTTTTGAGAAGAATTATTATTATTATTATTATTATTATTAGTATTAAAATTTTTATTTAACTTTGGTTATTATTATTATTATTATTATTTATTACTGATATTATTATTATTAGTTTTTATTATTACCACTAATATCATAGTTATATTTTTATTACCATTATTATTATTATTATCATTATTAAGTATTGTAAATATTATCATTAAAATTATTATTGTTTTTCTTAAAACATTAGTATTATCACTACTATTTAATAAAATATATCTATAATATTTACCAATATAGATATATTTTGAGATTGAAATATATTTTTGCAATAAAGTTATATTAAGCTTGGGCTCTAGCTGTATTATATTACGATGTGGAATTTTAAAAATCTTTATGTATAATTTTATATCTAAACTTAATATTAATTTTTACCTAAATAATATATTTACAAATGATTCCTAGATTTTCAAGTATTCATTATTGTAACTAATAAAATTATAGTTTCCAAATTATAAATAATTTTCTAAAATAAGTTATATTTATTACACAAATTTCCACAAATATCTTTGATTGCGACTGATCATCTTTTCTATTTCCTCGCGACCTTGGACCTCTGCACCATGACATGGCCATTGGTCAGAACATGACTTGCTCGATCTTCGTACCACGCCAGGCGACACTCCAGGCAAGACACCTTGCCTTTGCTGTTTAATTTCTTGCTCAATATCATGCATGCTTTTCTTTAGTTTCTTTTAAATTATATGTAGATACAAATTACTATATTTTGTGCAATTGACTTAGATTTAAGGGACCACCGCATGTTTAGTATGTCTCATAAACTGTCACGATGTACCACGGATTGTGTGTGAGTTATGAGTCGCATATAGCTTCGGACTTGCGTGTCGACCGTATATCGGTGCGTAAAGGCCGTACGTTAGGATGTAACTGCTAATAGATTTTTGGTAGAAGACTTGGCAGTTATTAAGGATTAAACAGTGTCGTGGAGGCGACACATGTATAGTATCATTGGGAGGGGGGAAGACAGTTATTAGCGTAGGGGCTACCTGTTCAGTACACATATAGATTTGGGCCGATAGTGTCTCGGATGAGCGCTACTTACTGCCCCGGGGCCGATAGTTCTCATATGAGAACTACTTTCTGCCCATAGTTGATAGTGCCTCTTATGAGCGCTACCTACTACTACTCTCTCTCCATCTATGCTGAACACTATAAGCTCCTGCGTAGAACGTTGTCTTCTCAAAGTATATATCACATAGAATGGTTAGGAACCTTTACGCATGTATGTTTTCTATTGAGCTCTTACTATTCAGTTTATGGCATGATATTATGTGTCTTGTTACGTCCCTCTGAGGACCTGGTTTTTCTCCAGGTGTGTGTTTTCGTGATTTCTTGCAGGTGCTCTAGCTAAGGCCATGACTTGCGCTCTATTCCGTCGTGATGATTACTCTTGGATTCATCATTTGCTCTCGCTTGCTAAATTCTTTCCTTGTATATTTCTTCATATTTAATTTAGTTGGTAGTGGACTTTGTCTCCGTCCAACTATTGTGTACATGACAAACTCAAAGTTGCGTTATATCATTATTTATCTTTGTGGATGAGATTTAGTTGTCTTGGATTACTACATTTACAGCTTATGTATACATACGAGGTTCATGTATTTCGTATGTATACAGCTGGCATGTCTACATACTTGGTCCTACGTATTTTGGGACTGGGGCGTTACACAGCTACCTAACTGATAGTCACTCATCCTAGCTGATTTAAAGGTAAGGCAACATGGAGTTATTCCCAAATCGAATCGACTACCAATAAAGTCCACACTGGCCACTACAAGTGGCCAATGCATGTGCAGCAGTGCAGTGCATTAGCCAACCCTCTCCGTGATTCCCTATTGCTGCATCTGTGGCCGATCCACACATGCCTTTAAACTCTCAAATTCCTGTATCTAACTAGTGCCAAGGCAGAACAACCCAAGCACAACCAAATCGAACCTGGCCAATTGGCCTTTTGCCAAAGCCAACAAAGGCAAATGCTCTAACCTAGGGACTATTACATTAGTATCAAAAGATTGATACATAGCAGCCATATACTGATGCAATGGCCTAATCTCCTTACATATACATATATACAAGTTCTTATCATATCTTTTCCACCTCACACCCTCTAATACATTTACACTGATACCTAGGGCCAATGCACCACTCTCATAATGGCTGCATCACTTGGACAGTGCATAAAACCCTTATCACTAGATTCTCACATAGGCACACCCAACTAGTCCATAGACAGAACATATATACATAGAAACACATTTATATACATACAAATATAGATACTAGAATCATGTACACCTATCCTATGAGCAAACCAAGCTATACATGGGCATGAAAATTGAAAACAGAATTTAAATGGTCAATTTGGCATTTTAACAAACACCTAGGGGTCAAAATTCGTAGCCCTCCTCAAACGGACACAAAACTCCTATAGGACTCATTAGGACCTCAATCTAGTTCTTATTGGTCATGGGTAGGGTCTTCTACATGAATGCATGAATTTTAACCATAGAAATGTAAGTTTAGGGGGTTATACCTATATAGAATGGAGCCTACACCATGCTCCACAAATTTAGAAAAGATGGATGGAGAAGGAGCTCCCAATCCTTTCTAGGGCCCTTACCAAGCCTCCTTGAGCTACCATAAGCCTTTGCACAATAAAGGGAAGAAGGAGGAGGAAATTTGGGAGAGTTTGGAATGGAAAAAATGTAAAAACCCTAAAGGAGATGGTGGCTGCCATTTGGGGGTTAAAGGGGGTTAAATAGGTACTATACAAGCCCTAATCTCTTCATTACACTTAGTATTAGGTAGGTCCTTAAGTTGGCTAAGTGGTTTGGATCTAATTAAGGCTTGTATCCAACTTGGTCATGACTAGAGTCTAATTTATCAACTAGTTGGTCAAGTCAATCTAAATGGGTTCTACCATGACTAATGAATAAGCTAGCCTACTAATAAATACAACCAGCATATTAATAGAAAAAATATACACCAATTATGAAATGACAAAATTACCCTTGTTCTAGAAAAGTGGTAGTGACAACTGCCACATCAGTGTGCATCTGGCTACAAATAACTTTCTTGTTCCATAATACGACGGATGGCTATAGTGCATAGCTGTCACGCCAAATAATACAGGTTCCTGAACTTATCTTTGGCTAAATCCATGAGATATTTCAAATTAACTTTTTGCGAAATATAAGAGAAGAGGTCAATCAATATGCATATGATGTGGTTCAGGTAGAACCCGAGAAACAAATGTAACCATGATGCCGTCATCTGAAGTTATGCCTTGCCAGTATGTCTATGGCTACAAAAACTCATGATTCTGTAATAGAGGGATAATATATAATTTCTTGGGCTTTTCTTGGACCATTCCATAAGACATTTCCAACAGTTTTAGAGAAACAATGAGAAGGATCCCTCAGGTAGTCAATAGAGAAGGTTTAGTCCAATTACATGAAGGTAAGAACACGAATGTATTCATATTGAGAAGGAACGTAGCATGAAGACAATCATGCTGGGAGGAGCCTAAAGAAACCTATATCCTAGTTGTAGATGTATCATCAAATCATATTGCTCAATTGGTTACATGTCCATAGTAGTACGACTATCCTAGGTACTACCATGACTTCACACACTTGCGAAGATTCGAGACCTTTATGGGCCACCA
The DNA here is from genome assembly GCA_029216955.1 of Iris pallida. Lineage (NCBI taxonomy): Eukaryota > Viridiplantae > Streptophyta > Magnoliopsida > Asparagales > Iridaceae > Iris > Iris pallida. Next base: position 627,653 of record JANAVB010008997.1, on the reverse strand, counting down.
CAAAACTATGTCACATTCCAGTCCCAAAATACGTGGGACTAAGATACGTGGCAATGGCTAGCTACGTATCCAACCAGACTCTAGTCCGATTCGAATACGTATAAGTTGTTCAGGATCAGAACAAATAACCAATTATCCATAATATACATCTACAACTCTATCAAAAAACACTATGATACTAAACGATAAACACTATGGAAGAATGATAAAAAGGCATCATCTAGTGATACCTGAAATCCCGAAGAAGTAATCCCCTAATATCCTAGGCAGCTCTCAGCAATAACTCTAGGTACTTAGAGGGACGTAGCAAGATACATAATATGCATGCCAAAATAAAGTACAGTAAATAACATGTGAAAGAAGTAAACAGGTAATCCAGGTAATAAATAGGTGAACAAAAAAATAATTAGGTGATCCAGTAACACTACTACTAGGAAGAGTATCTAGTCTGTGTGAAATGTACTTGAGAACAATGTTCGACTAATGGAGCTCTCTCTATGGGGTACATATGCAGTGGTCTGATTCACCTTCTGCAGCAACATCAAATCATAAAAATAAGCTACAAGTAGTCACTCCGTCTAGTGACCATCTTCCCCAACCAATAAAACTGCCCATGTCGCATCCATGACACGTCTAGTCTAACTCTGATAAATGATAAGTCTAGAAGTCCAGTCAACATGTACAAAAAATCTACCATCAAGTAAACATCCAGAGTTCGTAAACGAATCACCTATATGCCATACAATATGAATCCGTATATCATGTCTATGTGTCAGCAGGTAAAATTATGTAAGTGTACGGATGAGAGCAGGTGAATCATGTAGCAATATATCCAAGTGAAAGACTGATAAAAAAGCATGTAAATATTATATATCAAATTGGCAAGGTATACTTACCTGCGGTTCGTCCATTCCGAGCTGAGACTGTGGTACCCAATGTCATATTCATGCCTAGGCACATGCTACCTTTGGTACAGTCCACCAAGAATCTACCAACCCCAAAACATATAACCACACATCATCACCCATTATCTAAGTGCAAGGCCCTAATTAGATAATAGTTTTCCTCATATATATGGTAGACAAAATCCTCTTTAGGTTAACCTGTGAAAATAATTTCCTTTGCAAATTTATAAATTTAAGAAGCCTGTTATGGTTATCTTACAATAATAAAATATATACTTAGAATTCCATATATATATATATATATATATATATATATATATATATATATATATATATATATATATGCCAAATATATATATATATATATATATATATATATATATATGCCAAAAATATAGAGGTTTTGTTCCCATATAAAATATTTTATTAGGATAAAATGGATATATAACTGATATAATTGTATTGATCTGAATATAACATATTTTTATATAGTCATAGTAATATATTAAAAGCTACTGATACCTATATATAACCCAAAAAAACATATAAATTCCTATAAATTTGATATATACGTATATTAGTCATAACTTATGCATATATCTATAATTGCTTTTATATACTAACAGTTGGTAAAAGTATCATATATATTTTATACATAATAATCTTGTATAACAAATATATAATCTCTATTTAAATAATGATACATACATATCTCGTAAAATTGTCCCTGATTACATAATAATATATATCCAATATAATTATCCACAAATATAATATAACACATTTTGTTTACACCAATAAGTAGTATGTATCTAAAATATACGTATTTGTATTTAAATAACTATCCCTGCACCATATTGCTGCCAATAAGAACTAGGAGGGGGTTTAATACAAATATACCTATAAATGATGGAACTGCTCCCTTTTCAAAGTAAAGCACCCGCAAAAACTCGAGAGTGAAGGGAAAATTCTTATCTCCAGTTCTCTCTCTCTCTCTCTCTGAACTCTTGGCCAAGGTACAAGGATGGCTTGAGGATGCCGAGGGCCTCCCGCGGTGAAGGGTCAACAGCAGGTTATAAGAGGCAAAGCGTCGTGGAGGCACGGCTTGGGGATGAGGGATCCTATCGGTGTGCTCTGTGCTGGTGAAAGAGGTTACCGACACTGAGGCGTCGCTCAAAACATGGAAGATGGGGTGTCGACGTCTTATACCTAGAAAGAGGAGATTACCATGGTGGTCAGGCAGCTCCCGCGGTAAAGGTTCCCGAGGAAGGAGTGTAGCTCCATGCCTGCGGGTTTGACAGGTTCGATGGGGTGCAGTCGACTCGACCACACGAGTGGTGAGGATGGGAGAACCATGATGAGGCGGTTAGATGAGAGAGATGGGAGGACCATGACGATGTGGTTAGATGACAGAGATAAAGTCACGGGGATGGGGTGGCGCGCGTCGCTCGAAGGATATGTCCTCTGGAGTTCAGCAGGGGCATGCACGGTGCACCGTTACTCGTGCTGACGCCCAGACGTGGTCGACGAGGAAGACATCGGACTCTCTTATAAGCCCACTTCCTAAATTTTTTGATTTTTTATTTTTAAATATTTTTCTAGTCAGAAGAAATTTTTAATTTTGATATCTCTTATAGATATTTTTGAAAAGAGGAACGATTTGTCAAATTATTCTAGAATTACTTAATATATATCTTTATGATTTGAATTTATAAAATCTATTTTAAATAATATTTGATAATATTAAAATCTTAATTTGAATTACTTAATCTAGTTTTTATTTGATTTGTATTTATGAAAATTTGAATTATACTTATCAATATTTTGGTTTTTGATTTTATGAAATCTATTTTAAAGATTATTTAAAATACTATATATTATTTATGGATTGAGATTGATCAAATCTTTTTGATTTAAATCTATGGAGGATTTGTTCCATAAATCTAATCATATTCCTTCCCAAATTAGGGAACCCCTAACCCTATATAAAGGGGGAGTCCCCTTTTGTTCTCCACAAAACCAACATAATTTCTCCACCAACATCCCATATGACCGTGTCCACTCCTAATTTTCCTTCCATTAATTTTCTTATTACAATTACATTATCCATCTATGTCCGACACCCCGAACAGTTTCTTGTGTCGTAGGGGACACGACGCCCAATTCCAAATACCTAATTCCCGATCCCAATTTTAAACCCTAACCCTAATTCCCATATCCCTAATTCTAAACCCTAACCCTAATTCCTAAATCCCTAATTCTAAACCCTAACCCTAATTCCCAAATCCATAATCATCCTATCTTCTCGCCACGACGGCAGTCCTATACGCCGTCGAAACCCAGCCCCGACCGCTCTCTACCCACAGTCACCATCCTTGCTGTCGATCGTGGCTATGACCACACATCTGCCAATGCCACCACGGCACCCACAACCATCACCGATTTCGTCATCACCAGCACCCTCATCGACCAATCTACCACTTGCATAATCCCCTGTCACAAAGCCATATCCTCCACTTCCCACCCCGACATCATCACCACCATGATCGCCTACAGCCACCCACTCTTCCTGATACTACGCCGCCCAACTCTAACCATCGACTCCACCACCAACTTCGACTCGAGCCAATACCTCTACCAAACCCATAAAACAGTACATACCTCGAATAAGCATCGAGCCAGACCACAGCTCGACTGTGCCGCCCAGCCGATATTCAAGTGGGTGCCAACTACCGCAGATCGCGATGAAACCTGCGTGTTCGACGGGCACCACCTGACGGTGCCGTGCCCTCAGTGCCTCGCTAAGACCCATCTGCCATCGTCTGCCTCCCTGGTCGCCAAAACCCCTTCAGCCTCGAGCCCCGCTTCACCACTTTTCCTCCCTTTCGATCACCGGTGCCGCTCGAATTGAGACATCCATCGCCATCGGTCGACGTTGACCTCCCAGATCTGCCATGGTCGTCTCGCCGAGCCTCCGACACCGAATCTTTCTAGATCCAGACCGCTTGCACCACACATCGGGGACCACCAGCCACATGGCCTCTCGCCGCCACTGGATGAGAATACCCCGCGCCCTCGTCGTGCCAAGCTCCTCCGTAGCAGTGACTGACCACGCCTCCGATGGCGCACCGAAGCCCCTCCTTGGTGAATGGTGAGTATTGAGAGCCTCTCTCGAGAGAGAGAGGTCTTTTTTCAAAAAAGAAAGCTACAACAGAAGCTATATTTTGTATGTAAGGGTATTTTACTAAGTTGTTCTTATTAAAATTAATGAACTATTTTTAATTAGTATAAGTATGTAAGGGTATTTTCGGAATTTAAAAGTTTCATCATCTAAGTTTTCCTATTATATAGTAGAATAGATTATTTCACTTTTTTTTTTGTCAGTTTTTGTTTTGGGTTTTATTTAATAGGTTATTTATTATATTTTGTTGTAGCTTTCTTTTTAATAATTCCATGGAATTTTTTTAATGACAAATATTCTTCTGTTGTAGCTTTCTTTTTAATGATTTTAAAATTCCATGGAATTTTTTTCAAGGAAAATTATTCCATGGAATTAATTTCTTTTCCTCGTATTTTCTAGCTTGCAATCAAACGCACCCAAACTATTTTGTCCACACATCTATCCTTAAAAAAAAATTATTTCACCTTTAAATAATTTTAGTGACGAATTTTTTTAATGACGAATATTTGCCACTAAAAAAACTCATTTCGTCACCGAAAGTCCAATTTCGTCACTAAAATGTGTTACTAAAAATTTGAGTATCCAAAGTATAAAACGAAGAAACACAGTACCCAAAGTCTAATTAGGCTAAAGCTCGTACTCTTATATAAAATAACCTAAATTTTATGGATCTAACCGTCTCTTCCAATTTTTTTAATAATAATTAAGAAGTTTGATGTTTATTTTATTAAAGGTGAAATAATTTTTTTAAAGGATAGATGTGTAGACAAAATAGTTTGGTGTGTTTGATTGCAAGGTGGAAAATACATGGAAAAGAAATTAATTCCATGGAATAATTTTTCTAGGAAAAAAATTCCATGGAATTTTAAAAAAAATTCATGGAAAACTTAATTTGGGTGTTTGATTGCCATTATTTTCCACGAAAAATAGTTATTTTCCATGGAAAATGATATTTTTCTATGCGTTGGACAAGTTTCATTTTCCACCATTTTAGATGAAAATATGGAAAATGATAGTTTTTTGGAAAATATAAGCTATCAAACACTACACTTGGTGGAAAATTTATGATGGAAATATTTTCCATGGAAAAAAAAGCCCAATCAAACACAGCTTTAGTGGAAATCATTATTTTTAATGATTATTAAATAAATTCATTATTAAATTCCATGGAAATTTTTTTCCTAGAAAAATTATTCCATGGAATTAATTTCTTTTCCACGTATTTTCCACCTTGCAATCAAACGCACCCTAAAACTATTTTGTCCACACATCTATCCTTAAAAAAAAATTATTTCACCTTTAATAAAATAAACATCAAACTTCTTAATTATTATTTAAAAAAATTGGAAGAGACGGTTAGATCCATAAAATTTAGGTTATTTTATATAAGAGTACGAGCTTTAACCTAATTAGACTTTGGGTACTGTGTTTCTTCGTTTTATACTTTGGATACTCAAATTTTTAGTAACACATTTTAGTGACGAAATTGGACTTTCGGTGACGAAATGAGTTTTTTAATGACAAATATTCGTCACTAAAAAAATTCGAGTACTCAAAGCCTAACCCAAAGTCTAATTAGGTCCTGGTACCCTTTTACAAAATAATCCAAAAATTACCAACGTTTCTACTTGTCACACAAAAATTTTAAGTTATGCCATCTCTTATTATATAACATCCGATATAACAAGTAACATGATAAATTTTAATCCAAAAAATTAATCACATACACCAATAGATACTATAAGATAGAAGTTAAAGGAGTTGGTATGAGTAGAACTAGACTAAATGTATATGAACTGAGATTTTAAAAATAATGATTTTATTTAATAATGATTTTAAAATTCCATATAATTTTTTTCCTAGGAAAAAATTATTTAATAATTATTTAAATAATGGCGAATAATTATTGATTAATTATTTAATAATTATTTAAATAATTCTTTAAATAATTATTTAAAAAAATTATTTAATAATTTCATGGAATTATTAAATAATAGGAAAACTTAGATGGTGAAAGGAGTTGGTATGAGTAGAACTAGACTACATGTATATGAACTGAGATTTTAAAAATAATGATTTTATTTAATAATGATTTTAAAATTCCATGGAATTTTAAAATCATTATTAAACATTTAACACCAAAGCTCATCTAGTTATGTACTTTTAACTGTGCTATTGCTGGTAGATATTGTTGCTGCTTGTCTCTGAATCTTGATCTGAATTTTACTTCTCTCCTTCAAATTTCCATCTAGAAAAAGCAAGGACACTCCAAAAATGTGGATCTTATCGTATTGGACACAATCAGGACACTCCAAATACTTTAGGACACATCAAAATAGGAGCCGAATGTGTGTCCTTGGCGCCTTGCTAAGTCTTATCCTTGTCCATTTAACATTGATTTCCATACTTTAGCTACAGTCATTCTTCAGTTTAAGATCCGTCTCTTTCATGCAGTCTAGATGTCGAAATCCGGTTATTTAGATGCAGGTCCGGACTTGATATGAGATCCATAAAACGGCTATCTTATGGCTAAAATTTTATAGGGCACCAATCTTTTATATCTATTAAATGTATATAAGGCCAATTCGGAACAAAAGTTCAGCAGACTCACTCTAATCCTTTTAGTCCGCGTAAAAAAGTTTTATTTATATATATATATATATTTATATCTCGAATTTTGTGTTGATAATAATATTGTATCATCCTTATCGTCGATGAAAAAAAAATTTTGATCATTAAGCGGTACCATATTTAGAATTCGTCTCAGGTCTCAAAATCGAAAGTAGCTTGTAACAACCATGTTATATTGAACCCGTAGCGTATCATTTGATCCTGAACACTTCTGTCCCAGGCACGCAAGAGGAGGCTGTCGAGGCCTACGATGTCGCTGCGATCAAGTTTCGAGGGGTGGGCGCCGTGACCAACTTCGACATTAGCAAGTACGACGTCGACCGGATATGCTCCGGCGCCGCCCACCTCGCCAAACGCGCGCCCAGTCCCACCGGCGACGCCGTCGTCGTCGTCGTCCCTCCTCCCGCAGAGCCCAGGGAGTGCCAGAAACCGATCCCGGGCGGCGGGGCGGACGGCTTGTCGGTCGTGTTAGCCATAAGACAGCCGTTTTAATAATGATTTTAAAATTCCATGGAATTTGTTTCCTAGGAAAATAATTATTTAAATAATGGCGAATAATTATTGATTAATTATTTAATAATTATTTAAATAATTATTTAAAAAATGTATATGAACTGAGTTTTTAAAAATAATGATTTTATTTAATAATGATTTTAAAATTCCATGGAATTTTTTTCCTAGGAAAAAAAATATTTAATAATTATTTAAATAATGGCGAATAATTATTGATTAATTATTTAATAATTATTTAAATAATTATTTAATGTATATAGTAGAATTATTTAAATAATTCTACTATATAATAGGAAAACTTAGATGGTGAAACTTTTGAATTCCGAAAATACCCTTACATACTTATACTAATTAAAAATAGTTCATTAGTTTTAATAAGGACAACTTAGTAATTAGGAAGACTACCATTTGGTCTTCCTAAAGAGTCTTCCTAAATTAATTAAGAAATGTTAAAATACGTGCAAGGCACGTGCACATTGATTAATTATTTAATAATTATTTTAATAATTATTGAAATAATTATTTAATAATTATTTAAAAAATTATTTAATAATTATTTAAATAATGGCGAATAATTATTTAATAATTATTTAAATAATGGCGAATGAGTTTTTGTTTTGTCAGTTTTTGTTTTGGAATTTTGATTGCAAGGTGGAAGAATAATTATTTAATAATGGGTTTTAAAAAGAAAGCTACAACAGAAGCTATATTTTGTATGTAAGGGTATTTTACTAAGTTGTCCTTATTAAAATTAATAAACTATTTTAATTAGTATAAGTATGTAAGGGTATTTTCGGAATTTAAAAGTTTCACCATCTAAGTTTTCCTATTATATAGTAGAATAGATTATTTCACTTTTTTTTGTTTTGTCAGTTTTTGTTTTGGGTTTTATTTAATAGGTTAATTATTATATTTTGATTTACTAGTAAATATCAGTAAATAGTATATATGTATGTATGTATTGTTGAAGTATAGTATTATTATCATTGTTATTAATATTATTACTTTATTTTGAGATAACAACATACATATCTATATATTTATTAATGTTAGTACTTTTAATAAACTTATTATTATTATTATTATTATTATTTTATTATTATTACTATTGGTTTTACTAGTATAGTAATATTATTATTTATTAGTAGAATTATATTATTGTATTCTTATGGTATTCAAACATGGTTTTGACTTAAATATTATTATTATTATTGTTGTCATTAGTATAGTTATTTTTAATAAATATATTTTTGACCTAAAAATATGGTTTCTATATTTTTGAGTATTTTTAACTAGTAAAATATAGTTTAACCTAAAATTGTATTTTCGTCAAAATTGGGTTGTAGCCTTAAAATGATATCTTGGCTTTCAAAGTATTTATCTAAAGTTATTTTAACTATTTTCCTAGTATAATAAATCATTTCTAAAAATTATATATATATATTTATTTATTCACATTCTCTTCAATTCTCATCTTGACCAAGACTAGTCACACGCTCCTATTCTTATGATTCTGACTGCTTCATATCGACCCTAGGCTAATTGGACTGACTCGGACCAAATGGCACGATCTGTTCCATCTTCTGAGGTTGCCTTATGTAATTATGACATTTGTGACTATTTTTTTCCAACATAATCAAGTCAGAAGTCAACTGCAACTAAATGAGACAAGTAAACTATTGCTTTGTGTGCTTTTTATATTATAATGTTATTTTTTACTATATTTTATTGAGTATCCAGATTATGACAGGATTGTAACACGATAGACATGATTGTATCATTGATTTTTTTGACTGTTTAGTGAGTCAGAAGAAAAAATACTCGATAGGTATGTGAACAAACCCAACTATTGTTATTGAATGATAGCTAGGTCATACACATCAGTATGGGTTAGCCGTACCAATATTGAATGATAGCCATCGTATGATGTGCCGTACTAGTCCATCCGTTCACATGTCGAACAGTATTTCAAACACACTCGATGTTTACTTGCACATGTTTATTGTTAATTGTCTCGTTCATAATTGTTTCAGCTAGTAGTTTCTTGTACATATTATCGTTTCCAGTTCATATACATGTCCTTTATTGTTACATTGTATCTCTACCGTCTAGTTTATTTTGTATTAAGTTACATAAATGCAATATGGTTGTACGTTGCTCCTTTTCTGACTGGATCATTGCAGGTGACTTGGCATGCTTCTTACTTTTGTGCTATGGACTATATGGGGAAGATACTTTGGCCGACCTTAGATTCTAGATGGATTAGTTAATTTTTTTATTTAAATGTTTAACATATTTGTTCCTAAAAATTATTTATGTTGTATTATTGGATTTGTAAATAAAATAGTTATTGTGAATGAGCAAATAAATGTGATTTTGTTATTTTAAGATTGATATTGAGACCTAGACAGCATACGACCGTCGATGCTGCGGCATAGGCTGGACTTGGCTATGTACTCGTATTCCAAAAAGCAAGTGCGGGTCGTGATATCTTTTACAAGGGAGTCCGTCGAGAGGACGAGCCAGCGCTGCTCGTGGTCGTGCCGACAAAGGGAACGTCGGCCTTGCCGGGTTGTTGCGAGGAGAAGAATGGTTCGTCAGAGATTTTTCCTCTACGAAGCTAGGTATGAAAGGTGAAGGGAATGGAACTGGCGGCTGGTTTTTAGGGTTTGGAGAGGTTTAGAAAGTGAGACATTATATAGAGGGGATAAGAGGAAGGGGTAGCCAGCTAGCAATCGTACTGGCGTGCTCCCTGCTATATGGAATGCTATAGTATTCTATTAGGGGAGAAGGAAATGGCTTCCTATTTGAATTTCTATGTTGGATTTGGGTCTGGGTTGGCACTCTCCCTGAAGAACCCTAGAGGGGGGGTGTCATGCCCCGCTCCCGAATAATCGGGTACGGGCCGAGACATGTCCGACCTACACTATCGTTGACAGTGGTAGTGAGCCGTCTAGTCATCAATAACAAGAAATAATCTCATCGCAGCATCTAATCTCGGAATCTACACTAGTTATCACAGATCACTATACAATTATTACAAGCTTATACATGAATGACCAGGTACGAAGCCGGTAAAAGATAAATGCTACAACAACAACATATAATCAAATACACTCAATCAATCTCCTATACATGAAACTAGACATCTCAATGTCAAGTGAGCTCTAATGCCAGCCATGACAATCTAAAGATCCATCTCACCTTTAATCAACGATCCAGTCAGGAAAGGAGCAAAGCACAATATAACTCAATAAAACTCACCACAGAGATCAATGGAACGGTACACCAAATGCAAGTATACCTTACCTTTCTTTACAGCTTTATTTACATGCTAACTTCTTTCATTATCCAGTTGATTCCGATTTGATTGTTGACATGTGCTTCTTCATTGTTATATAGTCCTTGTTCACAGTTAGCCTTGTAGCCATATCGGACATGTTTTTTACTTGTACTTGATTGAGTTGTATCGTAGGATGACTGCATTATAAACTGAACTGCTATTTCCTTGTTTCGATTCTTGCAACCTGCGAGTCCACACACGGGGCGATGGTTGACCGTTTGCACCTGCGAGTACACCCTCGGGGCGAGGGTGATTTGTCTTGAACTGACCTACGAGTCCACACTTGGGACGAGGGTTAGTGACTAGTTCAAACCTGCGAGTCCACACTCGGGACGAGGGTTTGGTATCCATTGATCTCTTGTTCACACGTTTCTTCCAGTAGTTCATTTATGCGTAGTTATTCATATATTCATGTATCACGTTTGCTTGGTCTTTTCCTGCTTATATCTTTTTTTTATGCATGATAAACTGTAGAAAGACATGTTTTTATGTATCTTGCTAGTCCTCTGAGGACCTGATTATCACTTCAGGTTTAGCCGAGTTTGATCCACGTGCAGACGAGCAGGTCTGAGCCAAATCAGACCATGTTACCATTGCAGTGATGATGTCATTAGATGTTTAGCATAGTTTAGACTTAGTCATTCTATTTCATGTTCCTATTTTACTTCCGTCTACTGGTAGTGGATTTGTATCCACCGAACATGACTTGGATTTTTGATAACTTGGGAACATTCAGATTATATTATTCAGTTCATTGATATTAGTTGTATCTTTTATTGTTGTGGATGAGATATAGATTGCCATACGATTCTAGATTTCTGTGACTCATGTATACTAGACAGTGTTCTACCGCCGACACTGCGGCGTAGGCTGGACTTGGACACAGACTCCTATCCGGAAAGCGGGTGCGAGTCGTGACACAATGCCATCCATGAAAATCTAAAGATCCACCTCACCTGTAATCATCGATCCAGTCAGAAAAGGAGCAAATCACAATGTAACTCAATAAAACTCACCACAGAGATCAATGGAACGGTATACCAAAATATAACTGAAAGACAGGAAACAAAATGAGCATAAAATATGCACTAGCTACGTGTACATGTGCAATTGGACATTATCAACATGTGGGGACTAATATGTAATCAGGCATATAAATATGCTATCAGTCAATCAATAATCAGGCATGTCTGATGACAATGCTATCAGTCACACAATAATCAGGCATGTCTGACGACAGTGCTATCATTCACGCATGTAATGGCCATCAGGCATACAATGTATGCTATCAGGCAATGTTTGTCCAACATTATTCAATCATATGTCTCTAGAACGTCCTCCACCCAACACGAGAAACAATGCAATCAATTGAGCAAAAACAGTAAAATAATAACAAGAGACAATGTGAGTGCAATGCATGCAATGATGGTAATACTGAGTACATGTACTTGCCTTGATTCTGGGGTTTTGTCCAAGCCTTCTAGATCACCTAGAATTAGGAAAAATAGAGTTTTAGAATTATTCTAAAAGAATTCCTATTAAACCTAATAACTCCATTCTAAACTGTCCTACTGGTTGACCTAACTTAACTCATTCAAAACTTATTAGTCTAAACAAAAGTCAGTCCCAAGTATAAAATTTCCTACAATAGCACTAATCCAAGCTCCATAGGTTCTTAACTAAATACAATTTGCTGTTAAAGGGACCAACCCAAAGGTCCTATATAATCTGAATGATTCCTTATAGGCCTTTTAACTTATACTGCCCAAGTAACAACCATGAGCCCAATGCTCTAACCAACCCACCATAATCCAACTATATTACTAATCCCATCTTCTAAACTTACCACTTATAATTGACCCAAATATTTACTATAGGTCCAAACTCTATTAGCAACCTCCTACAATAGCTACCCATCTCTTCATTCTGTCCAAATGTCGGCCTATGCCACAAAGCCTGCTACTGACCTCAACTGAACACTCAATAGTAGTGTGAGACAACTGAGCCCAAAATGAATATTCAAAGGAATACTCAGACTATTACCTAATGGCTATTATACAACAAAATTCAAATAAAACCCATGTCCATCATAGCCTTACCAAAATTCAAATGCAACGGCTACATTCAATAGCCCTAAATTCAAATTACCTGTACTTTGAACACATAACAAACTCCATTCAAATTTAAACTGTTACTGAACACAATCACCTCCCCGCCCAGACACACCATGTCCTCTCGTCTCTCGAGTCTCTGGACTCTGGACGATACTAATTTCCTGTGTCGCCACACAAATTCGATACTGACACATACATCAGGTCTGATACAATTTAGGAAACACAGTTACGAGGATCAACGGCTACACTCGAAGCCAAGAATTCAGAAAGGGTGTCAAGAATTATACCTGTGCACTTTACAACGTCAGGGACACTCCTTAGTGTCCGATACGAATGCCGCACGTGCCCAGATGTGAACTAAAACCTGATTCAAGCACTCCATCAAACACTTAGAGCTCAAGTGAAATAACAAGGAACTTAAGTTCAATTCGAACCTCTCGAACACGCACAGAGTGTGAAACATCGATCATCATTATCGATCCCAAAAAATCAATGGATCAAAAGTCAATCCGAGCATCGATCAATTCTTATCAAATAAAATTTGGACGAAAGAACTCACCGTCCTCACAAAACAGAGTGAGATCGGAAGAACGTAATGATGAAGCTCTCTTAGTAGTTGGAAAATTTAAGGCTCAAATGGATAAGTGTTTATGAAAAGAGAGGATGCCTATTTATACAAATCCAAGTCATAAAGAGCTTTCAGCCGGAAATAGGATTATTTGTCGGATTTCTGCAAAAATCCTGCGAATTATTCGACCTACAGTAACTGTAGTGCCCCGCTCCGCGAAGGCACTAGATAAACAGAGAGAACGGATTTGCTGGCTCTGCAATAGAAGACGATTGATCTGGATGAGTGGACAAAGACTTATTTTATGATTCGCTTACGCCTAACAAAAAGCTGAGTTTTTGATTGAATACTATTGTTGATAACAAGATAGTAATCATTGAGTATGCTTAAAGAGAATTCACATGTTGCCTTGCTAAAACAAGAAACAGAGATAAATGTGATGCCTTGCTAAGAAATGAATGTTGCCTTGATCAAGAGAACCTTGCCATGCTAATAAAAATAGAAAAGAGATGCTTTCATATACCTATCATATGCTAACAGTATGTTTTAATGCTTAATGATATTGAACTGTTGCAAAAGAAATGAAATTCTGGATAGATTGCTATTGTACAAGAGTTGCCTTGATCAAGAGAACTTTTCCATGCTAATACCAAAAGAAAAGAGATGCTTTCATATACCTATCATATGGTAACAGTATGTTTCAATGCTTAATGATATTGAACTGTTGCAAAAGAAATGAAATCCTGGATAGATTGCTATTGTACCAAAGTTGCCTGAAAAGTGATGATACGGCTTGTCCGTATAGAGAAAAGAGTAGAGCTACTGGCTCAATTACATGAAAAAGAAGAAGATAAAATTGTTTACAAGTTGCTCGATTGATGTATGATAGTTTATGTGATAGCTGCATTTGTATTGGTCTAGACAGCTTGTGCACAAGTGGTAGTCTTTCGATCGATTCTGGAGGCGCCTGTAATCGATCGGCCTAGGAAAGAACATGACACCTGGGGCTAGAAGTCCCCGCAACCAGAGGAGGGTGTCAGTCTATTAGTGAGATGGGCTAGAACTCGCCAACTACTAATATGGGAATGCCCATGGACCACAGAGTTATATTCATGCATATAGACAAAGATTATTGCAAGCCTAACATGTTGGGACGGAAAAGTATGCTTCTTATATATGAAAATTGTGCTAACCTATTTTGTGCAGGGATGACTGTCGGCTATGGTAAGAATCACTTAAAAGTGATATATATGTGTTGCATAAGTTTTCTATAAATTGCTTAAAGAGATTAATCTGTTGCAAAGAAATACTATGTCCTATTAAAGAAAAGATATGATATCATACTTGTCATTGACCCTAAGAGTTGTTTGAACAAAAGAAATGATATAGCTCATGAAACATGCTGCGTACTGTCTTCAAATGAATAGTCCCTGTTATGCTTGAAAGAAAGGAAATGAACTGTGGCTTTTCAAAGATATTTTCAAAAAAGAGATGTAAACTAACTTTGTATGCATGAAATGAACATACATAAAAAGTAGCAAGATCACATCACAAGAAATATTTTTCCACTAAATGAACAGTGATCGTTTCAAACAAATGTAGCCCTTTGTTCATAATCACCAGTATGCTGATATACTGACCCATCATTAGTCTGCACGCAGGTGCAGTTCGCATCGAGGAGGATAGTCTAAAGCGATAGCCCTTGCCTCATCCTCAGGAGCCAAAAATTAGAAGAGATGCCAAGAGATGGAAATCTGTTGCAAAGAGTTGGTTTTTGTATATAAAGGGATGTAATGTATGGAATAGGATCATTGTAATCTATAATGTTTCTGAGAGAATATAAGCATTGTATCAGAGAGAATTGAGAGCTTGTAATCTGTTCAAAGGAATATCAATAAAGAGATTTGTTCATGTTACCATATTGTTCAATTATATTCTACAAAATGTCCGCTGCTGCTTCAAATATCTGCTTTATGTTTCGCTGCGTATTGTCTACCTTATCTATTTTGTCATTGTACAGGTCTTGGCCTTGTGCAAGCGTAACTTAGGCTTGCACGGCATCACGCCTTAGCGAGGACGAACGGTCTCACAGAGTCCGAAGCGAGGACGAAAGGACTTTGTGGGATCGGGGCGCGACAGAATGGTATTAGAGCAACACGATCCTCTGGCCAATTATTGTCTTGATTGAATTCAAAGATGTTCTTCTGATCAAAATTTTCTTGCCTACTTGATATCATTAATGAGATAAACATTCCATACAATAAGTCCGTAAATATTTTATGATGCCGGCATATATTTTATTGATTGATTGAGATTGAGATATTTTTGAACACGAGCTTTTGATATGAAATGAATCGTGATTTCATGGATTGATGATGGCGAAGGATAAGGACTATCGCTACTATGGATATTGTAAGTTTCTCCTTAAGTTTCGAGGACAAAACTTCTTCTCGGTGGGTAATTATGAAGTGCTCCGCTCCACGAAGGCACTAGATAAACAGAGAGATCGAATTTGCTGGCTCTGCAACAGAAGACGATTGATCTGGGTGAGTGGACAAAGACTTATTTTATGATTCGCTTATATCTAATAAGAAGCTGAGTTTTTGATTGAATGCTATTGTTAATAACAAGATAGTAATCATTGAGTATGCTTAAAGAGAATTTACATGTTCCCATGCTAAAATAAGAAATAGAGATAAATCTGATACCTTGCTAAGAAATGAACGTTGCCTTGATCAAGAGAACCTTGCCATGCTAATAATAAGAGAAAATAGATACTTTCATATACCTATCATATGCTAACAATATGTTTCAATGCTTAATGATATTGAACTGTTGCAAAAGAAATGAAATGCTGGATAGATTGCTATTGTACAAGAGTTGCCCTGATCAAGAGAACCTTGTCATGCTAATAACAAGAGAAAAGAGATACTTTCATATACCTATCATATGCTAACAGTATGTTTCAATGCTTAATGATATTGAACTGTTGCAAAAGAAATGAAATGCTGGATAGATTGTTATTGTACAAGAGTTGCCTGAAAAGAGATGATACGGCTTGTCCGTATAGAGAAAAGACAAGAGCTACTGGCTCGATTACATGAAAAACAAGAAGATGAAATTGTTTACAAGTTGCTCGATTGGTGCATGATAGTTTATGTGATAGCTGCATTTACATTGGTCTAGACAGCTTGTGCACAAGTGGTAGTCTTTCGATCGATTCTGGGGGCGCCTGGAATCGATCGGCCTAGGAGAGAACAGGACACCTGGGGCTAGAAGTCTCCGCAACCAAAGGAGGGTGTCAGTCTATTAGTGAGATGGGCTAGAACGTGCCAACTGCTAATATGGGAATGCCCATGGACCACAGAGTTATATTCATGCATATAGACAAAGATTATTGCAAGCCTAACATGATGGGATGGAAAAGTATGCTTCTTATATATGTAAATTTTGCTAACCTATTTTGTGCAGGGATGACTATCGATTATGGTAAGAATCACTGAAAAGTGATATATATGTGTTGCTTAAGTTTTCTATAAATTGCTTGAAGAGATTAATCTATTGCAAATAAATGCTATGTCCCATTAAAGAAAAGATATGATATCATGCTTGTCATTTACCCTAGGAGTTGATTGAACAAAAGAAATGATATAGCTCATGAAACATGTTGCGTACTGTGCTTTAAATGAATAGTCCCTGGTCTTGAAAGAAAGGAAATGAACTGTGGCTTTTCAAAGATGTTTTCAAAAAAGAGATGTAAACTGACTCTATATGCATGAAATGAATATAGGTAAAAAGTAGCAAGATCACATCACAAAAAATATTTTCTCTCTAAATGAACAGTAATCATTTCAGACAAATGTAGCCCTTTTTCACAATCACCACTATGTTGGTATACTGACCCATCATCAGTCTGCACGTAGGTGCAGGACGCATCGAGGAGGATAGTCCGAAGCGATAGCCCATGCCTCATCCTCATGAGCCAGAAATCAGAAGAGATGCCAAGAGATGGACATCTGTTACAAAAAGTTGGTTTTTGTATATAAAGGGATGTACTGTATGGAACGGGTTCATTATAATCTGTAATGTTTCTCAGAGAATATAAGCATTGTATCAGAGAGAATTGAGAGCTTGTAATGTTCAAAGGAATATCATTAAAAAGATTTGTTCATGTTACCATGTTGTTCAATTATCTTATGCAAAATGTCTATTGTTGCTTCAAATATCTGCTTTATGTTCCGTTGCGTATTATCTACCTTATCTATTTTTTCATTGTACAGGTCTTGGCCTTGTGCAAGTACAACTTAGGCTTGTACGGCATCACGCCTTAGCGAGGACGAACGGTCTCACAGAGTCCGAAGCAAGGACGAAAGGACTATGCAGGATCGGGGCATGACAGTAACGGCTAGAAATAGAGTCGTTGGATGCATTTAATGCATCTGATAGATGTCGTTGGATTTGTATTTAAATGAGGCCAGCATGGCATCCGGATTATCCGACAGAACAACTCGAAAGTTCGACGGATAATCCGAACTTTCCCCACAAACTTGCTATTTCTGATCGGATGATCCATCGGATTGCTGCGGAACTCCGACGGATTATCCAAACTTTTCCACATATACTTGTCGTTTCCAATCGGATGATTCGTCGAATTTCTGCAGAGATCCGGCGGATTATCCGTCTCTTTATAAGTACTTAGTTTAGATTTTACACCATATTAGTTTGTCATCCTTACTAAAGTGCGTACATAATTTCCTAGATACTTACAGACTCTTAAAAAGACATATGAGCTTTTAATCTAGAATTCTTTAGATTTGTCATCGTCATCTTGAGTGCTTTAAAGTGTCTGCCTAAAAATATATTTTCTTCTTTGTTTCGAAAGACTCCGTAAGTATTGTTGGAGTCATCTTTCTTCTATCTTTGTCTGTCTTCTTTGTTCCTGTCGAATGATTAGGGCTAAAATAGTATGGAGGTTAATTATAGTCAATATATCAAAATCGATGTGCCAACAATCTCTCCCATTTTGATAATTGACAAAATGTACGGGTTTAGGAGATAGCTCTCCCGTAATATAATATCTCTCCCTCAATACAATTTCTTCCCCTTTGGCATTTATGCAAAATGGCATGATGCAATAATGAATTAAAAATGAAATGTAAAGATAAGATAGCAGACAATATCATGATAGAAATAAAACTGAGTAGAATAAAAAATTGTTAGGCATGACAGTACTACATGAAACTAGTCCATGAAGGACGACACAAGAAAAACTTAAAACAACATAAGTCTAGTCCTTGAAGGATTGCACAAGACAATATCCATCTTTAAAAGTCTATGAAGGACTGCACAAAAAGAGACCAAGCACAAAAAGACACCACACCACTAAAAAAGGGAACCTTCAATTGTAAGGAGCACAAGATGGGACTGCCTCCTAATCCTCGTCACCTCCTGGGGCTGGTGGATAAGCACCATATGGGTCTATGCCTCTAGGGTATAAGAACCCATAGACATTAGGATCAGAGAACCGCGGCCCTGGGAAGTCAGAATTAGGAGCATTGGGACTGACATACAGGTTGCGGACCTCTAGTATGCGCTGGAAGTAGTGGGCTTGATCCATGAATCTATGATGAATGAGGGTGCCAAGTCCTCAAGTTGCCGTCTGAATGGTCTCCGTGGTGGAGATGGAAATAGAGTCAAGCTTGCTATCTATCTAGCGTTGAACCTTAGGAGTAAGGATCGTAGTAGGCTGAGCAGCAGGATCAACAACAGTCGCCAGAGTTATGCGACCACGGGCCTTGGATTTTGCAAGCAGAGTGGGCCGATCACCAGTAGGGCAGTTAGTTAGGTCAACCCCATTAGCCTTGAGGATCATGGTGATGTACATGTCAAAGAGCAAAGAACTATGGGGGGACTCTCGGATGAGGATCATAGTGAAGATAATGGTCTTGGTGAGGGAAAAAGGTTGCTTGGAGACGAGGTAGTACATATCAATCATCTCTTCAGCGGTGAGACTATCCATATTCCCGAATTTTGGAGTGAGGGTGTGACACATAATACAATAGAAGTCATGGAAAAAGGGGTTGAGGTCTTTGTCCTCTAGCCTCTGGACAGCAGGGCGGCCGCAGATATTGAAGATGAACTTTTCGTAGCTGGGATCAGGGGCAATAGACACGTGGTCGAGCGCATTTAGAAGAGAGCAGTAGACTTTTTGTTCCGGCAGATCGAGAATGGTGGCCAAGGAGAAGGCAGTGACAGTGAACTTCACGCCACCAACTTTTGTCTCAAATTTGGGGCCTTTCTTGGCGGGAACTAAGTTGCAGTAGAACATCTTGATAGCATTTGGATAGATGTCCACTTGACGTTCCAAAAGCTCATCAATCCCGGAGAACTAAAGTATTTGCGATGAACATGGAAGGTGAGCCAGGATAGAGGCTTCCCGGGGCGGATCGGTGCTTTATGGAAGAATGAGAAACACTCGTGGGAATGTTGGGCATATTTGATGATGGTAGGATTATAGTCTTGCATTGGTCCATGATAGAAGAGAGCGGCAGAAGGCGGCATGGCGGATGAGGAGGGGCCATCGTAGCAGGAACGCTTACTGTGAGAAGACATAGAAGAAGGAGAGAAGAGTTTTACAAAATGGAATTTTTGTGAAGAGGAAAGAGATGAGGAAGGGGAAATGATAATGCGGGTTTTTTAAAAGAAATGAAGGGTTGGGTAGGGAAAGAGGAAAGGTTGCACCGTTTGAAGGGGAGGAGTAAATGATAGGAACGGATTTTGAGATAAAATTAAGAGGCAACGGCTGTTCGATAACTGTGCTTGTTCAGTAAAACCAAAAAATTTGACAAAAAATTGTGGATGTCCAACAAAAAATCCATTCGAAGACAAACTCGAATTAAATGGGGCAGGTGAGCGATCAAATCAGTTTCGAAGAACAAAAAAATATGAGATATCGACTGGCAGTCTGTGCCAGAGTTAATATCGGATAATCCGACGGACGATTGTGAAAATTCGACGGAAGATCATGTATGGCACGAAAAGAGCTGCTGGAATAGTTCGGATGATCCGACAGATTTCTGCAAAAATTCGTCAAATTATCCGGAAGGTTGAAAAATAAAAATTAAAAGGATTTCTCAAGGAGGCCAATTTCACGACAAATAAAGGAAAATCGATCTTCGACAAGAGGTTTGGTGAAGATATCAGCAAGTTGATGGTCAGTATCGATAAATTCAAGACGAATGTCGCTTTTGAGTTAATAATCTCTCAAAAAGTGGTGTCAAATTTTAATGTGTTTTGTGCGTGAGTGACGAATCAGGTTTTTAGTAAGATTAATAGAACTAGTATTGTTAGATTTAATAGAAATACTTTTTGAAGAAATACTATAGTCTACAAGTGTTTGTGTCATCTAAAGGATTTGAGCACAACAACATCCACCCGCAATGTATTCGGCCTTAGTTGTGGAAAAAGCCACTAAGTTTCGTTTCTCACTAAACCATGAAACCAAGGATTTTCCAAGGAATTGACATGTGTCGCTAGTGTTTTTTCGGTCAATCTTACATACGGCAAAATCTGTATTTGAGTAGCCGATAAGCTCAAAGGATACAGATTTTGGATACCAAAGTCCCAGGTTAGTGGTGCCTTCAAGATTCCAAAAAATATGCTTAATGGCACATAAATGTGATTATTTGGGATTTGCTTGGTATCGTGCACATAAACAAATACTAAACATGATATCGGGACGACTAGTAGTTAAGTAAAGCAAGCTACCGATCATATCTCGATACTTACGAATGTCGATTGAGGCACCATTTTCATCTTGATCAAGCTTGGTCGTTGTGGCTATCAGAGTTTACTTTGATTTGGATGAGTCTAGCTCAAAGCGCTTAAGAAGATCCTTAGTGTATTTTGCTTGATTGATGAAAGTGCTGTGAGGCCCTTGCTTGATTTGTAGACCAAAAAAGAAGGACAATTCTTCCATCATGCTCATTTCAAATCCGTCCTGTATAACTTTGACAAACTCACACATAGTGTCTTGTTAGTGGAACCAAAATGATATCATCAACATCAATTTGAACTAATAGAAGTGTGCCATTATGAGTTTTGATAAACAGTATGGTATCAACTTTTTCCTTTGAGAAGTTGTAAGAAATGAGGAAGGAGCTAAGACGCTCATACCAAGCACGAGAAGCTTTCTTGATGCCATAGAGAGCTTTGTGTAGTTTGAAAACATGATCATGAAAATAAAAATCTTCAAAACTAGGAGGTTGCTTGACATAAACCTCTTCACTATTCAAGAAGGCACTTTTGACATCCATTTGAAAGAGTTTAAAATCATTAAAACAAGCAAAGGCATAAAGCATCCGAATGGATTTAAGACGAGCAACCAGAGCATAGGTTTCTTCGTAGTCAATGTCTTCCTTTTGGTTATAGCCTTGAGCAACCAATCGGATTTTGTTACGAGTAACAATATCATCCTCATTAAACTTATTTCAAAATACCCATTTTGTCCCAATAATGGGATAGTTGTGGGGCTTAGGAATAAATTCCCAAACGTTGTTTTGCTCAAATTGATTTAGCTTTCCTTGCATTGCAATCATCCAAAATTCATCATTAAAAGCATAATTAATGTTTTTAGGCTCTATTTGTGAAATGAAAGCCATATTTGCACAATGATCTCGTGTAGAGGATCTAGTGCAAACCCGTGAGAAAGGGTCACCAATGATGAGCTTCTTGGGATAATGAGGGATAAATCTCCATTCTTTGGAGAGATCCTCTTGAGGAGGCTCTAGTGGTGGAGTGTCTTCGGTTGGAGTAGTCTCAACTTCATTGTTAGATGAAGGAATACTAGTATCTCCAAAAGAGGAGTTTTCCAAACCAAAAGAGATGTCATTAACATCATTCGAGGAGTTAGATATAGAAGTGTTAAGTTCATCAAAAGAGACATTGATTGACTCTTTGACTACAAGACTTTGTTTGTTGAATATACGAAAACCTTTGCTATGCATAGAATAACCAAGGAAGATACCATCATAGGCTTTTTCTTCAAATTTGCCTATGTTATCTTTGATGTTCAAAATAAAATATTTGCATCCAAATTTTTTGAAATATTCAATAGAAGGAATTTTGTCAAACCAAAGCTCATATGGAGTTTTTTTTAGAAATAGGTTTAACAAGACTCTATTTATATCGTGTAAACGACTTCTGCCCAAAAGTATTAGGAAAGCTTGTATTGGTTTAACATGACTCTTGCCATACAACCAAGGGTTCTATTCTTTCTACCCACAACACCATTTTGTTGTGGAGTTCTAGGGTAAGAAAAATCATGACCAACACCATTTTTATCACAAAATCTTTTAAAATTGGTATTATCAAATTCTCCTCCATGATCACTTCTAATTTTGTTGATTACAATGCCTTTCTCATTTTGAACTTGTTTACAAAAAGCAAAAAATTTACCAAAAGTATCACTTTTATTTGCAAGGAAAATAACCCAAGTAAATCTCAAAACATTATCAACTACAATAAAAGCATAGAGTTTGCCACCAAGACTAGCTACTCTATTAGGACCAAATAGATCCATATGAACGATTTGGAGAGGTCTAGTACTCTTACTGAGTTGATGGACTTGAAAGAAGACTTTGTCAACTTACTCTTCTCGCATTCTTCATATACCATGTTTTTCTTGAATGGAATGCTTGGGAGTCCTCGAACAAGCTTCTTGGAGGCTACTCGAGAGATGGTGTCCATGTTGGCTTGTCCAAGTCTTATATGCCAAAGCTAACTCTCATCATTCTTTGCTACTGGGCACCTGTCATTGTTAGTGCTTTCAACAAGATAAAGAACATAAATATTATTTTCTCTAATACCTTCATACACAATAGAACCACTTGTGCTATCAGAGATGAATCACTTGTGTTTAACAAAGTTAACATCATAGCCATTATCCGTGAGATGGCTAATGCTAAGAAGGTTGTGCTTAAGATTTGTAACAAGACAAATATTTTTAATACAAGGATAAGGAAGGGAGCTAATATTACCATGTCCAATGATATACCCCTTTAGACTATTATCGAAGGATACATGGCATTTCTTCTTCATCGATAGCATTGCAAAAAGTGAAGCATCACCGATCATGTGCCGAGAGCAACCGCTATCGAAAGTCTATTTGCTTCTAGCATGCGATGGGGCGTTCACCTACAACACAAGTTGAAGATGAAGACTTTGGTACCCAAAAATATTTGGATCCTTGACGGTTAGTTTTAGGAACCCATTTAAGCATTTTCATGTCAACATACTTTTTCATTTGATAATAATGAGATGTGTGTCCAAGTAAACCATAATAGTGGCATATCATGGGTGTCATGGGTCTAGAGGAAGGTGAATGAGTGTTATGTGTATGGGAATTTCTAGTAGATTGAGAAGTTATAGTATGAGTGTTGTAGTGATGATAGTAGAAAGCATGATGTGATGTGTTTTTCTTTTCAAAAGATCCTCTTTGTATGTGCATATGTTTGGGATATGACCTATGTGTTGTGTTCTTATGAGTGTGAGTCTTGTGACTAGTATTGTGATGTGTGTTGATGTGTCTTTGATTATGGCCTTGAGTGTTTGTGTGAGTCATGTCTCTATCAACTTGTTTCTTACTATTTGTAAGAAGGTCATTTTATTTGATAGAGGTTGCATATTCTCTTTGGTTTGTGGCAAGTGTCTTGTGCATAGCAAGTTCATATCCTTCCTTGAGGGATTGATATTCAACGTCCTTTTTCTTGATGGTGTCTTAGACTTCTTGGAGTTTTAGTCTAAGAGACTCAATCTCATCAGTATTAGAAGCAGGAGACTTTTTTTTATATCAAGGATGATATTAGAGAGTCTTTATATTTCTTCCTTGAGTGTGTCAATCTCTTTGAAAGATTTTTTGTGCTTACATTTTATAATCTTGTGTTCATCGCGTAGTTCAAAAATGGTATTTTTCTAATTCGGTGTAAAAGAGAGCATTCATAGAAAAGTCATCGAGTACCTGATTTGATTTCGTTGCCATTAGACAAATATTTGTATTGTGTTTGCATTCTTTGTCGTCGTCCGAGTCACTAACATCACTTTTACACTAGGTGCTAGTGTTGGCATATTTTCTTGAGGATGAGCTTCCTGTGTTTGGCCTCTCGTATTTGCCAGATTCTTTTCTTCCTATAGGACTATCCCTTTTGATGTGTCCGATCATCCTGCAGTTGTAGAAGAAGTTTCTTTGTTCGTGTCCCTCTTTGAACGGTTTGCTTTGTAGAATTTGAGAAACTTTCGGAAGTGCTTGGCAATGAGAGCAATTTCTTCATCTTTTGAATCGTCATCATCGGAGTCATCTTTTGAGAAGAACGTGATTGCTTAAGAGCAAGGGATTTCTCTTTTTCCTTAGTCTTTTCTTTCTCCTTTTTCTGTATGGAGGCTTCCTCTTAATCGATCATGTCCAGCTCGTGGGTCATTAGCTTCCCCATTAGTGTCTCAAGGTTCATTGTTATTAAGTTATTTCCTTCGATGATGGCAGTAGCCTTGGGGTTCCATCCCTTAGTTAATCCTCTGAGAATCTTTCGAATCTTTTCGTGAGTGGGATAAACCAAACCAAAAGAAGAGAGAGGGTTAATGATATCAAAGAATCGAGTAAACATAACAGTAATAGACTCATCATATTTTATTTTGAAAGATTCGTACTCTTGAGTGAGTCAACTAATCTTTGATTCCATTATTTGCGATGTTCTCTCGTGTGTGACTTCCAAAAGTTTTCATATTTCGTTGGAAGTTTTGCAAGCAGAGATTCTAGTGAATTTGTTGCTATCAAGAGCACAATTGAGTACGTTCATAGCTTTTATATATCGACTAGCGACCTTCTTGTCGTTTTCAAAAAACTTATCTATAAGAGTTTTCGAAACTACTTCCTCAATAACTATGGAAGATTTAGTGATGCCATTTACAACGCAATCCCATAGATAGAAATCTAGGGATTTCAAGTAAGTGCCCATCCTAATTTTCTAATAGTTATAGTTGGTTTCATTAAATAGAGAAGGTCTATTTGTGGAGTGTCCCTCATTGTGGAATGAGTTAGTACTAGGGTTAGTGGCCATGGATCACTCTAAGGATGTAAATCCAAATCAAGTGACAAGACTTTGATACCAATTGAAGAAGGGGTGAATAGGATAATAAAAAGATTATCAACAATAATAAGCAATTTAAAGGATAATAAAGAAAGAGAGAATCAAACACTCGATGTATCCTGGTATCCTCCCAAGGGACACTCCAGTCCCGGAACTCTCTTCGACTTTAATCCACTATTTGAGTAAATAGTTACACATGAATTTGGATCCGAAGAACTCATCAACTTCAAATACGAGTTTGGATCTGAAGAGCTTGTCAACTTCTTACACACGAGTTTTCTTTTGAAGGCTCGTCAACTTCAACTTGAGAGAAAGAAAGGTTTCGATCTTCTTGAACACTTTAAAGATCTAAGATTAAAACTCTTGAATACTCTAGCACTTTTGATTGGATGACAAATAGAAGCTTGTAGAGTAATTGTGAAGCTCTCTTGGTAGTTGAAAATTTTAAGGCTCAAATTGTCACTCCCGTTTTCCGTCTACGTATTTTCGGTGTATGTATACAAATTTCTGGCATTTCTCAGGTGACCCGTGTTTGGCTTGGTTTAGTTTTGGTTTGATCTTGGCTTGACTTAGTTTGGTTTGGGTTGGTTTAACATATCATGGCTTGGTATATAAACCAACTTTTATCTCTCTCTCTCTCTCTCTCTCTCTCTCTCTCTCTCTCTCTCTCTCCTCTCATTTACTTTTTTATTTACTCATCTCCTTCTCCGTTACTCCTTCTACCAAACCCTAAGGCTAGTATAACTTGCACCATGGAGAATATGAGAGATCTCCATTTTTATTGTTCTATCTTCTTCCCTACAAGATCCTAAGCATCTTTAGCACTTGAAGTTTTTGATTTTTGATGGTTACATTTTTCTAGATCTAAGTTTTAAGTTTTTCTCATTTTTTCTTGGTTTTGATCTCTAAAGACTTGGTATTTCCAAAAACTAATGGTTCTATGTTGTGGGAAATCCAATGCTACACAATTTTGGCCCTTATAATGCTTGATTTTGACTTGTTTTGGGAGAGTTATGGGCATTTGCGGTTCATGGGTTCCCTATACACTTTGGTGCTGATTGGGGAAGATGAATAGTCGCGTGTGCTTAGCGTCGCGCCATTCGTCGTGCACGCTTCGCACTGTACCATTCTTTGCGCGTGCTTCGCTGCGCGCCATTCTTCGTACCGTACTATTCACCGCGTGCTTGGCCATGCGCCCTCCAGCACGCTTGGTCGTGCACCTTCGCACGCGCTTGGCCGCACGCCATCCAGTGTGCCATCCCGCGTATTTCGTACCGTATGCTCTCTACCACGTGCATCTCTGTCGTACGTATTTCTATGCCAATTCCCCATATTTCTTAATGTAAATGTTTTTAATCTTTGCATGCTTCCTGTACTTGGCCTAAATTGTGACAACCCTACTTGATAATCTTGAACTGGTAACTTAAACTTTGGCATGATAATATGATCCCGTCTTGATACTCTTAATAGTGGCCCGTCGAGGCACACTCCTGACAAGTATTCTTGATATGATAAGTAATTCTGACCCAAGATTTGATGTTGCGATAGCTATACCTGTGTTACTAATGTAACTCTTGCCTTGACATCGTGGTTGATTTTCCGAGTGTGGTTGTACAAGCTACATGTCTTATCTTGCATCATGTCTAGGCCATGGATCCTTGGTTACCATGGTCAGGGATTCATAAGAATCTGACAAGTTAAGCAACTAGATTAATCAAGTAGTTTATATAGGAAGATTTTTCTATTACAGGCGATCCCGTTATCCCGGCCACACCTGTGGACTTGTAGCCTGCCGTCGAGTAGGGCACATTTCCAACACACGGTCATGTGTTGCACTTTTGAAATCCTGAGTACTTAAGTACACTACTAACCCTGATAACTCTCCTAACTTTTGCCTGGATAGCCTGGATGGTCTACAGGGCTTGTGACTGTGGGAATATCTCAACTGTATCTTATTAGTAAATAGGTCTGTGATAACCCTAGTTAGCTAATGATAGCAAGCCGTAGGATTTGATTGGCCATGCCTGAATGATTGACTCATGATTAACATAGGAATTATATTCCACCTCTTGTTCTTCTTGATGCAAGCAAGTATGTTTATTTAACTCTTGTCATTATGTTATTATACTTATGTTCTCGTATCAGTTCTTTTATATGCTAGTTTTAGTTCATAAGTGGAGCCTCCCTTGTGGTACTTGCTCTTTCTAGTATTTTATCCAGCTGGTTTTGTATAACCAGATTTTGGAGTGATACCCGAGGATCTAACTGTTTTCCAGCGAGATGATAAACACCAGGAGTAATCATAGCAACGAGTGGGTTTCTTATTTTTGCTCTCACACTCTAATGTAACTTATTCTTTTGAGGCATTTAGCCACCGAGCATGTATTAGCCCGTATTAAAATTTTATTTCTGTATGCCTAAGGGCTGTAACATGATTAGCAAATCCTAGGGTTGATCATGTATGACTTAACTCTTGTTAGTCTTCGCATTTTATATGACTAGCTTCATGATCATCTGAATATGTAATATTTGGGATGACTTACTTTTATATGTTTGATGATCTAACATCTTGTAATATCTATTTGCTTGCTTGAGATTGAGACACTAGGCTTGTTCATGACCATAAGAGACTGATGGATTAAAGATTAACCCTCATGCATCTAGACAGCCATGACCATATTATGAAGTATGTTGTACTCCTATGTACGTAGCTGGCTGTGTCTGTCCCCCGCTCTCCAGTATTTTGGTTTTGGGGCATGACACAAATGGATAAGTGTTTATGAAGAGAGAGGATGACTATTTATACAAATCCAATGTCATAAAGGCTTTCAGTCGACAACCAGATTATCCGTCTAATTTTTGCAAAAATTCTCCGGATTATCCGGCCTACAGTAACGGCTAGAAATAGAGCCGTTGAATGCATTTAATGCATCTGATAGATGTCGTTGGATTCGAATTTAAATGAGGCCAGCAAGGCATCCGAATTATCCGACGGAACAACGCGGAAGTCTGGCGGATAATCCGAACATTCTCTACAAACTTGTTGTTTCTGATCGGATGATCCGTCGAATTTCTGCGGTAACTCCGGCATCTGATCCAAACTTTTCCACAAATACTTGATGTTTTCGATTGGATGATCCATCGAATTTTTGCGGAGATCCGACAAATTATCCGTCTCTTCATAAGTACTTAGTTTAGATTTTACACCATATTAGTTTGTCATCCTTACTAAAGTGCGTACATAATTTCCTAAACATTTACTATTACGCTCCGCTCCCGTAGGAGCGATCGTCCTCGCTAAGGCATGATGCTGCATGAGCCTAGATTGTGCTCATGCAAGGCAGGTTCCATAACGGCCGATTACAAGCTAAGCGACGGGGTCGTCGCACAAAAGTCTCAAGCAGAAACATTGAATAACAGCAGCGAAAATTTAAAGCAAAACACAAGTCATTCAAAATGCTCTCTATTGATATTGAAACAAAGATTACAATTATGGCACGAGGCCAAAATTTACAAGTCGGTCAAGCTCACTTTCCTCATAATACAAGTCACTCTGTTCTCTGTCATATCTCAATACAGTTCTTGAGCCAACGGATGCTTCAGATAGGCGATGTCCACAGATTATGTCCCGTATAAGTTCTGACTTCATACGATGCACGCCTCGAAATGCCAAGGAACTTCGTGCCTCGACGCATCCAAGTGAACTCCGCGCCAATGATCATCTACCTATGCCTGTACATGAAAACTGTATGGGTGTCAGTACTCAACTGTACTGGTGGAGTGAGCTCCTCACCCACCAATACAAAATCGACACGTTCATTTACTTTGTGCAATATAACCCTTTTTTATTTTATTTTTACTCTTGTCTTAGGATCAGTTTTTGGACATAGACTTTCAGCCTATTTTGTGTCTCTAGACCATCTCTGTACCTTGCACTAGCAACATACTTATACCTTGCCTCTAAACCGTTCTCGTGTCAACAACATCAACTTATCAAGTCGTGTTTGCCTTTCGGCCCATACTCAGAGACGCAACTACATGATAGTACCCAATTTCCATGTGACTGTGCTTTAGTCCATAGTGCTAACATTGTATCATGAGACCTTATTTGTGTCCATATTGAGGCTGCGCCTCGCAAATAAGTGTGACTTAACTATATCGCTGCCTCACGGCCCTTTTTCTGTTTTATCAACAACTGACTCAATCGAGACTTGTGAAACAAGTGTCACTTGACCAACTTTACCTTGCGACGATTCCTGACTTAAATTCGAAGCTACTCCAATCCAACTTATGAAATTCTACGCCAACAACTTAAGACTCGACGCAATATCTCATACCGAAGCACGGTGTCTACGTTGCAGCCAAATCTTAGGCCCAAACATTGTGTTCTAATTGTACACACAATCAACTCAACTCGTTGATACCGTGCACACAACACTCGACTCCATCCAAAGGCATGTACTCGGATTGCCGCTAATATGCCGACATCTATATAAAGGTCACTGGCATCACAAGCCATCCTGGACTTATAGCTTTGTTATTCGGCGTCCCTTTCAGCGCAAGTAGCGAGCCCCGTTGAAAGTCCCAAATAACCTGAGCATTACTCCTTGCTTGGCTATACCCATGTTTTCCCTAGGCCGATACGGTCCCATGGCGCCCAGGGATGCCGCTCGTGGAAACTCTTACTTGTCGACAAGTTGTCCATGACCATGCAAGACACAACTCGAACTGACGTCTCACACAGTCATTCTTCTTCTAGTATTTCCATCTCTTTCAGGGCCAAGTTCAGACTTCTAGTATTTGAGACCGCCTCAACGACCGATGGTCGCGAGTATTCTTCTATATTGCCCTATCATTTTACTCAACTTAGGAACGACTATTTGAAAGCCCTTTTTCCAAACGCACTTTGAATCAATCGTGGTCCATGTCTTAAACACTAAGTCCGTGACATCATGCCTTAAGCCAATTTGTGTTCGTGTGACACTACCACCCAAGTCATACTCTATATGACGGGTTTTGGAATCGTGGGACCAAGTAATTTTGACAATCGCAGAAAACATGGGATTGTGCTTAGAATGACTTTGATAGCGTAGAATAACTTAGCCTAACTTAAATCGTGCAACAACTTGACGAGCAAAGGCTACATCAAGCCTCGCATTGCGGGAACGTGTCATGCACGCTTTCGACTTTGAACAACCAATTTATATGGGTGCCTAGATTTATGCCACAAGCCATGCAATACAACTTAACCCGTGGGGCGAGCAAAGGCTATGCCAAGCCTTGGATGATGGGACCATGCATGCTTTATCAAGAATTTATGCGGCAACGCCTATAACTTAGTCTAATTCATAGCTTTGTGACGAAGACTAACTTTTCCTTCTCCCAAGCCCCGGGACGAAGGACCGAGTGTCATTTTGAAAGCCATCGTGCAACATTTCTAAGCCGACCGTGGGACCTTTTTCCATGTTCTAACTCAATCGACCCGACTTGACATTATTTCCTTAGCTATGTGGATTCGTCTCTTTTATTATCAAGCCTACTTGTGCATTTGAAAACTTTTGTTTCATTAGTAGGAAGGCCAAGCTGAGACAAGTTCACCGAAGCCACCCACCTGAGCGAGGAGTCACCTTGACCGAGCAGGACTTCGAGTAAGCCTTTGCATGGCTAAGTCTGAACGCCATCGGCATTTTGATTTCTCCGATTGACTGAACGGGACGGGACACTACATCATACACCACTCAGAAAAAGTTTCGTCCTTGAAACTAACTGAGTACTTACTCATCGACTCATCACTTTATCCAATATTCAATAACTTTCGCACACACTACTCCTATGTGTTTCTTCAATCCGAGCAACGATCGTACTACCCTCAATCTTTTCCTTGACACCCTCGATACCCTTTTATTCCTTTAGTCTCACTTTGAATCCAACGTATCACTTAGTTAGATTGTGCACATATTTCAGGCGTCCCCAAAATACATACATTTCAACCAAGCCTCGCGATAGAGAATCTGCTATTTCCACTCAAGTCGGATCGTACACATATTCGAGCATCCCTGATACACATATTCGAGGCTTGTGAGTGGTATTATCATACTCTTGAATCATTCCATTCATCAACACCAACATCCAAACTAATCAATCCTCAAGATCATTCGTACCGATGCTAACTCTCGCAACATGGACGCCTCGCCTAACCGTTAGGCCATCTCTCCTGGCTAAAGTCAATTGTCAGTATTGGAATCATAGTTTTCAAACCAAAACATCAACACTGACCCCATCCTAAGGTCAAACCAAAGTTGATAGTACGGGGTTTTCTATCCATGCTCGTATCACTCTGATTTCTAAACTTCGAGCATAGATTTCTCGTACTTGCATTGTTCAGTCCAGGGGTCCGAGTCATTTAGCAAAGCCATCCTACTTTGAGTTCTACTCAACCAAGTCTCTTTCATATCGCTATCGCGCGTCCAAATTTATAATTCGCATAGTCTATCTCTTTGGATATGTTCGATATAGTCTACATATCCATTCTTTCCAAGTCAAACACACTAGACACGATTTGTCGCTAAACCATAATTCTTATTCCATATTTCTTAATTCATTTTATCACAATTCACGTAATCGGTCACAAGGTCGTCTGACCTTAACAATATGTCACACCCCAATTTCACGCGAGTCTGATTATCCAAGGTGGGCATGAAATCACCATACAACGCTCCCGCGAGATAATCATCCTCATCGGAGCGTAACTCTTGTTTTTGAGTCTATACTAATTCGTTCTCAGTTCGCAGATTGGATATACTCAATCCTTAACTTTATTTAATCGTTAATCACAAGTCCAATCAATCCTCAAATTCACATTCGCATCAAACCACAAGTCGAAGCAATCCAAATTATCGTATCCAGATTTTTCGAATTCAATCATTCCTGCTACATGAATCACCATGTCAGCGCTCATGCGGAACGATCACCCCAAATCCGACGTGACGCATGTACGAGGCTGGAGTTGCGCTCGTGCAAGACAAGATCGTCGACGTTGTGGCTATCAACGTAACCATCAAGACGCGATCATTTTCATCCAACATTCGTTTCAATCAAAATCCTAAGTATATCATCCATCAAAACGATAACACTTTGCATGATCGCTATTCCCCGAATTAGAGTGCACTCGAGTTATCGCATATCGATCTTTGATATGCCTCAATACCTTCGATGATATGCATAACTTGACGATCATCCTTTGCAAAGAATTTTGAATCATGGAACTGATGCTATTATTCAAACTGGATACATGACATTTCCTCGATATTCAAGATCGAACTTGATCATTATCCCTCGAACTAGCTACATGTTCAATTCGTCCAAAACCAATTTCACGTACATTCATCCGTCTATCTTAAGTCATCGAGCAACAAATTTCCTCAATTTGCCTCATTCATTGCCAACTCAAACCATCGAGCAACATCTATCCCAAATCCTTAGAGTCATTCTCCAATATTCAAATTATTTTCAAGCACGCTGTCATCCGATCGTGCTAACTTTTCGTATACGATTTATATCAATTTTCTCGATCGAGTCATATGTTCGTTACACCTTACTTTTCCACGATCGAGTCATTCATTGCCAAGGAACTCCATACCTCGACGCATCCAAGTGAGCTTCATGCCAACCAGCTTCTACATGTGCCTGCACATGAAAATTGTGTGGGTGTCAGTACTCAACTGTACTGGGGGAGTGAGTTCTTCGCCCATCCATACAAAATCGACACGTTCATTTACTTTGTGCAACATAACCCTTTTTTATTTTCTTTCTACTCTTGCCTTAGGATCAGTTTTTGGACATAGACTTTCGACCTATTTTGTGTCTCTAGACCATCTCCGTACCTTGCACTAGCAACATACTTATACCTTGCCTCTAAACCCTTCTCGTGTCAACAACGTCAACTTATCAAGTCGTATTTGCCTTTCGGCCCATACTCAGAGACGCAACTACACGATAGTACCCAATTTCCATGTGACTGTGCTTTAGTCCATAGCTAACATCGTATCATGAGACCTTATTTGTGTCCATATTGAGGTTGTGCCTCGCAACTCAGTGTGACTTAACCATATCACCGCCTCGCGGCCCTTTTTCTATTTTATCAACAACTGACTCAATCGAGACTTGTGAAACAAGTGTCACTTGACCAATTTTGCCTTACGGCGATTCCTAACTTAAACTCGAAGCTACTCCAATCCAACTTTTGCAATTCTATGCCAACAACTTAAGAGTTGATGCCACATCTCGTGCCGAAGCACGGTGTCTACGTTGCAGCCAAATCTTAGGTCCAGACATTGTGTTCTAATTGTACACACATTCAACTCAACTCATTGATACCGTGCATACAACACTTGACTCCATCCAAAGGCATGCATGCGGATTGACGCTAATATGTCGACATCTATATGAAAGGTTACTAGCATCACAAGACATCCTGGACTTATAGTTTTGTTATTCGGCGTCCCTTTCAGCGCAAGTAGCAAGCCCAGCTGAAAGTCCCGAATAACCTGAGCATTACTCCTTGCGCGGCTATACCCCTATTTTTCCCTAGGCTGATACGGTCCCATGGCACCCAGGGATGCCGCTCGTGGAAACTTATCACGACCCGCACCCTTATGAGGGGCACGAGCACGTGGGTACGTCCAGCCTACGCCGCAGTATCGGCGGTAGAACATTGTATATAACGTCTGTAAATACTATGACTAACAGTATAAAGATACCTGTACAGTATATACACTCCGAGTGGAGGTGACATAACAATACAGTCTCAATCACAGAATAAAACTAAGGTAGATAGCACAGAAGGATAATATATGATAGATGAAAAGGAATAAGTCCAGAGTCCAACACAAGTCCAGATATATACAACATCACAGGGTCTCAAAATATAACATAGAAAGCTACAGTCTGATAATACTAGCTGGATCGCAGTCCAGTCAAACCTAGCTAATCTACACTACTCTGGAAGTACAAAGTCTAGTGGCTCTACTATAAGGCCACGGTCCTGGACTACTCCATCTAGCTTGAGCCCATAATAGGTCGAGCAGTCCGACTCAGAATCATCTGTAATATATCATAACGGTATCCTGTCAGAAAAATGAGCAAGTACTGTAACGCCCCAGTCCCAAAATACTTGGGACTAGATACGTATCATGCCAGCTGTATACATACGAAGTTACTCCAATATACGAAGACTCGTATGTATACATAAGCTGTATAATGTAGTATTCCAAGACAAACTAAATCTCATCCACAATAAAAAGAATAATAATAGAAAAATTCAACTTGAACATTTATGATACAATCGTTGGGCGGAGACAAAGTCCACTACCAACTATCTCAATGATATAAATGTACAAGAAAGCGATCGACAAAATGATAAAACGAACCAAGCACAATTGTCTTCGAAGGAATGGAGAAGACCACGGCCTTGGCTAGAACACCTGCAGAAAACATGAACACACACCTGGAGAAAAACCGGGTCCTTAGAGGGACGTAACAAGACACATAATATCATGCCATAAACTGAATAGTAAGAGCTCAATAGAAAATATACATGCGTAAAGGTTCCTAACCATTCTATGTGGATTGTAAATTAGAGGACAACGTTCTACGCAGGGGCTGTCACAAGCAAGTAATAAAGAGTGGCCAACAAGTAGCGCTCATCCGAGACACTATCGGCCGGGTAACACGTAGCGCTCATCCGAGACACTATCTCCCAAATGTGTAAAATAAAAGTAGCCCCTACGCTAGTAGCTGTCCCCTCCCCCCAATGATACTATACGTGTGTCGTAACCATGACACACAAACACGTGTCGTTTCTACCACACTGTTTTAATATAGATAACTGTCAAGTCTTCTAATCACGCATCTATTGACAGTTATTCCTATACATGCGCACGGGGGATCGACCCACACGCAAGTGACCTCTATATGATACTCACAACTCTCATACACAACTCGTGTACCATCGTGACAAGTCAATGAGACACACTAAATTTGACGGTAGTCCCTTAACTCTAAGCTAATTGTATAAAATATAGTAATTTGCATCTACATATAATTTAGAAAAAAAACAACTTGAAAATAAACACAACATGCATGATATTGAGCAGAAAATTTAAACAAAAAAGGCAAGGTGTCTTGCCTGGTGTGGTACGATGATCGAAATGTCATATTCTGTCCAATAGCCGAGGTCCATGCGAACATGGCCTAAATTTGTGGAAAATAGGAACGCGTGAGTAGTCGTGGTCAATGGTGATAACCATGGAGAAATTTTGGAGAAAGAATATAGAATTTTTAGAAATTAATTTTTTATAATAATTTAACGTAAATACTTGAAAATATTTTTATACACAACTGAAAAATACATTCTTATTAGTCAAATATTTTAAAGTAGTACTTTGCAAATCTAGAAATTTATTCTTAAGGTAAAACTAAATTGTAAGATGAAATTTTGTAGTTCAAAATCCTTAAACAAAATAGTAGGCAGTAGTATATATATATTTTTCTCCATAAATATTTTTTAATATTAATCAAATTATTTCATATAATTAAAATTTTGAAAATAATTTTGTCACTAATAATAGCAATGGCAAAATACCATACCCATATATACTTTAACATAAAGTAAAATATTAATAATACTACTAAAATTAATAATAGTAGTAATAATATAATAATAATAATAATAATACAATAACATAACTTACAAATTTTACTGCTCCCTCCAATGTTATAGA
The DNA here is from genome assembly GCA_029216955.1 of Iris pallida. Taxonomy (NCBI): domain Eukaryota; kingdom Viridiplantae; phylum Streptophyta; class Magnoliopsida; order Asparagales; family Iridaceae; genus Iris; species Iris pallida. The sequence continues at coordinate 591,477 of JANAVB010008997.1, read as the reverse complement.
GTAAGAGAGAGAGGACAGTATAGAGGGAGTGGGAGAGCGAGAGAGAGAGTAGAGAGAGGAGGAAGCAGAGGGGAAGGGTTTACCTACTGATGTCGCGCGCGGGTGGCCGGCGGGCAGATCCGCGGCGGAGAGCGGCGCAGTGGAGGCGCATTGGAGCGGGGGACACGGCGGACACTCCGGATCGGGGCCTGGCGCGAAGGCGCGGAGTCGGGCGCCTGGCGCGGAGTCGGGCGCCTGGCGCGGATGCGCGGAGGAGTTGGAGGAGGGCGCTGGGTGGAGCATTAGATCCGGCGCTGGGGGCATCGACAGGGGACGGCGGTCGTCGCCGCTCCTCGGAGGGAACAAGGCGGCCGGAGGGTTTTACTGAAGAGGGCTGCGCTGGAGGCGGCGCTCGGCTGCTGGGCGGGCGGCCATCGACGATCGGAGGAAGAGGGATGAGGGTTTACAGAGGCGGCGGTTCTCAGGCGCCGCGGCGAGCCTGGGGGGTGGCGGCGGCGCTCCGGTCGCGGGCTGGCGGGAAGAGCGCGGTGGCGCGCCGACCGGGCTCAGGTGCTGCGAATGGCGGTGGATTTGGCTGCTGCGGTGAGACGGGGAGGACGAGACCCTGGGGCGGCGGCTGGGCGTCGAAAGTCGGAGGGCGGCACGCGGTCCGCGGGGAGGGCTGTTCCCGCGCGCAGCGCTTGGAAGGCTCTGGGACGCCATGGCGACGGAAGCGCGCGAAGACTCGACGGAGAGTGAGCGGATCCGCGGCGGACATGCTCAGGAGACGCTGCCGAGTGTCGGCGACTGCCGCAGAGGAGAGAGGGCGCCGGATCTGAGGGCGCGGCACGGCGAGAACAGGTGATGGTTTTTTTCTGGATTTATTAATTTCTTCTACGATGGTGATGGTGGTGGTAGCTACGCCGGTTGTGGCGGTGGCTACGGTTTGAGTGCTGCGGAGGTGCCGGGCAATGGTGGCGGATTTGGCAGTGGTGGTGACGGGTTGTGGGCGTAGTACGGGTTTTCGGGGTCGGGGCGAACAGGGCTTGGTCGGACCGGAGATGGCGGAGATGGGGGGTTGGAAGTGGCGGTGGTGGAGATGATTTTTGGGAGTTTTCGGAGAGGATATGAGAAATTGCAGGTGGCCACCGGCCTAACTTGGCCGGAGACGGCAAGGACGGTGGTGGTGTTGGTGGCGTGGTGATGGTGTTCTACGGTGATCGACGGGGAGTGGTGGAGCAGTAGGGTTAGGATTTTGTTTGGTATTGTCGGTTGGGTTGATATCGTATCGGGTTGTGTCCGACACGACGGAAAGGATGCTCGGAATTATCGGGCACGAGATAGGAAACGATTGTATATGTAACGGACATATATAGTGGATGGACAAGGAACGCAGACACAATGCACATCTGTGAATGGTAGAATTGTGGAGGAGTACCTGCCTATTTATAGGATGTAGAAATTCCCAGTTGGATAGGGATTGGGATTTGATTAAATCCCCAATAGATAATATAAATTTAATTCAAATAAATTAAAATCTAAATTTAAATTAAATTCAAATTTAATTCTAGATCATCTACTCAAATATAATTATAAATTATACCATTAAACTTTTTAAATTAAATCCATAAAATCAAATCGAGAATTTAAAATGGCCACAAAATTTCAAATATATTTTCCAAAAATACCATTAATAATATTTCAAAAATAATAAATATATATTTTAAATATCTTTTTGAATAATAAAGTATTAATAACAATAAATTCGAAAATGGAATAATTTATATGTCTCGTATAAAATGATCATTTGCATCAAACCTCATTTTTAAATTACTATTTATATAACTTCCATGATGTAAAATAAAGTTTGAAAATTCCAAATGCGACACATTTTGCAACTTTAAGTAAGCGAAAATAAATATTTATTATTTATTATTTGGAAATTCAAACTTCTAAAATAAAATATTTTTACAAAATATGTACCTCGTACATATTCGCACTCGACGAGGCATATGAAAATATTGAGTTCATACGCAACGTATAATACGACTATGCGACGTACAAACATCAAGTAAAATTTTTGAAATACTCAATTTATATAAAAAAAAATTTAAGTAGAAATTTAGGGGGTTTACATCCTACCCAACTTACAAGAATTTCGTCCTCGAAATTAAGAATAAGTAAGGGGTGAGAAGGTACGAGGGCAAGGTAACCTAAATCATTGGGCGAGAAAATTGTGATTCCGATAACGACAAATAATTCACGATTTTGGAATTGAATGAGGGTTGCTAGTCAAGGTAAAAATCATGATAGTACAATGGAAGTAGCTTAAGTGGATATTTTGGGGACTTGGGGAATAGGGCACTTCGAAGAAGATTGTATGGTAAGTGTCTAGGTTGAGGGCACGAATGAAAGAATAATAAGAATCATTCAAGTGATTAGGGGTCATGATAGAAGATATAAGGTTGTCTAGGTCTAGAGTTGAATCATCTTCAAATTTCAAAAAGGTCATAAAAGTTGATTCTAGGGTCGAGGAAAAAGGCAAGTAGCTCAAGGCGGGGATAGTCATATTGGTTGGTCAGTGGTTAACTATTCCCAAGTATATACAATTATCATGGTCATAGGAGAATGGTTTGGTCTATCTATCAATCACAAGCTTTGTCTAGAATAGTTAAAAGACGAAAGCCAACAAGAGTCCAAAGGAGATGTTTTCGAATGCTAATATGTGATTCAAAGGCGGTTGTATAATTCCAAGAGAATTGTCAAGGTAATCGTGGAGGAGACTCTAGGGGCATGTTTAACTATGTCCCCATCCACGTAGTATGATATATGAAAAGCGAACCAAGTGCACTATGGTTGATCACCATAATACGTCGGTTCTGATTTAGACAATGTATTAGTGGGCGCCCACATTAAACATATGTCATGATCAAGCTTGATAAAGAATAAGCTTGTAAAACTAAGCTATTTTAGCATCATAGGTAGATAAATAATAAGTAAAGGGTAATGGTGGAAGAAATTAATTAGTCCAAGGTCTTATAAAATCTAAGTTCCGTCCAAAATTTGGGCATATGCAGTCGGCTTGGTTGACTAGACAAGTTAGGGTCCTCTAAGTGTTATGGTCCAATGAACTTATCAATATGGTTCACTAGGAAAAAGGGTTTGTTAGGTAGTGAGATATTCTACCCAACTTACAAGAAAAACTACTGGTGTGACAGGTCCAGCAATCAAGATAAAATGCAAGGTTAAGCATGTAAGGAATTAAGTAGAACAAAATGAATATATCGGGTTGAAAGAATTGAGTCGAGATCCATGGTCAATAAATATATCAATATCATGGTAAAGGTTACAGTTAGTCTTTATGACCCGAAAGTTGTACCATAAAATAGAGAACAAGGGGACGTGTTTTAGTGTGGCACGTGATACTTACATGAAGGTGAGCTCGCCTAGGTCTTACATGTGAAAGTTGTGGGAAGGAAAAGTCTAGTGTTGTGCTCCAAATATCCAAGTCACGATAAAGGACACAAAAGAATTTAAATAGAAAGTGGGAGTTCATGAGATAATAATTAACGCACAAAATAATTGACAAGTTAAAAGCATAAAATAAAGATAATTCAGATTCGAGTAAATCAAGGTAAAATAAGTTAGAAATACAGTTTCTAAAGATATGATAGCCACTTAGATGGAGTATGAGAAAGTCACGATAAAATCTAGGTTTAAGGAAATGTCGAGTGAATCAAGATTGAGATATCTTCACATAGTTTGGCAGATGAATTAACTACACTCGAGTACAACTACCATGGCAATTAATGAGGAATACTTGTATTCCATTAGGGTGACTTGCTTGCTTCTTGGTTCTCTACCAATATATGATCTAATTTCAAATTTCAAGTTCCTCAACAGTTTCGAAATACTATCTCAAGATACTCCATCAAATATCTAACCATAACTTAAAGTTAACCTTTCTTTAAATAAATTCCAAGTAACCTTCATCATATCCAATGCGGCACAACTAAACTTCCATGATAAGCTATCACTTTTAAAAAATTTCAATTCTCAAATGTACCTCGAGATAAACTCTTAGCCCGTTTCATCAATCGTAATCATGTAACTCAATTTAAATCCTTTTTAAATATCCATAATCAAGGCTTTAAACTTGAAATCTAATTAACTTTTTTTAAATCATAGATCATATGACACAATTTAAAATTTGAATTTTTTTCCAAAGTCGCTTTCGTATCCTCCAAATATTTAAACAAAATTTTTCCATCGTTAAATAAACTAATAAATCGTACGACTCAATTTTTTTAACCTCAAGCTCCCTCAAACTAAACTTTTGTCCTCTCTAGTTGTCTAAAAATCATAATTAAAACTTCTTAAATAATCTCGAGATAAACCTTATATATTACAATTCAAACTTTTAAAGTTAACCGTAGATCATGCGTCACGATATAAAACTTAAGTTATTTCTCAATCGATTTCATGTCCCTAATAAATCATAACTATTTCACTATTTCAAAAATTTCGTAAATCAAAAATTTGTTTTCTCGATCTAGCTATCCTCTTGTGTATACCCCATTGTAATAATAAAATTCTAACTATCTTTTGAAGATGGTAATATGCTACTACCCAACTTGAAATTAACTAATCCTTAAGATCATATTTCTAGGAAAAATAAATGCCTTTATATCTCAAATAAAATCTTAATGCATATTAATTGTCAATGTAATCTTCCTAGCCATGTGATTGACCTATGAGCATATAATAGTGTAGTCATCTTCCTAACTGTCACTAAGCACGAAAGATAAGGATTTACGGTAGAAAGAGTTCAAGCAGGATGCAATTCAAGGATGGTAACGGGAGTTCGGAATTTGATGTCAAGAAAGGATGTCAAGTAAGTGGATGAGATTCTAGACTCTAATCCTATATTGCAGGCCCGTTCGGTACAGTCATGTAACCGAAACGGCAAACTTGACCTGCATGGGCCACCACAAAAACATGTAACGCCCCAGTCCCAAAATACTTGGACTAGATACGTATCATGCCAGCTGTATACATACGAAGTCTACTCCAATATACGAAGACTCGTATGTATACATAAGCTGTATAATGTAGTATTCCAAGACAAACTAAATCTCATCCACAATAAAAGAATAATAATAGAAAAATTCAACTTGAACATTTATGATACAATCGTTGGGCGGAGACAAAGTCCACTACCAACTATCTCAATGATATAATGTACAAGAAAGCGATCGACAAAATGATAAAACGAACCAATCACAATTGTCTTCGAAGGAATGGAGAAGACCACGGCCTTGGCTAGAACACCTGCAGAAAACATGAACACACACCTGGAGAAAAACCAGGTCCTCATAGGGACGTAACAAGACACATAATATCATGCCATAAACTGAATAGTAAGAGCTCAATAGAAAATATACATGCGTAAAGGTTCCTAACCATTCTATGTGGATTGTAAATTAGAGGACAACGTTCTACGCAGGGGCTGTCACAAGCAAGTAATAAAGAGTGGCCAACAAGTAGCGCTCATCCGAGACACTATCGGCCGGGTAACACGTAGCGCTCATCCGAGACACTATCTTCCAAATGTGAAAAAAAAAGTAGCCCCTATGCTAGTAGCTGTCTCCTCCCCCCAATGATACTATACGTGCGTCGTAACCATGACACAAACACGTGTCGTTTCCACATACTTTAATATAGATAACTGTCAAGTCTTCTAATCACGCATCTATTGACAGTTATTCCTACGCATGCGCACGGGGGATCGACCCACACGCAAGTGACCTCTATATGATACTCACAACTCTCACACACAACTCGTGTACCATCGTGACAAGTCAATGAGATACACTAAATTTGACGGTAGTCCCTTAACTCTAAGCCAATTGTATAAAATATAGTAATTTGTATACATATAATTTAGAAAAAAACAACTTGAAAATAAACACAACATGCATGATATTGAGCAGAAAATTTAAACAGTAAAGGCAAGGTGTCTTGTCTGGTGTGGTACGATGATCGAGATGTCATGTTCTGTCCAATAGCCGAGGTCCATGCGAACATGGCCTAAATTTGTGGAAAATAGGAACGCGTGAGTAGTCGTGGTCAATGGTGATAACCATGGAGAAATTTTGGAGAAAGAAATAGAATTTTTAGAAATTAATTTTTTTATAATAATTTAACGTAAATACTTGAAAATATTTTATACACAACTGAAAAATACATTCTTATTAGTCAAATATTTTAAGTAGTACTTTGCAAATCTAGAAAATTATTCTTAAGGTAAAACTAAATTGTAAGATGAAATTTTGTAGTTCAAATCCTTAAACAAAATAGTAGGCAGTAGTATATATATATTTTTCTCCAAATATTTTTTTAATATTAATCAAATTATTTCATATAATTAAAATTTCAAAAATAATTTTGTCACTAATAATAGCAATGGCAAAATACCATACCCTATATACTTTTAACATAAAGTAAAATATTAATAATACTACTAAAATTAATAATAGTAATAATAATAATATAATAATAATAATAATAATAATAATAATAATACAATAACATAACTTACAAATTTTACTGCTCCCCCAATTATAGAGCAAGAGAGAGAGGACAGAATAGAGGGAGTGGAGAGCGAAAGAGAGGAGAGAGAGAGGAGGAAGCAGAGGGGAAGGGTTTACCTACTGATGTTGGCGCGCGGGTGGCCGGCGGCAGATCCGCGGCGGAGAGGGCGTGGAGGCGCATTGGAGCGGGGGACACGGCGGACTCCGGATCGGGGCCTGGCGCGGAGGCGCGGAGTCGGGCGCCTGGCGCGGATGCGCGAGGAGTTGGAGGAGGGCGCTGGGTGGAGCATTAGATCCGGCGCTGGGGGCGTCGACGGGGGACGGGGTCGTGCCGCTCATCGGAGGGAACAAGGCGGCCGGAGGGTTTTACTGAAGAGGGCTGCGCCGGAGGCGGCGTTCGGCTGCTGGGCGGGCGGCCATCGACGATCGAAGGAAGAGGGATGAGGGTTTACAGAGGCGACGGTTCTCAGGCGCCGGCGGCGAGCCTGGGGGGTGGCGGCAGCGCTCCGATCGCGGGCTGGCGAAAGAGCACGGTGGCGTGCCGGCCGGTCTCAGGTGCTGCGAATGGCGGTGATTCGGCTGCTGCGGTGAGGCGGGGAGGACGAGACCCTAGGGCGGCGGCTGGGCGTCAGAAGCCGGAGGGCGGGTCACGGTCCACGGGGGGGCTGTTCCCGCGCGTAGCGCTTGGAAGGCTCTGGGATACCGCAGCGACGGAGGTGTGCGGAGACTCGGCGGAGAGTGAGCGGATCCGCGACGGACATGCTCAGGAGACAATGCCGAGTGTCGGCGACTGCCGCAGAGGAGAGAGGGCGCCGGATCTGAGGGCGCGGCATGGCAAGAATAGGTGATGGTTTTTTCTGGATTTATTAATTTCTTCTACGATGGTGATGGTGGTGGTAGCTACGCCGGTTGTGGCGGTGGCTACGGTTTGAGTGCTGCGGAGGTGCCGGGCAATGGTGGCGGATTTGGCAGTGGTGGTGACGGGTTGTGGGCGTAGTACGGGTTTTCGGGGTCGGGGCGAACAGGCTTGGTCGGACCGGAGATGGCGGAGATGGGGGGTTGGAAGTGGCGGTGGTGGAGATGATTTTTGGGAGTTTTCGGAGAGGAGATGAGAAATTGCAGGTGGCCAGGCCTAACTTGGCCGGAGACGGCAAGGACGGTGGTGGTGTTGGTGGCGTGGTGATGGTGTTCTACGGTGATCGACGGGGAGTGGTGGAGCAGTAGGGTTAGGATTTTGTTTGGTATTATCGGTTGGGTTGATATCGTATCGGGTTGTGTCCGACACGGGAAGGATGCTCGAAATTGTCGGGCACGAGATAGGAAACGATTGTATATGTAACGGACATATAGGAATGGACAAGGAACAGACACAATGCACATCTGTGAATGGTAGAATTGTGGAGGAGTAGCTGCCTATTTATAGGATGTAGAAATTCTCAGTTGGATAGGGATTGGGATTTGATTAAATCCCCAATAGATAATATAATTTAATTCAAATAAATTAAATCTAAATTTAAATTAATTCAAATTTAATTCTGATCTACTCAAATATAATTATAAATTATACCTTTAAACTTTTTTAAATTAATCCATAAAATCAAATCAGAATTTAAAATGGCCACAAAATTTTAAATATATTTTCCAAAAATACCATTAATAATAATTTCAAAAATAATAAATATTTTTAAATATCTTTTTGAATAATAAAGTATTAATAACAATAAATTCAAAAATGGAATAATTTATATGTCTCGTATAAAATGATCATTTGTATCAAACCTCATTTTTAAATTACTATTTATATAACTTCCATGATGTAAAATAAAGTTTTAAAAATTCCAAATACGACACATTTTGCAACTTTAAGTAATCGAAAATAAATATTTATTATTTATTATTTGGAAATTCAAACTTCTAAAATAAAATATTTTTACAAAATATGTACCTCGCACATATTCGCACTCGACGAGGCATATGAAAATATTGAGTTCATACGCGACGTATAATACGACTATGCGACGTACAAACATCAAGTAAAATTTTTGAAATACTCAATTTATAAAAAAAATTAAGTAGAAATTTAGGGGGTTTACAAGTACAAGCACTAACAGCAGTTCCATGTGAATTGAAATTCTATAAGAGACAGTATAATGAACTACAAGACAAAGATATATGAAGACTTGGGAACCGTTCGAAAGCTGATTTACAACCCTTAAACCAAACAAGGACCGGGGTTGTAACTTTCTCCCGAGCAGAACTTAGTCTCCAATAAGGTACAATGTAAAGGCATGTAGAGCATGTGAGTAACTATATATCATAGCATGGTGAGAAAGTACTGAATGTAGAACAGATCAGGATATATGATAAGATAAGTAAATATAAAATATGCCTCGAATATTATAGCATAATGATCGGTATGGGTCAAGATCAGGCTTCCAGCCGATCGGCTACAAGTACGTGGACTCGGCCCGGCCGGGATTGCAAGCTATGGAGCAAGTAGTAGCACAGGTCAGGCTATACCCATCGTGAGGTGAGGGTATAGCTATGATACAAGTAGTAACTCAAGGTGGGCATTGATCACACTATCTATAAAATTCCCCATTTCCTGAATAGTATACGGATCCGGACATAGCACGTCATGACGCGGGATTCCCTAAGAGGGAGCAAGTCCTCTTCAGGAATCAGCGTCAATACAAGTACAAGAATTAAGACCAAACAAGTACCAGTATCCTAAGAAATCTAGATGACATCTCATGACAGGAATCTGACAATACTAGTCCGTGAACTATCGTGACTGAGAATCAAGTAAGACACTACGACTGAATCAGATATAGCAATATCAAGACAATAAAAACTATCAGTAAATGTACTCGCTGCTGTCCTGAGCTGTAGGGTATATCAATGCTCAGAGTGGTAATAGAGACCTAAAGATGAGATATTTCATGTTAATTTAGGTTTAACAAAGTTATGAATGATTTACAATGAATGATATGAAATCTAGGTCAAACTAGGTCTCACTGAGTCACACTAAGTCCTGTCAAGTCAATCTAGATCAAATCAAGTTATATCAAGTCAATCTAAGTCAGAAGTCAACTCTAGGTCATACCAGTCATCGCAAGTCAAAACAAGTCAAAGCAAGTCAAACGGGTCAAGAGTTGGCCTACAGTTGACTTTTGGTCAACTGGTCAACCCTGGTCAACTCTGGTCAACTCTAGGTCAACCTAGGTCAAACTAGTCAAATGTTGAACAGTTGACTTTTGGTCAACTGGTTAACTCTGGTTTGGATTTGGTCAAAATTAGACAAAGTGTTGACTCATCGTTGACTTTTGGGTAAAAAGTCAACTCTGGGTCAACCGAGCCAAAATCGGTCCAAATATGACATTTGTAGGGTGTACCTAACAAGCCACCCAAGTTTCAAGTCAATCCGAATACCCGAACCCCGTATCTTGAATTTATCCGATTACCCCTTTAATACACTTACCCTTAAACCATTCTAACTTGACGCCAAGTGGCCTTCCCTTAGGAATTTTACTCCGGGCTTCCTAGAGTAGTTGGGTACAAGCCTATACAACCATTACCTACCAAGTTCCCTAGGGTAAGTGGACATCCAGTCCATCTTACGGTCC
>JANAVB010008997.1:185000-565973 GCA_029216955.1 Iris pallida | reverse complement strand
CGTTGTAGCCAAATCTTAGGCCCAGACATTGTGTTCTAACTGTGTACACCATCAACTCGACTCAATCCAAAGGCACACACGCGGATTGCCGCCCGTGCCGACCAATCTATATGAATGGTCACTGGCATTAACTAGCCATTGTAGACATAGCCTGGCAAACGGGATCCTTGCACCGCAAGTAGCGATCTCCGATGCAAGTCCCCGAACTACCAATTGCCTATTACCCAGCTCGGCTATTAACGGTTTCTTCCTAGGCCGAGTCGGTCCCGTGGCCCCGGGGTGCCACTAGAAGAAACAATCGCCCTCGTCGACAAGTTGTCCATGACCGCGCTCCTACGCTAACTTCTAGACTTAACATAAATGCGTGGCCTCATCATCATTACTTAGTTCCTTTTCTTTACTCCTTCCACTTTTCACACTTCTTTTGCAGAGCCCAAGCCAGGGTTGCCTCGGCGACTGACCTACAGTCCCGATATATTTCCTCTCGGCGACTAAGCATCACTTAGACTTAACATTCTTTGAACTCCGAAAACGGCTACTGTATAGCCTTTCCACTTAACTTGAACATAACGTGTTCCTTAAGTATCGACAGACCGTGGCTAACTTTCTACTGAACCAACTGTGGCTTGTGCCTTAAACCAACTCGTATTCTACGCAACGCTATCACCCAAGTCATCCCATATGACGGGCCTTGGGATCGTGGGACTATTCAACTTGACAACCGCAGAAAGAACGGGACAGCACTTGGAATGACTTAGGTCGACCGGTATAACTTTGCCTAACTTACTCAAGCCTCCAACTTAACCCGAGGGACGAGCAATGGCTATGCCAAGCCTTGCATCGAGGAAACGCGCATGCTTTATCGAACATTTACACGGGCGACGCCTATGACTTAGGCTAATTCATGGTTTTGTATCAAAGACCAACTTTCCTTCTCCCAAGCTGCGGGACGAAGGACCGAGTGTCATTTTTAAAGCACGTCGTACACCAACTTTAAGCCGACCGTTGGAGCTTTCCATATTCTAACTCAATCCAACTCGACTTGGGATTATTCCCTTAGCTATGTGAATTCGTCTCTTTTATTATCAAGCTTACTTGTACAAGTTAAAAATATGCAATTTATTATGTGAAGGCTAAGATGAGGCAAGTTCACCGAAACTACCCCACCTGAGCGAGCGGTCGCCTTGACCGAGCGAAGTCTTTCGAGCAGCCGTTGCAAGGCTAAGTCCGAACGCTGTCGGCGTTTTGATTCCTCTGATTGACTGAGGGGGACGGGGCACTACATCATACACCACTCAGAAAAAGTTTTGTCCTCGAAACTAACTGAGTATTTACTCATCGACTTATCACTCGAATGTTCAACGACTCTCGCCACATTTCTCCTATGCATTTCCCAAATCCGAGCTACGCTCGTGCTATTATCAACCTTTTCTTCAATACGATTTCAAAATCCTCAACACTTTTCCATTCCTCTAGTCTCACTTGATTCAATGTATCACTTAGTTGGATCGTGCACATATTCTAGGCATCCCCAAAATACATACATTTCAGCCAAGCCTCGTGATAGAGAATCCACCATTACCACTCGAGTCGGATCGTACACATATTCGGGCGTCCCTGATATACGTGCATGTCAACCGAGACTCACGAATGGTGGCCTCCACAAATCCTACCACTTCATACTCGGACGTCTGCCTAACCACTAGGCTATGTCTTACCGTCAGTATTGGAATCATAGTTCCCAAACAATGATATCAATACTAACCCCATCTTAAGGTCAAACCAAGTTGATAGTACGGGGTTTTTCTACCCAAGCTCGCATCACTCCGATTTCTAAACATCGAGCATAGATTTCTACACACATCCTGATATTCGTCGTACGGGATCCGAGTCATTCAGTAAAGCCATCCTACGATAACTCACGTTCAACCAATTCTACGACATATCAATATCACTCGTTCATCAAGCCATTTCACATAGTCTATCTCTTCGAACACGTTCGACATAATCTGTCTATCAATCCTTCCAAGTCAAAACGCTATGATGCAACTTATTGCTAAACCATAATTCACATTTCATGTTTCCTAAGTCGTTCATCACAATTCACGTATTCGATCATAAGGTTGTCTAGCTTAACAATACGTTGAGCCCCGATCTCACGCGATCCAGAATATCCACGGTGGGCATGAATCACCATGCACGCTCCCGCCGCCCACGGGATAGTCATCCTCATCGGGACGTAACTCTTGTTTTGTGTTTAGACTAATTTATTTTTGATACGTAGATTGGATCTATTCAATCCTCAAGTTTACTCAATCATCAATCGTAAGTCCAAACATCCTCGAATTTTCCTTCGTATCAAACCAACAAGTCGAGACAATCCAAATTGCCACGTCCTGATTTTCTGAGTCATGATCATTCCCGCGACATGAATCACCATGTCAGCGCTCACGCGGAACGATTGCCCCAAATCCGACGTAAAGCATGTGCGAGGCTAGAGTTATGCTCGCGCAAGACAAGATTGTCGATGTTGTGGTTGTCAATGCAATCATCAAGACAGAATCATTTTCATCCAACATTCATCTCAATCAAAATCCTAAGTATAACATCCAACCGATCAATAACACTTGCACGATCGTCATTCCTTGAATTGGAGTGCCCCCGAGTTATCGCATATCGATCTTTGATATGCCTCAATACCATCGATGATATGCGTAACCTGACGATCTTCTTTTGTAACGAATTTTGAGTTATACGAATGATGCTATCGTCCGACTGGATAATCTCCTCGACATTCAAATTCAAGTTCGATCATTATCCCTCGAATCATTTACAACATCAATTTTCTCAAACCCAAATTCACGTGCTATTTATCCGTCTATCTTAAGTCATCGACCAATGTTTTTTCCAAATCATATTATTCCTTGCTAACTCAAATCATCGAGCACATTCGTTCCAATCCTCAGAGTCATTTGCGTAACTTTAAAATCCAACTTTTTTATGCACGCTGTCTCCCCATTGTGCTAACTTTTTATACACGATCTGCCTATCGATTTCCTTTATCAAGTCATCCATTCGCTATACCTTAACTTTTCTTCGATTTGATTTCACCTACTCAATCATTTTTGTGTTTTATACTTCGCGTAATCCTCATTCCCATGCACATTCCGTGCGTGTCCTTTCTAGATTGTTCGAATCAATTCGTCAAATCTTCAAGACTACAACTTGTTCAACGACACTCAATCTAAGGCTTTGCATAACGCGACGCTTGCTGATAGACTCATCGACACCCAGCATCCTCAATCGATCGACATCCCTGAAGCTATCGTATACACCACTCAGTGATGAAGTCATTCAACACATCCTCAAAACTATCATTCGAATCAAAATCGACTTCTTCGAATCCCGTTCGAACCATTCCTCTAATTCCAAGCACGCTCATCTATATCGCACCGACGTTATCGTCTCTCGATAGCACCCCTATCGATAGTCATCTCACTTTACTCAATCGAGTTCAACTCATTCTTGATCGACACTATTCAATTCCCACACTCGACTTGCTAAGGTTGACGCAACATTGGTGTATATGCCCAGCCCGACTTAGCCAACCGTGCTTATGTGAACCATCTTTTTGTTTCTTGTCAAAAACTGTTCTCCGACGTTTTGTAAATTATTTAGACTTATTGTATGGACATTCCGTAGGACATTTGAGAGAGAGCGCACCAACGATATCAACTTTGCGGAAGCAACAGAGTTTACAAAAACAACGAAGTTAAAGAATTCAATCGATAGTCCAAGGACGTAAAGCCATACTCTGATACCATTATGTCAAGCCCCGCTCCTGTAAGAGGGATCGTCCTCGCTAAGGTGTGATGTCGCACGAGCCTAAATTGTGCTCGTGCAAGGCGGGTTCCATAACGGCCGATTACAGCGGCTGCGACGGGGTCGTCGCACAGAAGTCCCAAGCAGAGACATTGAATAATAGCAGCAGAAATTTAGAACAAAATACAAGTCATTCAAAAGATGCGTTTTATTGATATTGGAACAACGATTACAAAGGGGGCGCAAGGCCACGATTACAATTACTCAAGCTCACTCTTCTCATATTTTACAAGTTCACTCAGCTCTCTCTCATCTCTCAATACAAGTCTTGAACCAGCGGATGCTTCAGAAGGCGACGTCCATACATTATGGCCCGTATAAGTCTTAACTCTATGCGGCCGTACGCTTCGAATAGCCAAGGAACTCCGTGCCTCGACGCATCCAAGCGAGCTCCGCACCACGAGCTTCTACCTGTGCCTGCACATAAAAATTATATGGGTGTCAGTACTCAACTGTACTGGTGGAGTGAGCTCCTCGCCCACCCATACAAAACCAATACGTTTGATTTACTTTGTGCAACATAGTCCCCTTCTTATCAATTGTCTTTCTAGTCTTGTCTTAGGATCAGTTTTATAACAGACGCCTTGGCATATTTGTGTCTGAGGGCCATTCCGTGCTTGCAACAGCAACGTCCACTCAACAACGTTAACCTATCAAGTCGTACTTGCCTTACGGCCATAATCAGAGACGCAACTACACGATAGACTCTATTTCCGTGTGACCGTGCTACCTCCTTGAGGCAGTGCCTCGCCACTTACTGACTTACCCATACTTGTGTTATGACAGCGCAGTCGTACCTCATATTTGAGGTCGTGCCCAGCAACTCAATGTAACTTCATCCAACTTGCCCTACGGCCCTTCTCGACTTAACTCGCAACAACCCAAGTCTAACTAATGCAACTCTATGCCAACGACTTAACACACGATGCCCCATCTCGTGCCAAAGCACGTCGCTTTCGTTGTAGCCAAATCTTAGGCCCAGATATTGTGTTCTAACTGTGTACACCATCAACTCGACTCAATCCAAAGGCACACACGCGGATTGTCGCCCGTGCCGACCCATACATATGAATGGTCACTGGCATTAACTAGCCATCGTGGACATAGCCTGGCAAACGGGATCCTTACACCGCAAGTAGCGATCTCCGATGTAAGTCCTCGAACTATCAATTGCCTATTACCCAGCACGGCTATTACCGGTTTCATGCTAGGCCCAGTCGGTCCCGTGGCCCCGGGATGCCGCTCGAAGAAACAATCGCCCTTGTCGACAAGTTGTCCATGACCGCGCACCTACGCTAACTTCTAGACTTAACGTAAATGCATGGCCTCATAATCATCACTTAGTTCCTTTGCTTTACTACTTCCACTTTTCACACTTCTTTTGCAGAGCCCAAACCAGGGTTGCCTCGGCGACTGACCTACAGTCCCGACATATTTCCTCTCGGCGACTAACCATCGCTTAAACTTAACATTCTTTGAACTTCGGGAACGGCTACTGCATAGCCTTCCCACTTAACTTGAACATAACATGTTGTCACGACCCTACCCCAAATTGTTGGGCCGGGCCGAGTCATGTCCAGCCTACGCTTGAGATAAAACGTAGTAAGCTATTCTAAAGACAACAGGATAAGACTAAATGTGCTAACAGTTCTATAAGTGAATAAAATTCATAAATGCTCCAAACACAAAAGTCGTCCCATATAGAAATAAGTCCAAAGTACAAGTGATCTGAAATGTAAAACTGGATACATGTCAAGTTACAAAATATGTAGCCTAATACATGACTACTCTCAAAAGTCTAAAGCAAAAAGATAACTAGGCGAGGTTCCCCGCAGGAACATCCTCGTAAAGCAAAGCCGGGTCCTCGGCAGTAACTCCATAATATGTGTCGCAGAGTAACTCCTTCTCAGTAAGGACACCTACAACATTATCCTGTCAGAACGGGAGCAAGTACTGAATCTAGCAAACTAGCATATGAAACATGGAAATGAACATAAGAGGAAATAACTGGAAACATGGCATCACATAGTCTATCATGGCAAGGACACATATGTCATAGAGACAGATGTATATATAATGTTTAAAACTGTAGCAAGTATGTGATCGGTCATTAGATGTACAATGTACTATGGTACATGTAAATGAAATGTACATACGTACAAGTTAACAAGCATAGGTGTACATCCGTACAGAAATGCGGGATAATGGCCTGCGGCAAGGTATGCATATAAAATGCGACCTCGCTCGCCACGTACTCAACTGTCAGTTTTCCCATAACCCATACTCTAATCATGTGAGAGATACATAAAAACTATTCTAAGCATGGTAGTAATGCAAAGTACAACATGTGACATTTTAACTTGCTACCCCAAGAATCAGTATTTAACATGGTTGGATTAGCAGTTCATTTATGTCAGTATGTAAAGTTTGTAGAAAGTACTTGCCTCTAGCAAAGAAAAGCAAAACAAGCTGCGATAAAAGTGCTATGGATGTACGGTAACTCGTCACTGTAGAAATAAATGCAATAACTAACTTTTACACTAAGCTAAAAACACTAAGGCACTAATTGGTGAAACACGACTTGTGACTGGGCACCTAGCCAAAATGATGACTCTGGCATAGGAGACCAATGTGGGGTGACACACTACTTTAACTAACTTTCTAGGGTCTTTACACTAGTGAGGGCTGAGGTTCAACACGACTAAAACTCAAAGTAACACAAAAAGTTACAAGTCGTAATTAATCAATAAATAAATCAAAAATCATTGTGTTTCAACAATTTTTGAGATAGACAAAAAGCTTATTTTTTTTAAAGTAAAGTACCAAAATGATCCTTGTTAATCATAGAAATTTATTATAATTTTTTTGGAATTTATTAACCAGTACAAGTATTTTATAAAAATCAGTTTTCCTAAGTATACAGAAAATAAGTTTTGGTTTCATATGCCAAACTAGTGGCAAAACTATAAATTAAATACTATAAAAATTATACTAAATTAGCTAAATTAACATAGTATCTAAATACTATTTTTTTAGAATTTTAACAGTACTTTAAGTATTTTTTGAAATCTAGAAACAGCATTGCACATAATTGAAATTAAATAATTAATTATCTGCGTATTTTGTCCATGTATATAATTTGAACCAAAGTTCAAATACAGGACCCAAGGCCATGAATCAAGTCCAATATGACTTGTACAGGTCTTGAATGTGTGAAAACATATTTAGGCCCAAAAACTCATGCTAGGGTTGGACACCAAATGGTTAGTAATTTAAATATACAAAAATACAAATTGGTAAAAAGTACAAATTAAATATTAACATTTGATAAGGTAAAATTATGCATAGTGAATATATACATACATATGTAAAACGTACATATATATATGTATAAGGAAATACTTAATTTATAAAGTATATATATATATATATATATATATATATATATATATATATATATATATATATATATATATAAGGAAACACTTAATTATAAAGTATATATAATATATATACACATAAAATATATACATATATACATATACATTATATAAAAGTACTAAATATAACACACATATATATATATATATATTATATATATATATTATATATATATAATAAATACAGTACATATATATATAATACAGTATAATAATACATATATATATATACAAATATGTATATACATATATATAAATATATATATATATATATAACAGAGAAAAGAAAAAGAAAAAGAAACAGAAACAGAAGAAGGGGGGCTCGAACCCGAGCCAGAGCGCGCGGGGGTTTAGGCTAGGTCGGGCTGGCCAGGGGGTCAGCCCGTTCGTTGTGTTAGGGTTAGGATTAGATTTGTTTTATTTATGTTTTAGTTAATAAAACAGTAGCCCGAAATATCACTCTGTGTCCTGACAGTTTGGGACACAGAGTCTACGTGTCCGTGCTATGCACGACACGTATGGGTCTAGTCCTTCGTGTCCAGACTGTCCCTCATGCTCGCCAGGACACGGCGAGTCGTGTCCACGTGCACGAGACACGCACGACTCAGCTCAGGGTCTGTTACCTGTGTGTCCGACTTCAGGCGAAGTTTTCGAAGGCGGAGACAGCGGCTAGGGACGTCGGGACGGTGGCGCTTGGGCGGCGATCGACCCAGCTCGTCGTGGCGAACTGAATGGTGGTGGTGGATGGGGCTGTTGGTCGCTGTGGGGGTGGCGTAGGGGATCGTCGGAGTTAGGGTTTGGGGCTTAGGGTTTTGGGGAACGGGGCGGTTGTAGGCGGAGATAGGTCGTAATGGTGGTGGTGGTTGGCTGAGGGGAGAGAGGGGTTATTTATAGGGGCTTAGAGTCGGTCGAACGGGGCTTAGTCGGCCGGAAATGGCGGGGGAGGAGGGGGGCAGCTGGCCAGTCGTCGGCAGTTGGCCAGTCGTCGGGGGTGGGTAGGATAGAAAATTAGCACTTAGGTCCCCCTAGATTAGGTTATTACACTAAGGTCCTATCAGAGTCTAAGTGCAAATAAGGATTTGCACTCCATACTTTAAAACAATTTAATAATTGCAAACTGATATAAAAACAATTTTAAAAATTACAAAACCATATTAAAACAATTTTAATATTTACAAAATGATATTTAAACAATCTAATTAATTACAAAAGTCAATTAAAACATTTTAGAAAATTGTAAATTAATGTTTTAATATATAAAACTCATTAAAAAATCATTTAAAAATTCTAGAAAAATTCCTAAAAATCCTAATAATCATTTTAAGGCTAAAAATGACATTAAAAATTAATTAACACTAATTAAAATAAAATTTGAAAAATAGGGGCTTACAAGTCTTTCCTCCTTGAAAAATTTTGTCCTCAAAATTCACAAGGATTGAAGACCCGACAATATTCTAACATAGCAAGCAATACAACAAATGACTAAGGCTATGATCGAAACTAACCTCTAAGGTATCAAGCGGGAACGGGTGGTTCGTCGCAGCGGTTGGATCGAACAAGTAAGGGTATCTCTCCCTCATGTCTGACTTCCTCTCCCAAGTAGATTCACCTGGAGAGTGACGGCTCCAAGCTACTCGTACTAAGGGTATAACCTTGTTCCTCAGCCTCTTCTCTCTCCTGTCTAATATCTCCACTGGCTGCTCAAAAACTGTAAGGCTCGGTCCGACCTCCAACTCTGAATGATCTAGCACATGATTGGGGTCTGGAACATATCTCCTCAGCTGAGATATGTGAAAGACATCGTGAACTCCTGCTAGGTTGGGTGGAAGTGTAACCCTGTAAGCTACCTCTCCGATCCTGCCAAGTATCTCGAACGGCCCGATGTATCTGGGGCTCATCTTCCCTCCTTGTCCGAACCGGATCGTCCCTAGTAGGTGATATCTTCACTAGCACCATATCACCGTCTGCGAACTCCATCGATCTGCGACTAGCATCAGCCCAGTATTTCTGCCTGTCCTGAGCTACTCTGAGCCTGTCTCTGATCATCCCGACCTTCTCTGCTGCATCTGTGATCATCTCTGGCCCAAGCATAACTCTGTCTCCAACATCATTCTAAAAGAGCGGTGTGCGGCATCGTCGTCCATATAGTACCTCGAAAGGAGACATACCGATACTGGCTTGGTAGCTGTTGTTGTATGAAAACTCTACCAAGTGCAGATGGCTCTCCCATGATCCTTCAAAGTCCAGCACGCAGGTCCTCAGCATATCCTCCAGTGTCTGTATCGTCCTCTCGGACTGCCCATCTATCTGCGGGTGGTACGCCGTACTGAACTTGAGCCTACTGCCCAACTCCTCCTGCAAGCTCCTCCAGTAGTGGGATGTGAATCTGCTGTCTCTGTCCGACACGATGCTCATCGGCACTCCGTGTAGGCGAACTATCTGCTGCATGTATAGCTCTGCCAACTTCTCGGTAGAAAGCCCCACCTTGAAGGGTATGAAGTGCGCACACTTCGTCAGCCTGTCCACGATGACCCAAATGACATCCTTCCCTCCTTGGAAACGAGGAAGCCCTGAGACGAAGTCCATCGTAATATGTTCCTACTTCCACTCGGGAATGGGTAACGGCTGCAACAAACTAGCTGGCCTCTGGCACTCCGCCTTGACCTGCTGGCAAACTAGGCATCTCGAGATAAAACATGATACATCCCTCTTCATCCCGTGCCACCAATATGTTTTCGCAAGTCACGGTACATCTTGTTAGCACCAGGGTGAATAGAATATCTCGATCGGTGCGCCTTCTGCAAGACTGCCTCTACCAGCTCTCCCTTCGGTACGCACAATCGGCTGCCATACCTCAGGGATCTATCCTCTGCAATAGTGAAGTCATCCAGCAATCATGCTAATGCCTGGGCTCTAAGTCTGCGAAGGCTCTCATCTGTAGGCTGTGCCCCCTGATCTGCTCCATCAAACCTGATTGAATGTCAAGCGCCATCATCTGTATCACTGATCCTGGCCGAACTAGCTCGATGCCGAGCTTCTCCAGATCTTCCCACAAATGCCGATCAATCATCAGGTACCATGCCATCGGATGCCTGCTTAGCGCATTCGCCACCACATTTGCCTTCCCGGGGTGATACTGTAAATCGATGTCGAAGTCTTTCATCAACTCCAACCATCGTCTTTGCCTCATGTTCAGCTCTTTCTGCGTGAACACATACTTCAAGCTTTTGTGGTCAGTAAAGATCTCCATACACTCTCCGTATAAGTAATATTTCCATAACTTGAGTGAAAAGATCACCGCAGCTAAATCTAGGTCATGGGTAGGATAATTCCTCTTATGAGTCTGCAATTGCCTAGATGCATAAGCAATCACTTTCCCATGCTGCTGTAGGACACATCCTAGCCCTTTTCCAGAAGCATCGTTGTAAATGGTGAAACCTCCAGAACCTGAAGGTAAAGTCAGAACGGGAGCGGTCGTCAGCCTCCTCTTCAGCTCCTCAAATGCTGCCTGGCAGTCCTCTGACCAGATGTACTCTGCGTCCTTTCGCGTCAGCTTTGTCATGGGTTCAGCTATCCTAGCAAAGTCCTGGACGAACTTTCTATAATAGCCTGCTAAACCCAGAAAGCTCTTGATCTCTGAAACTGACGTCGGAGCCTTCCATGTCTCAACTGCAGCAATCTTCCTGGGATCCACCGAGATTCCATCTCCAGTAACTACATGGCCGAGAAACTCCACTCGGTCTAAAAAGAACTCGCACTTCGACAATTTGGCAAACAATCTCTCCTACCTCAGAATCCCCAAAACTATTCGCAAGTGCGCTGCATGCTCCTCTGGCGTCTTCGAGTATATCAGGATGTCGTCGATAAACACTACGATGAACTTATCCAGATATTGGCGAAATATCTTATTCATCAAATTCATAAAGATAGCTGGCACATTTGTGAGACCAAATAACATCACCAGAAACTCGTACTACCCGTACTTCGTGTTGAACGCCGTCTTCTGGATGTTTGCTGCCCTAACCTTCACCTGGTGGTACCCGGATCTCAAGTCTATCCTGGAAAACACCTTCGCCCCGCTCAACTGGTCGAACAAATCATCTATCCTGGGCAGAGGATATTTGTTCTTGATGGTGATGGCATTCAAGGCCCGGTAGTCAATACACAACTGGACTGTACCATCCTTCTTAGGCACAAAGAGCACTGGTGCTCTCCATGGAGAAGTACTGGATCGAATGAAACCCTTTTTCAACAGGTCATCAATCTGTTCTTTCATCTCTACGGCCTCCTTGGGATTCACTCTATAGCAAGCCCGGGATACTGGTGATGAACCCGGCACTAAATTTATGGTGAACTCCACATCTCTGTCAGGCGAAAGCCCTGGAAGATCCTCTGGGAATACATCCATAAACTCCCTAATGATAGGGTGTGGCGGTGCTACGTCCCCAACTGTCGCATAACAGTTCGGCTCTAGGCTGATCTCCAGTCCTGTCCTCCTGACACTGAATGGCACTGTGCCTGGGGGACTGAACAAAATACTACCCTCATGACAATCTATAGATGCATGGGCATAGCTAAGCCAGTCCATCCCCAATATGATATCATAACCTGGGAGTGGCATCACAAAGAATCGTCCCTGAACTCTCTCCCGGCTATAAAAATAGAACATCTATAGATAGATCTAATAGGCACTGGTCCTCCTCCCGTCATCACTCTACTAATCTCCGCAGTAGGTGTAGCTACTAGATGGTGTTTATGCATAAACTCTAATGATAGGAAGCTATGAGATACACCAGAATCAAACAAACATACAGCTAGAAAATATGCAAATAAACATGACCTGTGATGACGTCAGCTAAGTGATCTGGCTCCGAAACCTGCTCCGGCTCCGGCTCAAGGGCTAGGCTATAAACCTTCCCCTGAGGTCCCATCTACTGCTGTAGATGCTGCCCAAACCTCTGCTGCTGAGTCGGGAGCGGTCCTCTAGGCTTCGCTACTGGGCAGTCCCGAATCTGATGGGTGGCAGACCTACAGACTAAGTACTGCTTTAACCTCTTCCTGCAAATAAAGCTGTCGTGCCCTGGTCTTCTGCAGAAAGAACATATAGCTCCCCTCTGCTGCTGCTGCTGATGCCGGGGTCCCGGGGCTCTAACTGGCGGGGTCGGGTGATGTGATGTAGGGGGACGGTAAGTCTGCTGGGGCGGTGTCGGTGCTCTCTGCTGGAAAGCCTGACGCTTGGACGGTCCCTCATGATGTACAGAAGCCGGCCTCTTGCTAGACAAAAGATGCTCCTCAATGCTTCGGGCCAACTCTAGGCTCTGGTAGTAGTCAGTCGTACCGTTCGCCACTATAAGAATACCGATGTCTGGAACTAGACCATGGCAAAACCTACGGGTCATCTCCTCTGGATCTGCAACCAGACTATGAGAAAAACGGCTCAGGCGACTAAACTCTGCCGCATACTCATTAACAGAACGGTTCCCCTACTGGATGTTCTGGAATCGTAGCCCCATGGCTACACTAGCAGTGGTCGAGAAGAATTTCTTCTTGAACTGGGTCTTGAACTGATCCCAAGTGGCTCTCCCTCTCACAAATAATGGCTCATTCCGGAACCAGACTCCTGCCAAGTCTATCAGCAGAAATCCCGCTACCTCGACCTGGAGGTCACCCGGCATTCTAACTCCAAGGAGCTTCCTCTCTACCGAGTCTAGCCAGTCATCTGCTACTACTATGCCCTCAGTCCCTGAGAACTCCTTGGGATTCAGACCCATGAAGTCCTTGATCGTCCCCGCTCTCTGCCGTGGCTCTATAGGTGGTGGGACCACGGGACGTTCCTCAGAACGCTCCATGCTCTGGCGGAGTAGGGCAGTCTGCTCCTGATGGGTTGTTAGGAACCCTGGATTATAGTGAGCAGCTGGTTCCCGTCGAGTGTGACGGAAGCCTGGGTAGGTATGATGATAGGGGGTGGTGGAAGTATCGGGGCCTGCTGGGACTGGGATGTGGAAGGTGGTGGAGGCATCTGGGTTTGTGGATCTTTGGAGTGGGGGAGTGTAGTAGGTGGAGGTGGGGGTGTATCAGTCAACTGGTCAGCTGACTGGATAGGGAGTACGCCATTCTCAGGTGTGACGTACTGGGATGAACGAGTAAGCACCATCTAATTACAATAAAAAGGACTTATAAGGACTTGTTTAAAGTAAGCAATCATAGACAAGAAAATCTAATTATAATAGCAAACATGTGATGTTTTCCTATGTTGCAATCTTAGCATTCCTCTAAGTGTTCTAAGCGTCATTCCTAATGTTGTCTAATTACCTTAAGTTCCTAATTGCAGGCATGCTTGGTACAATAACGTAACCAAACAATTTAGTTAGGACTTGCATGGGCCACCACTAAAACATGTCACGACCCGCTACCCAAATTGTTGGGCCAGGCCGAGTCATGCCCAGCCTACGTTTGATATAAAACGTAGTAAGCTGTTCTAAAGACAACAGGATAAGACTAAATGTGCTAACAGTTCTATAAGTGAATATAGGTCATAAATGCTCCAAACACAAAAGTCGTCTCATATAGTAAAATATCCAAAGTACAAGTCTGAAATGTAAAACTGGATACATGTCCAGTTACAAAATACATAGTCTAAATACATGACTACTCTCAAAAGTCTAAAAACAAAAGACAACTAGGCGAGGTTCCCCGCAGGAACATCCTCGTAAAGCAGAGCCGGGTCCTCGACAGTAACTCCATAATATGTGTCACAGAGTAACTCCTCCTCAGTAAGGACACCTACAACGTTATCCTGTCAGGACGGAAGCAAGTACTGAATCTAGCAAACTAGCATATGAAACATGGAAATGAACATAAGAGGAAATAACTGGAAATACGGCATCACATAGTCTATCATGGCAAGGACACATATGTCATAGAGACAGATGTATATGTAATGTTTAAAACTATAGCAGGTACGTAATCGGTCAATAGATGTACAATGTACAGGGGCACATAATGAAATATACTTCCGTACAAGTGATAAGGCGATAGATGTACATACATACAAATCCGCTTTGAGATAAAGCCTACGACAAGGTATACATATAAAATGTCAACCTTGCTCGGTACATACGTACGGAGAAGGGGACATGATCACGTACTCAACTATCAGTTTCCCCATAACCCATATTCTAATCATGTGAGAGATACATAAAGACTGTTCTAAGTATGATAGTAACTAAAAGTACAACATATGATATTTTAACTTGCTACCCCAAGGATCAGCATTTAACATGGTTGGATTAACAGTTCATTTATGTAACAGTATGTAAAGTTTGTAGAAAGTACTTGCCTCTAGCAAAGCAAAGCAAGACAAGCTGCGATAAAAGTGCTATAGATGTCCGATAACTCGTCACTGTAGAAATAAATAGATAAACTTAGTTTTTACACTAAGCTAAAATGCTAGGACACTAATTGGTACAACACGACTTGTGACTGGGCACCTAGCCAAAATGATAATTTAGCATAAGAGACCAATATCGGGTGACACGCTACTTTAACTAACTCTCTAGGGTCTTTACACTAGTGAGGGGTGGGGTTTAATACGACTAGAACTCAAAATAGCACAAAAAGTTACAAGTCGTAATTAATCAATAAATGAATCAAATGATCATTGTGTTTCAACAATTTTTGAGATAGACAAAAAGCTTAGTTTTACATAAAATAAAGTACCAAAATGATCGTTGTTAATTATAGAAATTTATTATAATTTTTCTGGAATTTATTAACCAGTACTAGTATTTTATAAAAATCAGTTTTCCTAAGTATACAGAAAATGAGTTTTGATTTCATATGCCAAACTAGTGGCAAAACTGTAAATTAAATACTATAAAAATTATACTAAATTAGCTAAATTAACATAGTATCTAAATACTATTTTTCCAGAATTTTAACAGTACATTAAGTATTTTTAGAAATCCAAAAACAACATTGCACACAATTGAAATTAAATAATTAATTATCTGCGTATTTTGTCCATGTATATAATTTGAACCAAAGTTCAAATACAGGACCCAAGGCCATGAATCAAGTCCAATATGACTTGTACAGGTCTTGAATGTGTGAAAACACATTTGGATCCAAAAATCCATGCTAGGCTTGGACACCAATTGGTTGCAGTAATTTAAATATACAAAAATACAAATTGGTAAAAAGTGCAAATTAAATATTAACATTTGATAAGGTAAAATTATGCATAGTGAATATATACATACATATGTAAAAAGTACATATATATATGTATAAGGAAATACTTAATTTATAAAGTATATATATATATACAAATATATATATATATATATATATATATATATATATATATATATATATATAAAAATATATATATATATATATATATAATATATATTATATATATATATCTATATATATATATATAAGGAAACACTTAATTATAAAGTATATAGATAATATATATACATAAAAATATATACATATATACATATACATTATATAAAAGACTATAACATATATATATATATATATAAAAATACAGTACATAATATATATATAATACATATAATAATTATATATATAATATATGTATATACATATATATAAATATTATATATAACAGAAAAGAAAGAAAAAGAAAAAGAAAAAAAAGAAACAGAAACAGAAGAAGGGGGGCTCGAACACGAGCAAAAGCGCGCGGGGGTTTAGGCTAGGTCGGGCTGGCCAGGGGGTCAGCCCCTTCGTTGTGTTTAGGGTTAGGATTAGATTTGTTTATTTCTGTTTAGTTTAATAACAGTAGCCCGAAATATCACTCTGTGTCCTGACAGTTTGGACATAGAGTCTACGTGTCCGTGCTATGCACGACACGTATGGGTCTAGTCCTTCGTGTTCACTGTCCCTCATGCTCGCCAGGACACGGCGAGTCGTATCTACGTGCACGAGACACGCACGACTAGCTCAGGGTCTGTTACCTGTGTGTCCGACTTCGGGGGAAGTTTTCGAAGGCAGAGACGGGGGTTAGGGGCGTCGGGACGGTGGCACTTGGGCGGCGATCGACCCAGCTCGTCGTGGCGAACTGAATGGTGGTGGTGGATGGGGCTGTTGGTCGCTGTGGGGTGGCGTAGGGGATCGTCGGAGTTAGGGTTTGGGGCTTAGGGTTTTGGGAAGAACGGGGTGGTTGTAGGCGGAGATAGGTCGTAATGGTGGTGGTGGTCGGCTGAGGGGAGAGAGGGGGTTATTTATAGGGGCTTAGAGTCGGTCGAACGGGGCTTAGTCGGTCAAAATGGCGGGGGGGGCAGCTGGCCAGTCGTCGGGGGTGGGTAGGAATGGAATTAGCACTAGGTCCCCCTAGATTAGGTTATTACACTAAGGTCCTATCAGAGTCTAAGTGCAAATAAGGATTTGCACTCCACACTTTAAAAAATTTAATAATTACAAACTGATATAAAAATAATTTTAAAAATTATAAAACCATATTAAAACAAATTTAATATTTACAAAATGATATTTAAACAATCTAATTAATTACAAAAGTCAATTAAAATATTTTAGAAAATTGTAAATTAATATTTTAATATATAAAAATCATTAAAAAATCATTTAAAAATTCTAAAAAAATTCCTAAAAATCATAATAATCATTTTAAGGCTAAAATGACATTAAAAATTAATTAACACTAATTAAAATAAAATTTGAAAAACAGGGGCTTACACATGTTCCTTAAGTATCGACAGGCCGTGGCTAACTTTCCACTGAACCAACTGTGGCTTATGCCTTAAACCAACTCGTGTTCTACGCAACGCTATCGCCCAAGTCATCCCTCATATGACGGGCCTTGGGATCGTGGGACTATTCAACTTGACAACTGCAGAAAGAGCAGGACAGCACTTGGAATGACTTAGGTCGACCGGCATAACTTTGCCTAACTTACTCAAGCCTAGAACTTAACCCGAGGGACGAGCAAAGGCTATGCCAAGCCTTGCATCGAGGAAACGCGCATGCTTTATCGAACATTTACGCGGGCGACGCCTATGACTTAGGCTAATTCATGGTTTTGTATCAAAGACCAACTTTCCTTCTCCAAGCCACGGGACGAAGGATCGAGTGTCATTTTTAAAGCACGCCGGGCACCAACTCTAAGCCGACCGTTGGACCTTTCCATATTCTAACTCAATCCGACTCGACTTGGGATTATTCCCTTAGCTATGTGGATTCGTCTCTTTTATTATCAAGCCTACTTGTGCAAGTTGAAAATATGCAATTTATTATATGAAGGCTAAGATGAGGCAAGTTCACCGAAACTACCCCACCTGAGCGAGCGGTCGCCTCGACCGAACGATGTCTTTCGAGCAATCGTTGCAAGGCTAAGTCCGAACGCCGTCGGCGTTTCGATTCCTCCGATTGACTGAGCGGGACGGGGCACTACAGCTACGTATTACGAGTAGATAAATACTATATAATACGATCAATGTTGTCTACAAGACAAGGGGGTGCATACTACATATAAGTCTCACTAGGTTTACTCAACCTCTATTATCCCAATCATTCAATGAAAAGCAGTAAGTAGAGAACATGTAAGAATAAGCAGTACGGCATCCCAAATTTTGATTCCATACCTCGTTTGTGTCTTGTCTAAATTTCGATCTTAAATCATGTCTGTCTGACCATGATTTTCCTATCGTGTGCTAGCACATTTGTGTTAAACTATCAATTTTGATCGTACTTAATAGTTGTGTCTTCATGATTTTGCTCCTTTGAGTTGTAATTGAAATTCCTTCCACTTCGTGACTATTTGTTCCTCGATCTTTGTCAAAGCATGATATTCCAAACTTCTTGTGTATACTTGGACTCATGGCTCAGAGCGTTATGGATCGACAGAAGCACTAGACGGACAACAACAGATGGTCACCGGAGTTTGCAGCTAGAAGCAGAGTGTTCCTGAAGAATCTCGTCGACCAGAGGCACCATTCGTTTTGGCAGAGGC
Source organism: Iris pallida (assembly GCA_029216955.1). Classification (NCBI taxonomy): domain Eukaryota; kingdom Viridiplantae; phylum Streptophyta; class Magnoliopsida; order Asparagales; family Iridaceae; genus Iris; species Iris pallida. The sequence goes on along the minus strand of JANAVB010008997.1, from coordinate 547,649 downwards.
AGAAAGTTCAGTCCGAGATTCATCGGACCTTTCGACGTGACGGCACGGATTGGCGAGGTGGCGTATCGACTAGCGCTTCCAGCTAGATTGGAGGGAGTGTACGATGTCTTCCACGTGTCTCAGCTCCGACGCTATATTTCAGACCCGAGCCATGTAGTGGATCACTCAGAGTTAGAGGTGGGTCTGAGCTTGACCTACGAGGAGCAGCCTGTAGAGATCCTGGACCGGAGGAAGAAGCGACTGCGGAACCAGACCATTTCTCTTGTCCGCGTCATGTGGAGACACCACTCTCCGGGAGAGTCCACATGGGAGCGCGAGGATGAGATGCGAGGACGTTACCCTACCTTGTTCACTTGATTGTATTCTTGCATTTGAATTTTCAATTTTCAATAAATAATTCGGGGTGTTTCGTAAATCAATTTTGAGCTATATCTGAATTTCGAGGACGAAATTTTTCAAGGGAGAGAGATTTGTAACTCCACTTTTCTGAAACATGGTAGAATTTAAAATTTTATATTGAGTAATGATTTGGGAATATATATTTTTATATATTTAGCATAGGTGAAATTATATTTTCATTTAAGGATCATCTAATTAATTCTTGGGCTTAAACTCCTTAAACCCAATTGATTTGGGCCAAGCTTGCCAGCCCAAATTAACGCCCTTTAACCCAACCCATTGTTTAGCCTAAGTTCCTACTCTTCTAAAGGAATTCCTGGCAGCTCTTCGATTTTTGAAATTTTTCTCAACGGCCAGGGAAGAGGGCCATGTGCATCTCTCCTCCTTCCTAACAACCTTGTCAGAGATTTCCCGCCAAAGGTTGCCTGTTTCTCACGCTAGATCAACAGCTTATTTAAGCCTTCTTCTTTCTCCTTGCATCCATACCAATCCATTTGCTCATCCCTTCCATTTTTCTGCAATTAGAGCTCCGGGAGGAACCGTGGTGATGCTGCTCGGTTGAAGTTCTTCGAGGGATCGATCAGCCTGAGATTTTGGTGGTCGGCTCAGTGAGATTTCTTCTGGACCATCAGCTCATACTTCTCCTCGATCCAGAGATTGGTAAGGATCATACAATCCTTAAGATTTCTAGATTTTATCAGAGCGGTCGTTTGATCAATCATCTTCTTGTAGATCGAGATCTACAGATCAACTCTGTGGTTGACGATTTGGCTCTTTGATCTGTCACCAACAATTTAGGTGAACTTTTACTAATTGATCTTCATTCGATTTCGTTCTGTCATTCTCGTTATGATCTAATTTCCGAGATATGTGAATGTTGATCAACAGCGGGTTCATCTTGTGATCTTCCTTCGAAATCTTTAAGTTGTCCTCAATTGAGATCACCAACAGTGAGGTTAGTCCAACTCTCTCCTTAACCAGAGTATGGATGTTGGTGTAAATCTGTGAGATCCGATTGTTTATAACTTGGACATATTGTGATGAACTCAGGAATGTCGAGCATGGGTTATTGACTGTGGAAGAAATTTGTGAAGGGAAGCTCAAGAGTAGGTTTAGCTCTTCCAAAGTTTGGAGAGACTACTTGTTAAGGTAATCCTTGAAATTTTCTTGTAACTTTGCAAATTGATAGAGGGATGGGTTAATTAGATCTGAGTCGAGGCATTGAACAGAGTCTTCCATAATTGGAATTGCCAGTTTTGGTGTTAAATTTATTGGTGGCTGGCCTATTTTTTTAGTCTGATCAGAACTGGAATGTCAGTTATGTTAGGACTGAGGTCCTAACATCTAGTGATTTATTTTACCTATATTCTCATATGTTTGATTCCTAAGAATTTATGTTGAGCAAGTTTGTGATTAGGTGAATTCAAATCCAAGTTCGATTTGATATCACAATGTTTGATTCAAATCCCTTGAGTGACTGATGCTCCCCATCGAATTTCTCATCTGTAGAATCTAGGAAGAGCTATTCCTAAAACTTGTTTATGAGTACTTCTTCTCCTAGATTACTGCTGTGAAATTCTATCTGGAGATTCTAATATCAGACACACACCTAGTTAGAGATCTTGCCAATTCTTATGAATTTTCCCATGCATGTTTGGTAGTGGAAATCCTGGCATTATATATTATTCTGGTTGCTGAACAGTAAGAGGGTGCAAGTTCTGGAAATTATGGGAATTACCTACTAGAAACTGTACACTTTTAATGTTGAAGTTAACTACATTCCTAAGTGATCCCACTGTCAGGTGAACTGGACAGGTTAAGCTGAAGTTGTGTAGACTGAATATGGGAATTGTGGTTTAGGAAATATATTGATTTGGTAACTGGAATTGCCAGTATTCGAGGGTGACTCTAGAGTGGGTTAATTTTTTTTAACGTTTTCTTCTTAAAAGTTTAGTTTCAATACCATTACTATCTGTTGGGTTCAACTCATGAAATGCAGAACCTGGGATCAATCTCATGTTCAGTTCAAATGAACTGCAGAAATCTGGGAACTAATCCAAGTTTCTCCAGTCCATTTTCTTGCACTGTTATTTACTGTACCTGGAATTTAGACTGCTGGCATTGGATAAATTGTGAGGATTGATATGATGAGAGGAAAACCTGGGAACACTAGATTAGGTATCAGTCCTATGTACTGGGTTAGATACTAGTCCTGGCAAGACTGACCAATATTAGGAGACTTGGGTTTCAGGAATCATAAACCTGAGAGCATACTCAGGAGATATGAAGTCTCAGAAATCTGAGATTTTAGCTCAGGAAATCTGAGACTTTAGTTCAGGAAACCTGAGACATTAAAGCCTAGTTTGTTTCAGGACAATCTGAGATGATATTTCTCATGATTGCACTTCAAATGAACTTCAGGATTTGGGAATGACATTTCATTAGTTAGTTCAGAGTTCTTCTTAACTCTTGACAGGAATTGTGATCACTTGTAAGTCCTTTGGTTCATTGGGGTCCTTTATGAGTTATAGGATCCTGGAACCAATGCAAGTTTAGTTTAGTGAAACCTTAGATTCCTGGAACCAATTCACATATTGTTATTTGAGGAACCAGGCCATATATCAAGTTCCTGTTTTATAACAGGATCCTAATAGGATTTTGGGTTCCAAACAAGTTCAGTTTTAGAAATTCATTCATTGAGTTAGGGTTTAATTACTCTACTTTTACTTAAGGTATATGAAGGTCTTGATAGAGCTTAATAGGATCAATCTTTAAACTAAAGGGTTAGTCTAAACTAATTTAGCAAATAATCAATTATATGGTAACTTGTTTTATCAAGATTAGAACATAGGATAAATATTAAGTGACTTGCTAGATTAAGAATTAGCTATATTAGATTTTGACTTATCTTTGTAAATCATTATTAATACAGGAGGACATCCAGTTCATTCACTACTTGTACTTTTCTGGAGCAAGGCAAGTACACTCTACGGTCTTGTGCATTTCATTATATATCCTGTGCTTCCTTGATTGACACATTGCAACACGTCATGTACTTTCTGGTGCTCATGTTCTCTTGTTCTTATTACTTGTACCTGGGGTGGGAAAATATACTATCTATGTGACCAATCCCAAAGAAACAACTCAGGTGTGTTTAGCTTAGACCCCGCATCGTGCACGCGGGTCCTAAGCCGTACCATTTCATGTGCTTTCATGTGCTTACCCCTAGCCGGTCACATACTTAGTTATATTTCAAATATAGTACACACATGTTCAGGAGATATACCTTGTACTTATTTTCTGTGATTCCATGATATCATGTTCTTTCAGGTGCTTACATATCATATTCTTTCATGTTCTTACATACCATGTTCTTTCATGTACTTTACATACTGTTTCTTTCATGTACTTATTCACCTGTTCTTTCCTGTACTTTCCATGTTTCCTCGTACTTTCATATCATGATGTCTTGTTCATTACCTAGAATTGTACTTGCTCCGCTCCTGAATAGGATATGTTGCAGGTGAGATGGAGGCCTTGTGTGACACCTACTATGGTCAGGATATTGCTTTCCATGCTGAGCCAGCTGGAGCTGCTTGTGACCTAGAGGCTGCAGAAGCCTAGTGTTATTTAGTATTTCCTATTATCTTTCCATGTATTGAGACTAGCAGACTCTTTCATTAGTTTGAATGTAATAATTCAGATATTGTACTTTACTCTGGTTGGGACACATTTATATAGATGCTATGATTTCATTTATGTTCATATTATCTGGTTAGTTTCCCTAGAATGGTACAGCTTACTTTGTTGTGTCTAACAACAAAGGCTGGGCGTGTCCGACTCGTATCCGGTTATTCGGGAGCGGGTCGTGACACAATTCCTTTGGGCGCATAGTGCCTTTGGGTGCATAACATGCCTTTGGGCCTATAGTGCCTTTGGGCGCATAGCATGACTTTGGACGCATAACATGCCTTTGGGCGCATAGCATGCCTTTGGGCGCATAATATGCCTTTGGGCGCATAGTGCCTTTGCACCAGCAAGCTTCGGCCATGGAGTTTCAAAAACTTCCAATGGCCATAACTTGGGCTATCAGACTCGAAATTGGGCAAAATAATGGTCAAAACTGACTAGAATTGAATTCTTTACAACATGAAACAACTTGTTTTTTTTAAAACAACAAAGTTTGATAGATCAAAACCATGGAAACCCATAAAACCTGAAACTTAAAACCTAGATCTATACACAACCTTCCATGGAAATCAAAAACTTCAAGACCTAAACTTGTAGAGAAAGAGGAGAGGAACAACATGGACTAAAAATAAATGGGGATGCATGAAATCCCTCATGGTATGCAAGATGTACTTGCCTCTCCAAATTGGGTTAGGGTTTTGGTGGAGGAAATGAAATGAGAGTTTGTGAGGAGAGAGAAAAGAAAAGGTGTATAAATATCAAGTCAACTTTGATCTCCACCACCCATTCCTTCCCCATACAATCTAGGCCATCCACCCCTTATCATGATGAACCAAGCCAAACCAAGTTGGTTCAACATGAACCGAAAAAACCAAGAGCTAAGTAAAAGCAGAAAATAAAATACAGAAAAATATTTAGCATGTAATTAAAGGAATTAAATACAGAACAAATGCATGATAAATACTAAATAAATACAGTTAAATAGTACACGTATTAAAAATACGTATCCCGGGAACGGGGAGTGACAATGCAAGACTCGACTCGAACTGACGTCTCACACAGTTATTCTTCTTTTAGTATTTCCATCTCTTTCGGGGCCAAGTTCAGACTTCTAGTATTTGAGACCACCTCGACGACCCATGGTCGCGAGTATTCTTCCATGTTGCCCTATCATTTTACTCAACTTAGGAACGATTATTTGAAAGCCCTTTTTCCAAACTCACTTTGAATCATTCGTGGTCCGTGCCTTAAATACTAAGTATGTGATATCGTGCCTTAAGCCAATTTGTGTTCATGCGATACTACCACCCAAGTCATACTTTATATGACGGGTTTTGGATCGTGGGACCAAGTAATTTTGACAACCGCAGAAAATATGGGATAGTGCTTAGAATGACTTTGGCAGCCTAGCATAACTTAGCCTAACTTAAATCGTACAACAACTTGACGAGCAAAGGCTGCGTTAAGCCTCGCATCGCAGGAACGTGTCGTGCACGCTTTCGACTTTGAATAATCAAGTTATATGGGTGCCTAAACTTATGCCACAAGCCGTGCAATACAACTTAACCCGTTGGGCGAGCAAAGACTATGCCAAGCCTTGGACGATGAGACCGTGCATGCTTTATCAAGCATTTATGCGGCAACGCCTATAACTTAGGCTAATTCATAGCTTTGTGGCGAAGACCAACTTTTCCTTCTCCCAAGCCATGCGACGAAGGACCGAGTGTCATTTTGAAAGCCATCGTGCAATATTTCTAAGCCGACCATGGGACCGACTTGGGATTATTCCCTTAGCTATGTGGATTCGTATCTTTTATTATCAAGACTACTTGTGCATTTGAAAACTTTCGTTTTATTAGTGCGAAGGCCAAGCTGAGGCAAGTTCACCGAAGCCACCCACCTGAGCGAGGAGTCACCTCGACCGAGCAGGACTTCGAGCAAGCCGTTGCATGGCTAAGTCCGAATGTCATTGACGTTTCGATTCCTCCGATTGACTGAGCGGGACGGGGCACTACATTTACAGACTCTTAAAACGACAGAAGCTTTTGATCTAGAATTTTTTAGATTTTTCATCGTCTTCTTGAGTGCTTTAAAGTGTCTGTCTGGAAATATCTTTCTTCTTTGTTCCGAAAGACTCCGTAAGTATTGTTGGAGTCGTCTTTCTTCTTTGTCTGTCTTGTTTGTTCCTGTAGAATGATTAGGGATAAAATAGTAAGAGGTTAATTATAGTCAATATATCAAAATCGATGTGCCAACACTCTCAACCCGAGTTTGGATAAGCAGGTTTGGGTCGGCTGCTCCCCATACTACCCGGGTTCAAGGAAACTGGGGTCATGGGCTGGTAGCTACAAGTTGGGAAATTTAGGTTGATTTGGGCTGGAAATTTTTTGTATTTAGGAAAGGGTCATACCTATACATGTGTATACATGCAATCTAAATTATGTACGTATATACACACTCTAAATTATATGAGACCCAGAAACCCATAAAAATAATTAGGTCGGCCCACTATATATTGGAGCCCCTAGGTTTATCTACCTATTTGGAAAATAGGTCTATTATTCTTATTTATTTGGGGGCTAAGGCCCAAAAGAGGATAGGATATTAAACGATTAAAAATTAAAGATTTTCGTTAAAATAACTACTAACATATAAAGGAAGTTTATTTTAAGATAATAATCCAACAATGATAATATTCTTCATAATAAAAATAAATAAATTTTTAGCATTATAATATAAAGCCATAACAATAACGGTAAGATCAGTAAGGGTTCTAATGGCAAGTAGTAAAATTAACACTCTTTAAATTAACCTAACTAAAATTCTAAAATTTAACAATTGAAAGAAGGAAAAGAAATCAAGGAATTTACATAAACAAATCCAAGACTTGTTTTAAATGATTGTCAAGTATCCATGTTAATAAGCATTTTATATGAATCGCATCACACCCTAACATGACATGGGTACGTGGGACAATGATATTGGATATTTTAGTTCCATTTATGGTGTGTAAAAAAAAATTCCTTTACACTTCATATGATAATTTGCATTAAAATACCATTTTTTTTCTATAACCATTTAGAGTACTACACACAATATTTGTCCATATTCAATAATGTAAACCTTTTTCCACTTTAACTACAAAATGTTAACGAGAAAAGTCAAAATAATATGTTTTATTATTTTTCTTCTTTTTCATCCCATATTATTCCTTCCAAGAAAGACTTTTCCTCGATCTACATCTACTAACTTTATTAGTATCTCCTCAACCTCCTTTTTTTTTTTTGAAATCCCACTCACACACACAACTGGGGGGCTCGAACCTTGCCGGCCCCTCCGGATGTCCGCTCTAATACCATTAGGCTAAAGAGCTCGAACCTCAACCTCCTTTTATCTCCACCTCTTCCATAATCTGAAAGATTTACTTCCTCAATTTTTTCTATCCTTCACCATCTCCATCTTCACAGTCTAGTATCCTTTTCCACCTCCATCAACCCCAAATTTCAATTTTAAATCAGTTAGGATTTATGATTTTCTTTTTCCATATTCAGGACTAAATAATCCAAAATTACTCACATGCTTTTTTTTTCCGTGACCATCAAGTTCGATTTGAAGTAACAAACAATATCGGAGTGCAAATACTTCGACCTAGTTTTGTATTTGTGTTGTTTTCTAAAAGATAAAACTAGCTTTGAAACCAACCTCCTTACTTTCAAAGACGTCCAAAAAAATTCATCGAAATAAGAAGCAAATCCAGAAAAAATAAACCAAAAGAAGGATCATATGCAAAATAAGTTCCAGTTTATAATTATTGTTGCTTTTTTCTAAAATTAGCAACATAAGAATTTTTTGCAGCAAATTTCAACATGATGCCAAAAGCTGGTTCAAATTTTTAATCTTATTTTTTCTGAACTCTTGACTTGCTTTTCAAAAGAATAACGGCAAGATTTATGGTATCCATGTGTAAAAAAAAAACTTGGTATTAAAATGATTATAGAAAGAAGTTGTATGGCTTTTATTAATGCAAACTAGTAAATTCGTAAATTTTTTTTCCCGATATTGTTAGAAAAATAGTTTAAATATTTAAATATATTAAATTAATATTTGTTATATATTTTATAGGTTTAATTGTACTTTGACATCCTCAACTATTTTCGTTTTTCAACTTGATACCTGAACTTCTTCTTTTTTTTTAACTTGATACCCAGAATTTCTTTTTGGACAATAATATTCCTGCTTAAGATTTAAAACTACCCCCACCCACACCCCCCTCTCGCACACCCCCCTTCGCCCACCCCCCCCTTCCCCCGCCCCTCCCCCCTCCCCCCCTCCAGCCACCCCCCAGCTCCCTCCCCCCCTCCGCCCCGCCCGCACCCCCCCCCGCTCCCCCCTCTCCCCCTCCGGCCACCCACATGCCTCCCCCCTCCTCCCACCGCCCTCCTTTTCCGCCCCCTTCTCTCGCCGTCGGCCGCCCCCCACCCACCACCCCCTCCTCCACCCGTTCCCCCTCCTCGCGCACGGCTGGAGAGGGGGGGGAGGGGGCATCGACCGCCGGAAAAGGGAGGGGGGAGCATCGCCGGAGAGGGGGGGGCATCGCCGAAGAGGAAGGGGGTGCATGGGGAGAGAGAGTGAGCCAATGGTAGTTTCAAAATTTTTTTGTTTTAGGTATTAAGTTGAAAAACTAAAATAGTTGAGGGTATCTAGGGCTGTAAAACGATTCAAACCATTCGCATTCGGCTCGGTCCAAGCTCGGTTTAAGGTCGTTCGTGGGCTAATCGATACCGAGTTCGACCATAGGTTGTTCGACTCGATCTTGTTCTCAAACAGGCTCGAGTTCGGCTCGATTTCTCATATTAGGACTTTTTTCTATATGTTATGCCTTTTTTAATAGATAGAAATACATTTTGTCATAGAAATTTTACTCATTTTTTTGTTCTTTATATGATGGTAAATTTATGATGTAAAGGGCATAAGTAATTCAATAAAAAAGTTTTTAAAACTTGAGAGAAACAGTGGGATAGTCTATACAACATGTGCTATAAATACACGCTACTAGGGTTGTAAAACGATTCTAACCGTTCGCATTCGGCTTAGCTCAAGCTCGGCTCGAATCAAACTCGTTCGATTGTTAAGTCAAACCAAGCTTGAAAACTCTTTGTTCGAGCTCGTTCGTTCGATTTTCAGTTGATGAATAAAAAAGTTTAGGGTATTAAGTTGAAAACTGAAATAGTTGAGGATATCAAATTGCAATTGAGTCTATTTTATATTTTAATTAAATTTTATTATGGATTAGTTTATATTTTAATTATAATTTGTTATGAATATATGCAGAGAAAGGAGAGTTTTCCATTATGCAAAAAAAAAAAAAAAAAAAAAAGAGAGCCGATGTTAATTTTATTTTTTTTATATTGCGTAATTTTTTTTTAGTTAATTCATTGAAAATTTATAAAAAAAAAGAGACTGGTTTCGAGTCTAGATATTTTTGGCAAAAACTCTACGGTGGGGACCGAGTGATCGAGTCCTGCGTGCTTGAAACTCATGGAGGAGCACCGCCGGCTGTTTCCCACACGCAACACTCGCGCGCCAGCCCCTTCACCCCTCCTCTATAAATACAACCCCTCCTCTTTTCCTTCCTCCTCCCGTTCTCCCCCGCTAGGGTTTCCGAAACCCTAACGCTAAAATCCCCCTCCCCCATGGTGCTCTGCTCGATCTCCTCCCTCCTCCCCTCTCGCCATCCCGCGCACCTCTCCAGAAGCTTCTCGAAGCAGCCTCCTCCCCTCCGATCGCCGCTGCGGAGGCGGCCATGGAGGCCGAGCTGCTCGCTGGAGAAGATGGCGCCGGCGGCACGGGAGTCTCGACGCGAGAATCGGACGGAGGAGGAGGAAGAAGGAGAGGTCGGTCCGGTGCTCAGGTTCGAGATGTCGGATTTTGCGATATGCAACTACGTCAGTATTGGGATTCAAGGAAGAGTGAGTTCCTGTTTGAATTTTGTTGCGATTTACTCCCTTTTTTGGGGGATTGATTAGGTGCTGAATTGTGCTTTTATTTTTAGGCGGACGAGGTGGTTTTTGAGGCGACGGTTAGGGATTCGAAAAGGTGAGTTCTTTGATCGAATTTGTTGCACTAATCAATCCGAATTTACTTGATAATTTGAATATTGTTTGTTTTGGGACTATAGTCCACTGTACAATTCAAGAGTGGTGCTTCGGGAGCTCACCAGCGTCCAAGCACAGCGGAGAGGCAGACGAGCGCTTGAGGTTGGGAAAAGATGCCAACTCTGTAGGTATGATTCTTTATATGTTAACCACTAACAAATTGTTTGATTTTTTTTCTAGGTTTTGAAGAAGTTGGCACGGCGACTGCTCATGTATCATTCCTATGCCATGCAAGTTCATGGCTACGTCGCTGCAACTAGTGATGGCGGAAGTCGCAACTTTACATTGGTTCATGGTGTAAGTTTCAGCCATTCTGTTAATTGGACCTTCTTTAGGATAATAGGAAAGGTGTTACTTGGTCAAATCTGCCATGTCTGAGTTTTACTTAACATCATGTTTAGCATTTTATGACGGGTTCCAATTTCTGTTAATTGGACCTCTTTAGGATCATAGGAAAGGTATTACTTACTTGGTCAAATATGCCATGTCTGAGTTTTCCTTAACATCATGTTTAGCAATTTATGACGGGTTCTGATTTCTGTTAATTGGACCTCTTTAGGATCATAGGAAAGCTGTTACTTGGTCAAATCTGCCCTGTCTGAATTTTCCTTAACATCATGTTTAGCAATTTATGAGGGATTCCGATTACAGTTTCAAGTTTAGATCTCAAGTCAAGCCATCTTGTCAGGTCAACTCAAGATGCTTCACTGGAACAATAAGTTTTGTGTAGAATAATATACTTTATGAATATTAGCCGTAGAGAAAGAACTTTAGAAAAATTATAACCAGAGATACATTCCGCCAGATGAATTGGCGGAATATGTGCTGTAAAATTCCGTCGGCCGTCTGGTGGCTGGTATAGTGTCTGGGTTGGCGGGGATATGTGATTAGATTTTTTTTGAACTTTTTGAACTCAAGTATTTTATATTTTCATAATTTATATACAAGTCTATTTTCAATTTAACCGCACCGATACGGGTTTATATCTTTTCGTACGGACCTCGGATTGTGGTGAGACCTGCGCCGTTGGATTCGTAGCGTCAAACTATTCATGTGAGGGTATTTTCAGCAAGTTCCGGAACATCACTCGCGGGTCCCACAGGTGATGCTTTAGAAGATGGTCATAGAACTTGTTGAAAATATCCTCACAGGGGTAGTTTGACGTTGTAGATCCAACGATGTAGGTCTCGTCGTGATTCGAAATCCGCACAGAAAGATATGAGTCCGTAACGGTGCGGTCAAATTGAAAATCTATTTATATGCAAATTACAAAAATATAAAAAGTGCAAAAAGTTCAAAAATTTATATTTTCATGATTTGCATACAAGTCTATTTTCAATTTGACTATACCGATACGAGCTCACATTTTTTCGTGCGGATCACGTTGAGACAAGCCGTTGGATCTGCAACGTCAAACTACTAGTCGAGAGTATTTTCAGTGAGTTCTATGACATTTTTTTCAGAATGTCACTCGCGGTCCCACGAATGATGTTTTTAGAACTGGTCGGAGAATTCGTTGAAAATACCCTCACAAGGTTAGTTCGACGATGCTGATCCTTAGTTCGACGCTGCAGATCCAATGATGTATGTCTCATCGCAATATGTGATTTGCACTGAAAGATGTGAGCATGTATCAGTGCGATGAAATTGAAAATAGACTTATATGCAAATCATGAAAATATAAAAGACTTAAGTGCAAATTTCTAATTAGATATTCTGCCAGGCCGACTGGCGGAATTCTTGCAGCATAAATTTCCCCAGTTAATATGGTAAAATGTATCTTTGCTTATAATTTTTTTTGAAGTTCTTTCTCTACAACTAATATTCATAATGTATATTATTCTACAGAAAAGTTACTATCACTGGAATCAATGAAAACACATACACCTAATCAGTTTTAATATGATCAATGTGAACCATATTCAAATGGTTTTTCTCTGTTGCTATTTTGGACAACTTATAGTAATTTATATATTTGTCTGGCTATCATATGTTGCATGGATTCTATCTTTCTTCAAATTCATATCTTTTCAACAATAACAATAAAGTCTTTATCCCAAATTCTTGGGTTGGTTGTTTGAATCATGTTCTTCCATTTGGTATTTGGCTCTGTTAAGGGTCGTGTCCTATGTAACGGTAACAAAATCCGTATCATTTTTTAACACTTCAAAGTATAAATTATGTTTGTTGAGGACTACCTCTAGTCCTAGTGGCTTTATTAATTACTATATTATTGCTCCTCCTTATGATATATCTATTGGTCTGCGTTGCATGTGCAAACACCTAAGTCACTTTTTTCTCATCTTGTCCTCAATTGGCGATATCTCTAACTTTCCAAGGATACACTCATTCCTTATCCTATCTTTTAATGAATTGCCACTTATCCATCTTAGCATTCTGATTCGGCTATACTAACTTTTTGGGACATGTTTCTTAATTGCGCAACACTTGTCCGTAAAGCATGGCTGGTTTTATAATCTTATAGAATTTTTCTTTCAAATTATTTTGTAGATCGAAAATTTGATGTGATAATCATACTTTAATGGCCCTTTCTTTAGTGTGAAGCTAATGTTCAAGGAGCTTTTCAGCTCCATGAATACTCCCTCCATAGAACTATATCCACGTATGTAGTGACCGACACATATACCACATGATACTTGCTTAACACGCACATCAAACATGGTCCATCAGGTTGTCCAGGTTCCAAAGAGTTCAAAGAACTGCTGAAAGTGATTTGGCATAGTCACCGCTCATGCCAAACACAGGCATGAAAGCAACATTCCTGTTGCAAATGGTCATTTCTAGAATGTTTTGGAACCTACTCTCCTGGTATATATGTGTGTGTGTGTGTGTGTATAAAGATCTAATGTACATAATTTCTACAATTATGCGTATATATGACACTATCCAGGTTGTGCCCATATCCAACATTTTCTAGAAAAAATATGTAGTCCCTCGTGTCCTATCCATGTCTATGCACTAGACAAGACTTGTTTCTGGAAGCACTATTCATCTTGGATGACAATCATGTTCTCTAAATAACTCTTAACATATCTGCTTGCAGTATCATGGGAGTTATTCTCTGAGGCACTGGCTTCAGCTCTCAGATTGGCTTCCAACATTAGAAGCCACATTGGCTTTAGACGAAGAGGGGGTTAGGAGGGTGGGGGATGACAATGTAGGTGGACCTGCTGTTACCCGCCAATTACGTATTACTAGGATCCTGATGAGAGATCTTTTGATTGGTGTAAGCATCTCCTATCACCTGCAATGTTCATTTTTTTTCTTTTCTTTTGGGGCATTTGTTTAGACTCATGATCAGGATCTGTTTGTTCTCTGTTGGACTTCAGGTAAATTACTTGCATAGCCATGGATTGGCCCATACTCAGTTGAGATTGGAGAATGTACATATTAGCCCAATAGATAAACATGTTAAAGTAAGCTGATGCTCTTGTGCTGATTATTTTATTGTTGATATTAGTGAATTTCAATTGTTTTGGTTTACGTGCCCACTACTTGTGCTTATAACATTCAATTATTTAGAATGTAATTCAGTCTGGTAAAATGATATATGTGATTCTGAACATATACTGTAAGATGTTATATGTGATTCTGAACATATACGAGATGCAAACAATTAAATGTTACATATATGATTGTATCTTTTATAATCACTGCAGCAGTCATCAAATATGATTTTTTTTTTTTTCCACTTGTAAAAAATAAATGTAGATTGAATTATTGGCATTGTAGGACAGACGCCTTGGAACCGTGGAATTTTCTCGATTCTGGATAATCTGTCTAGAGCAGAAGAAAAAACTAGCCGTCTCTTCTTCTTTAGCAGAAAGAGAAATCTAATGGAATATTGTTTCCAATTGAAAACTGTGTTCAAAATTCACTTAGGCCAAAACTTGAGCTAACAACAAAGTAGTCTAAAAGAAGTTTATTTTTGGGTTTTTATTCATTTTATTTAATAGAGGAATATGCTGCTGCTGATGGAGATTTATAGCACCTTTATGGGTCCAAGCAAAAAACAGAAGGATTATATTTTGTTGCAGTACATTCACAGAGGCAAATAGAAAACCTTTAACTGACATTAATTTTTGATGCTCACGCACATCATCATTGAGCTTATTAGATGTTTTATGCATGTTTCTTGTTATTTTATGAGAATCTTAGGATCCTGTTATAGCAAAGGGGCGTTGCTCAGAATGAGACTTCTCCTTCAAGAAAGCACAAATATTAGGCATGATATATGGTGCCTGTAACATGTTTTTCGAAAAAACAAGCATACATGAAACATGCATGCGTGTTCTTCCTATGAAAAACTGGGATGCATTATATGGTTCAAAGCCTTCTATAATTTCTAGATAATTCTGGGTAATATGTGTGTTGAAAAAGCTTCCTATGAAAATGAAGGCTGTCATGAGCAGTAATTACTCTATTGCAAGTGATCTACTTGTATACCGATTTTACAAGTTTTGTAAATTGTTTTTTTCTATATATGCATCACTAAAATTTCTCTCTTAGGTAGGTATTCTAGGAAATGCTGTTGATTTATATGGTAATAGTCCTCACAATAGCACAATGAGTGGCACAACTGTCAGAAAGACATTGATGATCGCTTTTGACATGAGGTAAGATGGCAATCTTTGGATGAAAGAGTTAAAAAAAGCAAAATATCATTTCATGAGCAATTCTGAATATGCATTTCCTATGGTTGCCAAGGTGTGTTGGGTTCATGATGGCAAAAATGGTCCTAAGGGAGCTCATGGACACATCAATATTCATCAAGTTCAAGTCTTTCTTGACTAAGGTTTGTTTCCTTATTTTCTATTCACAAGCTTCTATGCAAGGAAAATAAGCCAGAAAATTTAGGTTATTTTAGCACTTAAGCCTTGTTGCTACTAATATAAATATCTTTGCTGTTGTAGTGGGTCACAGTAAAACACATCTGGTTTTGCTCCAGATTACTTGTGCTATAATAACACATGCTATAACATTGTTATGCTCAAATTCAACTGATTTTACTGAAATCCTTCTTTCACTGTTTTAATTTTTTATATTTTTATAGATCATGCGTGCAAATGATAAAATTAGGATTAAGTTGTACAAGCATGCCAAGTTTTGAGTGGCACCAGAACATTCTTCAGTGGATGTTGTTCATGCTGCTACAACTTTACCTCTGAACATATTGCAATGACTTATAACACTTTGCAACTATAGTCAATAAAAACTATAAGTACCATCTGGTCCGGTCATGCTTGCAAAGAAAACATATCCAAGAAAATGAACATAGTCGAAATGAGAATATTCAAATGTATAAGCTGCAACAGCATGAAACATAAATAAGAAATTGAATGCGTTTATAGGAAGTTGGAGGTGCTTTACTTGAAGGCAATATGAAATGAAGAACCATTTCAAATGGATTATGGTTTGGACAATTGCAATGGCGACTGATAGATGTAGCTGCTAATGTAATATACTAATCACGATATAGACCTTAATAGAGACAATGGTAGAGAAGGATTCATGTACCACCACCCATAATTTAGGACAGACTTTTTTGTTAGGTAGTATTTGGCAACTGGAATTGTAGTTTCTCAAGAAGCCTACATCATAGATCATACTAAACATGGCTTTCTCTAAGATACTGCAACTCATCAAATTGTATTTTTGCCTTGGACAACCTAATAGTTCCTATAATGACTTTAGTAACCATATCTCGCAGCCGTTTTAATCATTTCAAATGGTTTGGACAATTGCAATGGCGACTGATAGATGTAGCTGCTAATGTAATATACTAATCACGACATAGCCCTTAATAGAAATAATGGAAGAAAAGGATTCACGTAATGTAGCCACCACCCATAATTTAGGACAGACGTTTTCTGTTAGGTAGTATTTGGCAAATTGAATTGTAGTTTCTCCAGAAGCCTACATCATAGATTATACTAACATGGCTTTGTCTGAGTTATTGCAACTCTTCAAATTGTATTTTTGCCTTGGAGAACCTAATAGTTCCTATAATGACTTAAGTAACCAGATCTCACAGCCATTTTAATCATCTTACAGAATTTGAGTTTCTATGAATCATGATATATTTTTACATGTCTAACAGGTCTCAGATTTATTGGGACTAACTTGATAGTGAACTGGTATTTGTATGCATGATGCAGGGAAATGATCCTTCGTGCCTTCGTGAGTTCCTCCTGCCTATTCTCTCCCGGGGCTCCCTGTCTGGCAATGCTGGCTTGCAAGTTAATATTGTACCCTGTCATTCTTTTTCGATGTTTTGTTTCCACTCACAGTATGGCCAACATTATCATACTTTTATAATAGATGCTGGACAGGAACTGGGGTGCAGGTTGGAACCTTCTATCGCTGCTGCTTGCGACAAAGCCGTCGGAGAGGATAAGGTAAACTATTGTTGCAGTCTTGTTATGAAAATATATACTGGAAAAAAGTCATATATCTTTGATTGCACCGCATTATGTCAAATAGTGTATTTGTATGTGTATTTCCAGATCATATGTGCATAACAATTACTACTATGCTTACTTCGGATGTTTAAGTTAGTACTTACACTTCAAGCATTGTACTTGCTCATTTTATTTTCACTAAGGCTGTGTTTGGTTGTGAAAAAGCATCTGAATGGAAGAAAAAGGGAAACGTAATACTAAAAATGTGCAATCCTGTTTCTACGTGATTCCCTTTTCCGCTCTTTCTCTTTCCCCCACTTTTTATTGAATCAAACACTGTCTACCTAGGTGACGAGTGAAACATTTTTGCATTAAGCCACTGCTGTTAACCATCAACTTATATCTTTTACATATAACTTTATCCTGATCATTTTCATGCAGCTGTTTGGATGCACTTAGACATCCTTTTCTCTGTGGACCTAAATGGCGAATAGACCCATCTATTGATGTCATCAGGTGGGGCTTAGGTTCAAGCACTGTTCGGATGGCAGAGGATTATATCTATGGCCATCATCAGGTATATAAGACCCAAGTATATGCTCTCTTTTAGTCTCTAACAGTTCCATTTTCACAATTTTACTGTTGGTAACAGTGTTACCGTCTTGAGTACTTACAACTATTAGATTGTAATTGCTATTAATTTCAAGTGCTATTGCAAGCCATGACTTCCAAAAGCACCCTTTTAGAGCATCAAAAACTGATGTAAAATTGGCATGTGAAATAGGACATGAAACAATGTTACTGTCTTGAGTATTTTTTACAACTATTAGATTCAAAGTTCGAAGTATCGGCCGATACGTATCGGTATCGGCCAGATCGGTTTTGAAGGTGGCCAATCCGATGCTCATAGAAAATATCAGGATCGGCCGATGCACAGTAAAAATTTATTATATCGGTCCATATCGGCCGATAAGTATCCGATACAGACCGATGCCGACCGATAGCGACCAATACGGCTTAAATCGGATGATTCCAGAATAAATAAAAAAATCGAATCTTAGCATTCAAACAAAGCAAAAGCATAAGTCAGCGTCTAATCCAGCCAATAGAGACGTCGAATCAAGAAAAATCAGCAATTGAATTTTTCAACAATTAAATTTCTCTCAATAATTGAGACTAAAATGTCTATATATAAGATAGAAAATCTTCAGAAATTATCAACTACTAGATCGACCACAAATTTTCCAATCCAAGCCGCATATTTGATTTGCAGGTAATTTCCTTCGAGATGACAGCCCTTTCTCCGCCACCACCGCTGTGCTCAGGGAGGAACATCCAATCCCCATGACTCTCTCTGTCGTTGCTGCGTCTGTGCCTATTCACCGTCGCAAGTGCTCGTGGAAGAAAAGGGTGGGGAGGCGGAGAGGACAAAAGGAAAAGGAGGCGGAGAGGAGAGAGAAATCATGGCCGGTCTCTCCTCTCCGTTGTGTTCTTCCAGGGGAACAATGGGGTGGAGAGGAGTGAAAATGGCTGAGATTCTCTCTCTTCGTCTTTTATTATTTTAGGGTTGGTTAGTGGGTGGGTCTAAACCGACCCGACCTGGTCTAATAAAACAATTTAGAACAAAACATCAGCATGACTCGAACGGTCAGCTTGACTCGAGCCTCTCTGGCAGAAATTGCCTACTCCTATAGAAACTTGTTAGGCTTGATTGTGAGCTGAGACGTGTGGAGCCTAACAAACCCAACAGTTTATAAATATGGCCGAATCTGAACAGTTATTCACTTGATCCTTATGTTATAGGATTAACAGAACGGGGATTACAAAGGCTAACCAACTATATATATATATATATATATATATATATATATATATATATATATATAGCTTTTTTGTTGTATATAATTCTCTCTTATTATAGTTTATATACTATTTATTATTGTATCTAAATTTTACTATTTTTTATAATTATTTAATATTTGAGATGCTGCCGATTCCAAAAAATCCGATACTTCGATCCGATACCGCCGATACCGATACTCATACAAATGTCAACCTTGATTAGATTGTAATTGCTGTAATTTCAAGTGCTATTGCAAGCTAAGACTTCGAAAAGCACCCTTTTAGAGCATGGCAATTGACTGGCATGAGAAATAGGACATGGAACAAAAGAAGGAAAACAAAGTATAGGTTAGCAGTAAGAGACTTCGTGAAGTCTGAGATGATCATGGAAGCTGGATGTAAACTGTAGAGTTTAACATGAAAACAAGTTGAATGTGAAAATAATTGAAAACATGCGATTTCTTTTCTTTTATCTATATTGTTCTGTTATTTTTTTTGGGTGTACTTGTTGCACATAATGTTTGCTTGATCTGCTAGTGATATGTGTGCAGCTGACACCTATTTCTGTCATTATTTGTGTGCAAAGTACCAATTCTCGAACCATGAACTCTGCAGTATGTATTTCATTATCAGTAAAGACTTAATTTCCATGTTCTTTCTTCATGCGAGCAGAGGCGGAGAATAGCTTATTTCATTGAATTGATGGAGTTGCTAAACCCTCAACCAAGACGGAAGGTAACATTTTTTTTATTTTTTGTCATTTGCTTTGTATTTATTATGAAAGGGATGGAACTCGGATGCTGGCAACTCTTAGACTGGGTTGGGGTTGCTTATGCCTTTTTTTTTTCTGGAAAGAGGTCCAAGGCTGTTTGATAATAACATCTTATCAAAAAAAAACTTTTGAAAAATCAGTTCACTTTTGGGACAGCTTCTGGAAAAAAAAAAGAGCCTCCCACCTGCAGCCAAAAGCTGCTTCTGCTGTGGCCTTTTGAAAAGCAGCAACAATCCCAAACCAAGCATTGATCTTCTTATGTCTGGTGATATTGAGTCTTACTTGCAAATAAGATTAATGGTATGTTCTTTACCAAAGATGGTAAAATTAGTCAAACAATTTTAGCTGAGCGTGTTGATTGATCTAAGAAATTGGAGATTTTTATTTAAGGATTGGAAATTAAAAGACTGGAAGACTTAAATAGACAAAAGTTGATAAGGTAATATTCGAGAAAGCTCTTTGTGACACTGGATTCATCCTTAAACTAAGGTAATAGTAATGATTGGTGAAACGGGCTCCATTGACCATCAATGACCAAATGAAATTTGTTTTGGCCAATTTGTTTAGTTCCCACTATCAATTCCTTGTACCAAAAAGAGATCTATATTAAACTTTAATATATTCTCTTTTACTATTTATTTTCTTTCTAATGTTTCTATGGAATGCTTTCTACTATGTTGGCTTCATGCAGAATACGTTTTAATGTGCAGAACTGGCTGAATTTTCTTTCTGGTAGATGGCGGCTATTGTATTGCACTGGGAGGCATATTGGTCTAACACTTCGTGAACCGTCATCCAGAGTTCTCATAGTTGATGCTTACCTCACTTTCACACGGTCTCCAGATTCAGACGAACCAATGTTTTTACTCTCTTCCGACATCTCCTTTAATGTCATGCCAACATCCCAGTGGCCTCACAACAAGTCCGGAGATCCTGGAAATTTGCACATTGAGACATCAGTCAGAGTAGCAACTGGGAGAAGGTTGTACCTCAGAGAAGAGGAGAGCAGGTCAAATTCGGTAAGCTCTCAGGAATCAATTGCCCGTAAGATTTCCAGCAAAAAGTGGAAGGGCTGGAGCACCGTCAAGGAGCCTCCATTTGGCCTTCCTGCAGCTAAATTTGTTGCAGGGGAGATTGATGTGTCGATGAGGTTCGATTCATCCGCTTCAAATCCTAGTGTAGCCCGGAATGTGCTCCAGGAGGTTCGAACGCAGATACCACCTGAGATGTTTGATGTGTCCAAACTCGTCTGTGGTACTTACGTTGACTCGAGATTGCTGGTTCTTCGTGGGGTGAATGGATCAGCTTTGCTCTTCACGAGATCATGCCCTATAAGCTAAATGTGAATAGGAGTCGTCTTTGTAAATGTGAACATTCTTTTGTAGTCGTAATTGTACATTATTGTACACATTTTAGGTCAAAATTTGTTCAAGTAAATTTTCAATAGTTGAACATCCAAAATTTCTAGATATCGCTTTGTCCTCAAATATTTAAAAGTCACGATGGTGAACTGCCATTGTTCTCAAGCTAAAATTCTCTCCATTACTGGAGAATCACTCTCTAGGTATGCATCTTCTGCAGTTCTTCGTGGTGGTCATATTGATGTTGGTAGCGGTAATTTTGTAAATGTAAACAAGACATACGTTATAATTTAAGTTAAATTATGCAAAGGCCAGTACAGTACATCCAATTCATACCAAGGGTGCTACTTTCTGTACCGGCTTGCAACTTCCAATGTTCTTTCAGGTACTTGTTGTAAATTCTATTTGGCACTCCCAAAAAAAACAAAATTTCCATTCTCTTTCTGAATACCAATATTTTTTCCTTAAGGGCATGTTTGGTAAATCGTATTTGGAGGTGGGATTTGGATTTTTATGGATTTGGAGAGAAATCCATGGAATCCTATGTTTGGTTGGAGATGGATTTGGATATGGAAAGTATGAAAAAAATCCAAAACTTGGATTTGGTTGGATTTGGGAGGAAAAAATTAGTTATTCTTTAATAATTTGTTAAAATATTCATTCTTTAATAATTTTGTTAAAAATTAGTAAATTAAAAATTAGTTATTCTTTAATAATTTTGTTAAAATATTTATTCTTTAATAATTTCGTTAAAAATTAGTTAATTAATAAAAAACTAACTAATAGTTGGTTATCATAATTATATTCTAAGTTAATAATTTATTAATTAATAATTTTATTATTTAATAAATTTATAATAATCCTAATTAATAATTTAATATTTTATTAATCATAATTATAATAATTTTATTAATCATAACCATAATCTTAATTAATAATTTATTTATTAATATCCAATTATAATCATAATTAATAATCTATTAGTATTATTATAATATTAATTAATAATTTGTTAATAACTAT
Organism: Iris pallida; assembly: GCA_029216955.1. Classification (NCBI taxonomy): domain Eukaryota; kingdom Viridiplantae; phylum Streptophyta; class Magnoliopsida; order Asparagales; family Iridaceae; genus Iris; species Iris pallida. Next base: position 525,985 of record JANAVB010008997.1, on the reverse strand, counting down.
TTTATTATAATCTTAATTAATAATATTTTAATCACGATTAAAATCATATTTTATGATAATTTAATTAATAATTTACTAATCATCATTATATTGATTTATAATTATTATTTTTAAAATATTTAATTTATAGTTAATTAAAAACTAACTAATATTTATTTAAAAGTTAACTAATCGTTAATTATTAATTTTATAATTATAATAATCGTTATTTATTTAAAAATTATTAATCATTAATTATGAAAAATTATTAATTGTTAATTATTAATTACTAATCGTTAATTATAATTTATAATTATTAATCGTTAATTAAAAATTATTAATCGTTAATTATTAATGATTAATTATAATTTATAATTATTAATTATTAATCGTTATTTATTAATCGTTATTTATTTAAAGGTTAACTAATCGTTAATTATTAATTTTATAATTACTAATCATTAATTATAATTTATAATTATTAATCGTTAATTAAAAATTATTAATCGTTAATTATTATTTTATAATTATTAATTATTAATCGTTAATTATTAATCGTTATTTATGAATCGTTATTTATTTAAAAATTAACTAATTGTTAATTATTAATTTTATAATTAAAAATAACTAATCGTTAATTATTAATTATTAATCATTAATTATTAATTTTATAATTAATAATAACTATAATTAATCATAATTAATTAATAGCTTAATTATTGATCATGACTATAATTTAGTTATTAATTATAAATCCAAATCCTATGTTTGGTTAGAGTTGGATTTGGACTTGGATTTGGAATCAAAACCATCATTTCTGGCTATCTAGCCGTTTTGGAGAAGGCGCAAAAAATATTAAATCACACCTACTTCTTTGTTGCCAATTCTGCATCTAGATGGCTAAGTTCAAAGTTTGAAAACTCCATGGTTACATCCCTAAAGAGTCCACACCTTAACAACTTGCTCAACCTTGTCCATAATTCTTAAGAAGCATTACCAACACAATTAGGCAACTTTTTTGCTCTGCAAGCTTCATAGGAAAGGCATAATCTTCGTGTTCCACAGTGATACATGTGCAGACTGAACATGCTAATGTGAGGAAGCATGACCTCCAATTTTAGATTACAATCCTGCCGTTGGAGAACAGTGTAGATTTTCTTATTATGGATATGACCTCGCAGTTAAGGGCAACCAGAAGTTAGAGTTGGGGTGAGCTGGTGTGTTGGCCGACACATGAAAAAAAGAAGAAGCATATGAATTTACTTTTGGGTGGGCAGGAGCCCACCTCAGCCCATAGTGTAGTTCTGCCCTTGATCCCCATCTTCATACTTTTCTGTGCGGTCCCATTTTCACTTATTCGCTCTTTTCTCTTATTGTATTTTTTCCCCACAGCTTTTGCCTCTGCAATCGCAGATAATTGGTCTCGTAGGAGTCACACTGGAAGTGAATTGCAGATAAACATAAAAAAATTGGCCCCATGAATTGTACGTAGTTAATATCTTCTCGTACGTGATACATATCGTAAGATACAATACAGATCTAGAGGTGTATCGTGCGATACGTTATTGCATTGTGCGATATAATGTATACTATATATTTTTTGTGTTTTTTCTTTCTTTCAATATTTATATCTTTTCTATTTACCAAGATTTCTTCTTCTCCTTTGTTTTTGGACCTTTTCTTTTCTTTTAGGTATTTTTCTGGCTACTTTTCTAGTATGGACCTCACGATGTTGAATGGATAAATTTATGAATATTAAGAACTTATGAAGGTATCTTACTTGTGTTGTTTTAGTTCCTCTAATCTACTTTATAATGATTGCCACTTAGATGCTTAATTACAATTGTTGTTGTTGTTGCTTAATGTAATTAATTTACCTTTATGTGTGTTATATTAACTTTCCAATCTATCTACCAATGGGATAATGTATCCTATCTACAACGCACGATAGGCCATGATACACGACAATGATCAAGAAAATCGATATAGCACATGTGTCGCTATTTGACAACATAGGGCCCAAGTGTTATTATAGTATATTACTGATCTCTAGTGCTACTAGTGTCGATGACATATATGTTATAATTTAATTGTTCGACTTGATAAGAAAGAGAGGAAGCAAAAGCATAACACAACACACAATATTTTTACGTAGAAAATCCCCTAACATGTGAGAAGGAAAAACTACGAGACCTAGTCCATAAACTTTGTTTTCTACTATAAGAATAATGAGTTTACAAGTCTTCTTTTTCTAGCACACTAACAGGTAGTTTTCACTTCTAGAGTGGATTAAAATAGGAACAAAGTCACCAAAACATCCAAAACTTCGGTTGACACATCACCGATGGAACTTCTTAGACACCTGGGTCCTTTACTCCTTATCCTGAGTGGATAATTTACTTGGATGAACTTCAAGTGGATGGAATTAGATTGCTTCGATGTTGGATGAAATCCTTGAGGATGAATAAAAGATGCCCTTATATTGGCTTAGGGTATCCATAGGTCTTCCCAAGGATCAATTATTATGGACATGTCTTTCCGTTTTCCGAGAAGGCTATTCATCTTCCAAGGATTCGTATCTTGCAATAAGGCTTTTTGTCTTCCAATGCATCTGCTTGACCATGCATAGCTTATCCTCACATAAGGAGGGATTTCGAACATACTCTCTCTCACAACTTAAGAGGAAGGTGCCATGTCTGCAACCTATATGTCGACAAATCTTATGCTTGTCCTAGGTCAACGACCTCATCATCATATATGAACCATTCTTGTCAGTATTAATATTTTGTAGCTTTAACATGTTAAACTCAAGCACGTTGCAGATCCAGTGTACCTGTGACGTTCATATCCTGGTATTGGTAGAATATAAGATACACACTTGTACATTTTTTTTTGTATAATTGTACTTCCATGCATTTTTTCTAGTTTTCTACCCTTGTATGATCTCGTGATCTCCTACTCATAGTAAATCATATGATTTAGTAGAATTTCTGAAGTACTTGTGGTTTTCATAAGGATTTTGTATTTACGACTTTAAATTTCGTATGAAAAGCAACTAATTATCTATGCAACCTAAATATATATGTTATTTTTGTAATGTTCTAGACCCTAACTGAAGTCCTCCAAATAGGACTAGGCCCATATATAAGACATGAATAAGTTATAGGACCTGCAAATAAGAGATTTATACAAGTAAACCAGGTTTATTATGCCAAAATCCAAGCCAGCAGTATACCATCAACATTAATTTTGGCAATATTTGACTATTGTTTGAATTGTTTTGATGTGATTTGAATTGATTTCAATTTGATTTGCTGCAAATTTATACTCGAAAAGGGATTATATTAGTAATTTAAGGCCTAGATAAATATAGGAATCCAAACTCTAATCTCCTCCTCCTATATAAAACCTAGAATGTATGGTTTGATTTTTTTTCTCCTTCTTTTGGCTACTGATGGTTTTTTTTCGAGATCACCCTAAAGGACGAGAAGTTGCCTGTGCCTATGAAGACCAACAAGAGGAGGACTGATGGCTCTCCAACCCTAGGAATCCCCTACCAAAGGCAAGTGCATCTTCCCTATAATGAAGGTCTCGACTTCATTTTGGTCTTTTATAGTCTATGCCTTCATGATGGTGTTTTATTATCTTTGATTCTGTTATAGCCATTAGGGCATGAGCATGCTAGGTTTATTTTAGTTTTACTTTTGAAGGTAATAGAGAAATCCATGAAATTTTAATTTGTTATTTTATTCAAACATTAGAGTTATGGATTTTATCTAAATCACCATTAATCTTTACGGCACCATGTAGACATACTTTTATATGTTAAACCAATACTTAGATGTAATTAAAAATATGGTAGAATTTGACAGGAAGTCACAACACAAACAGAGCGATATCCTGCAGGTATCAGAACTAATGAATACCGTCGATATACTGACTGGTCTGAATCTAGCACAATATTGTGGCCTTATTGAAATTCCAAGGACATAATTTTTCTATGGAAGGTAATATTTTAACACTCGTCTTCCTTATTATTATTTTATATAGATACACGTATATATATTCAATATTCAATCTGTATCTAGTATTTTATCATAATGCATGATTTTAGTATCCTAGTCAAGGGATTGAGTTTCCCATAATACGTGAACCAGGATATACCGATGATATATTATGATTATCCTAGAGATAGATCTCGACCATTGATGTGTTTTACTTGCATTCATGGATTTTTAAAATTTTCTCAATTAGCATGCATTGAGTATAGCAGGGGATTGCCTCATGCAACACTCTTAGGATTTTTTGAATTGATTAGTGAATATGAAACTAATAAGTGTTTTCTAGTTTTCTTGATCAAACTAGACAACCTATAGACCCCTCTCAATAATTAAAAGACCCATGACATGACCATGTGTCCCGAATAGGGCCCACACGTAGAATGACTACCTTTAATTTAGGATTTTCCTAAATTTTGCCCTGCCAATAGTATACTGGTGGTATACCGCCAATATATTGTTGATGTTGTTTCTGTGTAGAACAAAGTAGCTGCATGTCTTGCTCGACCGTCAGATTTAATCGATCGGTCATGACTTGTTTTGATTTTAGTTATATAAATAGCTAAAACCTATTTCCTTTTCATTTTCCATTCTCTCTCTCTCTCTCTCTCGAGAACAAAGAGTTGAGTTCCCTCTCATTCTCTTCGTCCATGTGTCACACGTACAAGATCAAGAATCGAGGGAGTGAGCTCTGTGCCATTGGGCTGACCTGGAGGTGGACAAAAATACGAGCATAAAAATATAGGATCGATCGGTCACATCGTCCGTACGTAGACAAGTACATCTTCCTCGATCGAAGGCTTGGCCTTGTCATTTTTTTGGATTTTATTGCTTTTGTTTTTTTAGTCATATGTATTTGATTATTAGGGTCACCAATTTCTAGAAAGGTATTTGATTATGGTTTTGGTCGAGAAATGACCACTTGGTGTTATTTTATTCATTTTAGCAAGAATTTGACACAAGTGGGAAATATTCAAGCGATCGACACATTGCACTCACACGAAATGCTAGTAATTAGGAATGATAACCAATGATCAAATTTCATTAAGGACTAAGTTCCGTCGAGAAACGACGATGTTCATGCGAATAAACGAATGTTTTGGACAATTTTTTGTAACAGAACAAAATGTAAGTATACTATCGGCATACCGACAATATACTGCCAGACTACTCTGTCGTGTCATACTACCAAAATAAGTCAAATTTGTCACGCATTTAGCGACTGTGGAGGATGACGTCGCTAAAATTATTGAAATTAGCGACGTCTTTAAATGACGTCATACTACGTCGCTGTCAGCGACATTCCATGATGTTTGTCGACTACCGTTAGTATTAAGAAAATTGACGTCGCCGGGGAGTCGGTTGACGTTGCTATATTTTTAATATCAGCGACGTTTAGCGGTTTAGCGATACCAAAACCTTATATGTTGCACTATATTATAATATAGCAACGTTTAACGACGATAATTATGAACGTCGCTAAATTTCTTCATTCAAGGAACTGGTATAACTTTTCATTTTCTTCCATTCATCCACCCATTCCAACCCCCCCTAAAATTTCTTTATATTGGGAACTGATTCCCCATCCCTTCCCCCTCGATTCCGTCGACCCCCTCTCCCACCTGGCACCTCCTCTCCGACCTCAGCCTCACGGTGCCGCCTCCGCCGCCCACCTCTTCCACTCCTTCCTCTGCCCCTCTAACCGATGCTGCCTTTCTCTTCGTTGTCTCTGCGGTCAGATAAACCTTAACCCCTCTCTTCGTTGGTGGTGGTGGTTTTGTTGTTGGTGGTGGTTCTGTTGTTGGTGGTGGTTTTGTTGTTGGTGATGATTCTCTCTTTCTTTGAAGTGTGATTTGCAATATTATTGACAAGTTTTTTTTTATCGTAGAAGTTATTGCACGTGCGTAAAAATATATTAAATGATGATGTTGACAATAATGAGAAAATGATCATATACACTTTAAAGTATGGTGTATATATAAATTTTATTAATGGTAGCATCAACGAGGCTATACTTAGCAATTTAAAAATGATTAGGCGAGGCTAAAATTAGTAATCTGAAATTGGCAATGACTAGGCGAGGCTAAAATTAGTAGCCTCGACTACCATATGGATGTCCCTCCCCATATGTCCTTCCCTCGTAACACTTGGCATTGATGATGAGACGACCTAGCACTTTTTTCTGTTGTGCAATTGATTTCTTTTATGGATTCGTATTATCTTTGTGCTTCTAGTTCTGTTCAACAATGGATACTACATATGTATGATGTGAATTTATGATACTACATATGAGCATAACTTAGATAATCCTATGTAATATAAGCAAGAAAGGAATGAAACTTAGTTGTATTGTTGAGCCACCCGTTACATGGGTATAAAGTGTTTAGGGTTTAATGATCAAAATCGAGCAAGATATTGCTTTATTTATGTCCATCCTCACAATTGACAATGATGATGTATTAATCTATCACTCTTTTCTAGATACATTTATTGGTCGAAGACTGGTTTCCTGTTATACCAATGAGCTAATATCTTCTAAAAGTTTCATTATGAATGTGATAATATATCTCATTTTCAAAATCTGTACAGTTTTCTTTTGGAGGGAATACTAAGTCACCAATCAAAGATTTCTATATTTAATGATATGTTATATGCAGCAACAGATGATTGATGTATTTGTGTTCTCTTCCAAGGAATATTGTACAAATTCAGAAAATGTGATATGTTGCCACTCTCATCATGAGATTTTAAAATATAACATTAGCTCATTGGTATAACAGAAAACTTCTGTCTTCTCTGTAACATTTGAAACTAAAAATGTGTATCGATCCATCCGAGCCATGTTGTGACTATGATCGTGTCTATACTGAATACTCCTAAGTCAAGTGTCCATACGAGCCATTATCTGAAAACTAAAATTACTTATGCAAGCCTTTTGAGGCTACTAGAGTTATACCAGAAAAGACGAAGAACTTAGTCTTTTCTAAAATATTTCGAAAATCTAGTATAACTCTAGCAGCCTCAAAAGGCTTGCAGAAGTATATTTTTTTCCAGAGAATGACTCACAAAGAACATGTGACAACACCCATATCCTTTTTTTAAAATTTATTTTACTAAACAGTTATCTATTTAATAAGTCGTTGGCAAAAATTTAATTTTGCTAACCTCTTATTAAATAGGTATCTTTTGTTGGATAATCACGAATCACGTGTCTTGAACGTGTGTATCCATCTTTGCATCCATTTGAACAATATATATACTTGAACAATTCGTATCCGTCTTTGCAAAAGTATCTAAAAATGGATATGAATTACTACTTGCGGCATCGTTCGTGGATGTACAACCGTTATCCTGATGACATATGTGATGTGTGAGATAAATTCATATAAGGGATAGAGTTGTAAACACCCTAATTAAGGATTTTTTATTTAATATAATTTTTATTTATTAAACCATATTTTATTTTTAATTATGACTATATAGCCACTTTGTCGTAGCTTTAATTTTTGAAGCCCAATATTGGCCAATTTCTCAAAACCAATTTCATATTCGAGTTCTAAACGAGTCCGCCTGTATGTAGATATATTATGTCCCACTCAAATATGTTCTCTTGTTCTATATTTTTCTTGCACAACTTTATGGTCAAAATAGTCATTTTAGCCTTCACTATAAAATTCAATGTATTTTTCAATTCAAATTTGAGGTCGAAACCCGATCCAAATTTTTTGACCCAATATATGATTTTAACCTATTTAAAACCTACTATGCACATGCCAATAGTGTCCCACTCAATTGAGTTCTCATATGCTATTTATTTTCAAATGGCACAAAAGACTCATTTAATAGACTTTCGGGTTCTATTTCGACTCGAATAATTCTACCGGCCCAAAACTAGTCCAACAAGATTTGGTAGAGCCTATTCTATGTCGCCCTAACCTATCAGATTCATTTTAGATTAATATTTATCAATTTAATAGCTGCCAATATTTATTGGATTCATTATATGCACAACCCAATATACACCTTCTATATTAGGAAACTAATCAAATCTTGTGGGTGCATCTTTGTATATCTTGTAAGTTGGACCACAAAACCTTAACAAACTCCAACGAACCCATAACCTTTCAAACTTTATATATATATATGCATATAAAGTGGCCACCAACCCCCTTTAAACCCCCCCAAAACTGAAACACATTTAGTCTCACCAATCCGCCGACACCTTTTCATCCACCCGAACAAACCACCCTTTTTGACCTCTAGTGACGCTCCATAAGGGTTTGTTACAAAGATAACATGACCCTCTACCATCCTAGTACCCAAAAATAGCCTTACAAGTTAGCCAATTACAGCAACATAATTCTGTACGAACCAACAGGTTGGTCGTCTTTCTTGATATGTTTCATCTACATTCTAATGTTCGTTAGCTGCAAAACCAAAACTAACACGAAGCCCTACATGTCTACTTTCATCTCTAGTTGGCCATCCATGTGATTCTGTACGGTTTGTCTGTGGCGTCCATTTTACGAAAGTGTGTCGAGACTGAACCAATTCTTTTGCGGGTGAGTTTTTAGCGACTTGCGGAGCACTTTGATCTCTCAGATATTTTTGTAGTACTCTAGACATCCTAGTCTTTCTATTCCATATACTTTTTGCTACTTGGTTGAGATTTCATATTTTAATAAAATCCATGATCGTTGTATTGTTGTCGGATCATCGAGAAACCTAGGATCTACATATCTTTTTGGACTCAGATCTTAATAAAACTTTTCTAAATTAAATGTTGTGTATATTTTATTATAAAGTCCATTCTAATATCTTTTACAGAATTATTCTAGATTTATTGTTTGTTTAAAAATATTTGTTTCGGGTATGAAACTATTACATAAGTTGGTGACTATTGATGTCGGATCAATATGAGACTTGTATACTATTTTTCTATGAAAAAATAAACTAAATTTTATTATAAAAAATATTTTCCAGAAATAAATAAAATATTTTACTTTATAAAAATATTACTTTATCATATAGATTTAATACTATATATGCTAGATTGATTTTAAATAGGTAATGTGACTAGTATAGTAGAATATATTAATTAGGTCTATAGATGGTAAGTCCATATATGGTATGACATAGACATGTCACTGATAGCTAGATTTATTCTATTCTAGGTGTACGTGACAGTGTGATCGAGGATCCCGGAGTCGGACAATTATATACCACTTGGAGGTTACAAGCAAGTGTACTTTGCCACAATTTTAGTATTTTTAACATTTTTTTATTGTTGTTGTTCTTTCATTTTATCTCTAGAAGTTGTGGACGTAGGATTAGTTGGTACTTAGCTCCGAATGGTATTCGGGTGCTGATGTCTGTATGTAGATATTGAGTATCAATACTAAACATGGCGATGCATTTTATTCATGTTTCAATGATACGATAGACCATAGGGCACTTGCACAATCATAATACAAACTCTACATGAGATATTCGTGGCTACAGACTTTGTGATAGGCTATATGATTTATTGCTTGTACTTGAGATCTACTTAACTTTACATGACTTGACTGGATAGATCTAATCATGGGGTGAGAAGAACATTACCGTCATATCTGGCTACCTTAACACATTTGACCTTGTCTCTGTAGCCGGGACTTGGTTGTTACCTGACTCATTTGCCACTGTCTTTGTAGCCGAGCTTTGGTGTTATCTTGACACGTTTGCTTAATGTACCACAACACGGTGCCTTGGGTGTAAGTTGTTGAGGTGGTTGTGAGCCTCAGTAATTGAAGCCTGATATCCAGAAAGTGTTCTCACGTGTATTTCACATAGATGGTTATGGTACTTACCCTTTAGTATTTATATTATCTCTTTACTATTACTTTGGAATGATATTATATACTTTGGTATGTCCCTCTGAGGACCTGGTGATCTCTCCAGGTAGTTGGTTGTGCAGAGATAGTTCGCTGATCATGGAGGTGTTGTTATTGCCGATTCAGGTATTTATCGTAATTTTATATTTATCCAAAACTTGCATTCTGATATCTAGCCTAGTTTTGTAGACATGTACTATTCTTGGGGTCTACTCAAAGATATACGTTAACGGACTGCAGACCATGACACATATTATTTAATCTTTATATTATATTATGTGTATTGAGATAAATATATGTTAGTTGATTTGAAGATAGATTTAGAAAACGAAGACAACTATACGTATTCGAGCTAGTCCGTTTGATATGTAGCTAGCATGTATACCTATCCTAGTCCTGCGTATTTTAGGACTGGGGCATTAGAAGAGCAGTTTCTACAATTCGTCAAGGCGTTCCCCAATACATGGACGACATCAAAATTAATTGTCCATGTGTAAAATATCGTAACTTGAAATATAATCCAGAAGTGGATGTGATATTTCATTTGTACTTGAGGGATTTCATGCCAAACTACTATCAGTAGACCTCACATGGAGAGCTTTTGTCTTTACCATCGGATCATGAGCCTTATGTGGAGTTGTATATGGATATCTACGACCATGCTGATTACGACGACGGGTAGGTGAACATGGTTTTTGAAGCTACGAGGCCTAATTTTGATCCGAACAATCATGATGAAGCCGATGAGGCACCAAATGTCGATGCTGTGAAGTTTATGAAGTTGCTAGAGAATGTAAGGACTTCATCATATCCTGGTTGTGAGGATCATTCACCGTTGGAGGTGGGTTACAAGATTGTTGAGCATCAAGTCTGATTTTAATATGTTGCAAGAATGCTACAACCGACTGATCGACTTGATTATAGCGATCTTATCGGAGGATGCCAAGTTACCTATAGACTTCTATCAATCTAACAGTAGTGAGATCGCTCTGGATGAGATCAGGGCCGATTTTGAGGGAGTGCAATGGGTGCGACCGCACTAGGCCTCTCGAATTCGTTGGCCTCCAATTTTTTTTATATGTATATGTATTATGTATTCTAAACTAACTTATGGATAAATAATTAAAAAATCCAAAAATGTCAAACTTATGAATACATAATTTAAAAATTATGAATAAGTTAAACATGTATATGTATATTTATTATGTATATTATAATACTAAACTAGCTAATGAATAACTAATTTATACATTCATTGGCCTTCCTTATGTATACTAAGCTAATCAAGTGGGGATTCTCTCAATTAACTAAGGCTATATCTATTTCCAATTAGGGAATCAATTAACAGAGGCTTTTATTATTTCCAATTAAGAAATTAAGTCAAAGATTCTCTCAATTCCATTCAATACTATTCAAAATCAGTACAAATGCTAAGACTTAATAGAAAAATCCTAAGACATATATGATTCAAACAAAATTATATGAATTCTTGACTCTATCGACAACCTCTCACCTCCCCTTCAAAAAATGTCCACAAATCCCAACTCTCTACTCCTTCAAAAAACGTCCATAGATCCCAAACTACCTCGTTTCCAATCCAGGATGCTTCGCCAATATCCCACGAGCACCCAGAAGCCCTAGAGCCGTCGACGAGCCCGCTCATAAACCACCGTCAGAAGGCTATGCACAAAGAAGACTATTGCCCAGAATAAGCGTGGGTTTTCAGAAAGTTCATGCGAGCAGATCTCCACACTCGTTCAATGAAATTCAAAAACAATTGTATACGATCTCCTACAACTCTAATCTAAACCTCTATAATTTTGTAGGTTAATTTGAGCTATATAAAGAATAAATCATTAGCCAGAGTAGGCCTCCCAGAATTATAATTTTATCTAAAAACTTGTCGAACAAGGGTTGTCCCAACAAATCGGACCACCCCGACTCGAACTGTTTGTATCAAAACACGCATATGGTATTTCTCGAGTGTGGAACTTGATGGAATTAAAATTTGTCACACGAGTGCGACGTCCGTCGAAAATTACTGTATCAAGAATTTTGTAGCTATAAATGCTACGTAAAGTACTGTCCGGACATGCCGGACAGGAGTCGAGCGACGGAGCGAAGCGACAAAGATGCAGCTAAGAAAATGTAGCTCCTGTTGTGAGCCCCGCCCCGACGACTGAGGGGTGAAGAACAGTTTGGCAACTCTAGAGGGGGGGTGAATAGAGTATATATATATATAATGACCAATTAAAAAATTACTCTTTCACGAACAATGAATAATCAGAGTAAAATGCGGAATGTAAATGAAAGACAAGAGAGCATACGCAAACACAGCAATTTTAACCTGGTTTCCCTCGTGGAGGACTAGTCCAGGCCTGAGAACTCTAGCTCAGGATTAAATCCACTATTTGTGAAATAGTAGCTTACAACCCGTGCCTTTACTTCAGAAGAGCACGTCAACTTCTTACAGAGAATCGCAGTGGCGATTGCTTGGAATTGTCCAAGCGATTTCTTCACTCTTGCACAAGAATCCTAACTGAGAGATGCTGAGCACTCGAGACTTAGGAGGCTTGTGGCTAGTAGATGGGAAGGGTATGGCTTATAGAGCTTGTAGGAGAGAAGAGAAGAGAAGATTGAGTGATTTAAAATGAGAGAATTCATGCCCTATTTATACTGATTTTTGAGGCAGAATTCGGCCAGAATTCGGGTAGGAGAATTCAAAAATTTGGCCGTTGGACAGCTAGCAACCAGCTAACCCTAAAATTAGGGTTCCTGATTTCTAGGGGACAGAGTTCGGCCCGAACTCTGTGTGGAGGCAGAGTTCGGCCCGAACTCTGTCTCCAGAGCACAGAGTGATTCTAAGTGGGACTTGTGGGCAATTTTGTTTTGGTGGAGCTTGGGATTTTGGGTAGGCTTGTAGACTAAGTTCCAAGAGCTCAGCATAACTCAGAGTACATACTTCTAGACTCAATGAAATGTAAAAGTACAGACTCGAAAATATACTGAGAGTCGAAAACTGAGCTGTCGTTTGTCCCGAACTGAAAGCAGACGTCGTGTGTCGTATTGAATTTATACAGATATTATTTAGTCAATGTAGTCAATATTTGGTTGACTGTGACTTTGTGTCAACAATCTCCCCCATATTGATAATTGACAAAATAATATATGTATATTTCAATATTCATACCTTGACACAGTTGATTACAACATAGCTCCCCCATAACTGATGCAGAGCTAGAATCGGATAGCTCCCCCGTAATCAGTGAACGGTTCCGAGCTAGAAGTAGTAGCTCTCCCCCGTAAACAGTGCATATATCCTGTAACCTGATAGATAACATATTCCCAGAACGAGCACAGATATACACAGATGAATGCATAGAACCTGCATAGAACCTGTAATAGTTTCCCAAAACAAGCCAGCACAAAAATATACATACAAAAATATACATATGTTTCTCCCCCTTTTGGCAGTTAGCAATATAAATAAGCAATGAATAGTAATGCAACCACACCAAGAGAAAAAAAATAGTATAATACTAGACAAGAGAGTGCATTGGCATAAAAGAAACTACGAGAAATAGCATAAAATGATATCCACCAACCAGAATGTCAAACACATCATCAGGGTTCTAAGATAAAAATCCAGTACATAAATCCATAACTAAATAACTAAAAACATAAAGCAACTAAGACCATCAGCAGTGGCAGCAGCATAACAAGCCAGTCTCCATCACGGAGCACCAGAAGGTCCTGGAACATCTGAAGGACCAGGGAAAGAGCGACGAGGGTCCACGAAAGCATCATCCGGATCCATATACCTCATGACCCACGGATCGTCTATACGATGACCCGCTCGATCTGGATCCCGCTCAATAGGCACATGCAGATCAGGATGACGAGCAAGCGAATACCGTATATCATGCAGAGAGTTCCCAAGGGCACTAATCTGCAGAGTGGTACGGTAATCCTGCTGCGTCCAGCGATCATCCTCAATAGCAAAACGATCGCGAAGCATAGTCTGAAGCAAATCCAGGTTGGCAGGAGGTGCAGTCTGACCGAGCGGAGGGGCGTCAGGCTCCTCATCAGCAGACAACTCAGTAGTAGCAACAGGCTGAAGGCGTCGTACCTTAGATAGAAAGGTAGGTGCCGGCAGGAACGGACAAGCATCAAGTGGTATACGAAAAGCACGAAAGATCATAGGAAGATACAGAGGATAAACCAAAGCTCGTGGTTTCCTCCTACAGCGAATCATCCAGTCCATCATAGTACGTGGAAGATTGAAATGAATTCCAAAGTGAAGATGATAAAGAGCAGAAATGTCAAGATAAGTGATTTCATCAGGGGAACCGATCTTGGGTAGAATGGTATTAGAGATGATCCAATGAAGATCAGAAAAATATGGGTTGAGATATTTCGTCATGAGCTTTCGAGGACGTGTGTATGGAGTGCACAAATCGTCCTTGAAGCTTTCAAGTGAAAGTCCGTTGGGAAAACGGAACGAGCGAGCATCAACAAGCCTTTCCCAAGAACTTGGCTCAAGAAGATCAAGATATTCGACTAGTTCAAAGTCATCAAACGAGATATCGATACCAGCAACTCGTGAATAAATACGAAGGTCATCAAAGGTTAAGTTGCAGTAGAACATTTGAACGGCATGACGATAAATAGCAGAAGATGTAGTGACTAGTTCATCAATATAGAGGTCATGGAATAAAGAATCATATTGAAAGAATATGGAAAAATTGATAGGATGTCCTGTGAATACCTGACGATTCCGAAAGTCACTAAACCAGTTGTTTGATGCATCAAGTGAGACAAAAAGTCTATTGTCATAAGTGGAAGGATGTTGAGGACGAGGTGGATTGAACAAAGGGTGAGGTGGTTGAAGTTGTTCAATGATTTGTTCAATTGATGGAGGAGAATCCGAAGAGGAAATACTCTCAACTCGAATCCTCTTCCCACGATTGAACAAGCAAGGAGCCATTAAAAGATTTTTAAAAAAAATGGTACCTCAAACAGGTAAAGAACAATGGAGGAGAATGGAGAGGAGACACCTTTTTCTTGATTTGAGAAGCAATGAGGCACTCTAGATCAAAAACTAGGGTTAGGGTTTCAAGGAAAGAGTGTGTATAGGTGAGAAAAGGTGGTAATAGTGAAGGAGAGAGAAAGAATCCCGACATAAAGTAGGGTTTTGTCTTTGGTCGGGTGAAATATTGACCATTGGATTAGAATAGATCCAACGGCAGAGCCAGATCCCGACCCTGGAACCAAGGGACCGAACTCGGCCCGAACTCGGATTGGAGCAGAGTTCGGCCCGAGTTCTGGATCATTGGTCCAGAACAGAACAAAGGCTAAAATGAAAACAAAAGTTTAAGAATAACAAGAAATGATAACAAAGAAAAAGATTTAAGAGTTAAACAAAAGAAAGTTGAGGACACCAAAGAGAATAGAATAGATAGAGAAGGAGAGGTACACAGAAAACAGAATGAACTTTTTAGAAAATATCAATTAGGCAATATTAAATCGAAACGAGCCATATAATAAATAAAGATATATATATTGTGGTTCAATAGTCCAAATTTGCCATGGGTTAGCTGCAGGGGCCGGATCCCAGCTAGCGGTAGTCCTGAGGACTAGTGCACCGTGTCGCTTAGGCTTTTACGCCTTGTTGTCAGAAGGACCCTTTCGGCTTGTATCCATACCAAATTCTTCGTAAAAGAATCACAATATACTCGATATTTACGCAGGTGAGTTTCAATTTATGACTGCTTCATCTAAGATTCCAAGTTCATGACAAAGAAAATTGAAACGCTCTTCGGATAGTGGCTTAGTAAAGAAATCTGCCAGCTGATGATCAGTGTCAATAAATTCTAAGTTAATCGTGCCATTTTGCTGATGATCACGCAAAAAGTGGTGTCTGATCTCAATGTGTTTAGTGCGTGAGTGGCATACAGGGTTCTTAGTCAAATTGATGGCACTAGTATTGTCACAGAATATAGGAATATGCATGAAAGATAACTTATAGTCTTTCAGGGTTTGCTTCATCCACAGAATTTGTGCACAACAACGCCCAGCTGCTATGTATTCAGCTTCTGTTGTGGATAGTGCAACAGAGTTCTGTTTCTTGCTAAACCAGGAGACTAAAGCTTTTCCTAATAAATGACACGTGCCGCTCGTACTTTTACGGTCGACCTTGCATCCAGCGAAGTCAGCATCAGAGTAACCAATAAGATCAAATGATGTTGACTTGGGATACCATAGGCCTACTGTAACCGTACCCTTAAGGTATCTAAAGATACGCTTAACTGCGGTCATGTGTGATTCCTTAGGATTAGCTTGATATCTAGCACATAGGCAAACACTGAACATGATATCGGGACGACTAGCAGTTAAATAAAGTAAGCTGCCTATCATACCTCGATACTTACGTTGATCAACAGGTTTGTCGCTCTCATCTGGTTCGAGTTTGGTTGAAGTGGCCATTGGCGTGCTGATTGGTTTGATGTTGTCAAGATCGAACTTTTTCAGCATGTCCTTGGTGTACTTTGATTGGCAGATGAAAGTTCCATTAGCCAGTTGTTTTACTTGCAGACCAAGAAAGTAGTTGAGCTCTCCCATCATGTTCATCTCAAATTTCGTCTGCATACACTTGGCAAATTCTTGACAAAGAGTTTCATCAGTAGACCCAAAAATAATATCATCAACATAAATCTGAATTAATAGAATGGTGTCTTTGAAAGATTTGATAAACAGTGTAGTGTCAATTTTCCCTTTAGAGAAACCTTTCTCAAGCAAGAAGCTGCTTAGCCTTTCATACCAAGCTCTGGGGGCTTGTTTAAGGCCATAAAGCGCTTTCTTTAGCTTGAACACGTGGTCGGGAAATTTGTGATTTTCAAAGCCAGGGGGTTGTTTGACATAAACTTCCTCCTTAATAAAGCCATTCAAGAAAGCACTTTTAACATCCATTTGAAATAATTTAAAGTTCTGATGATTGGCAAAAGCACAAAGCATCCGAATGGATTCTAGTCTAGCAACAGGAGCATATGTCTCATCGTAGTCGATACCTTCCTCTTGGTTGTATCCTTGAGCTACTAGACGAGCTTTGTTACGTGTGACTGAACCATCTTCACTTACTTTGTTTCTAAACACCCATTTGGTACCAATTATTGAGTGATTAGC
The DNA here is from genome assembly GCA_029216955.1 of Iris pallida. NCBI lineage: Eukaryota > Viridiplantae > Streptophyta > Magnoliopsida > Asparagales > Iridaceae > Iris > Iris pallida. The sequence continues at coordinate 508,893 of JANAVB010008997.1, read as the reverse complement.
CGGTTTAGGAACTAGTTCCCATACTTGGCTTCTCTCAAATTGGTTGAGTTCTTCTTGCATAGCAGAGATCCAAAATTCATCAGTAAAAGCTTCAGAAATGTTTTTAGGCTCTACTTGTGAAATGAAGGCAGTGCTAGCAACAGAGTCTCTTAATGATGATCTAGTAGTAACTCCACGTGAAACTTCACCTATGACTAAATTTTCTGGATGAGAAGGTTTGAAAGAGAATTTCTTAGGCAAACCCTCCAGAGAATTAGTTTCCGTTGAAGTATTCATTGGAGTAAAAGTTGATGGCTCAATGTCATCATTAAGAGTATTTGCTGTACTGTTGTCTTCATCAAAAGTCACATTTGTTGACTCTTCCACAATAAGTGAGCGTTTATTGAAAACTCTATATCCCTTACTCTTGGCAGCATAACCAAGAAAGATACCATCGTCAGCTTTGGCATCAAATTTGCCTAAGTTGTCTTTGGTGTTAAGGATAAAATATCTGCAGCCAAAAACTCTAAAATAAGAAACATTTGGGGTTCTCCCAAACCAAAGCTCATAGGGTGTTTTCTTCGAAATGGGACGAATAAGCACCCTATTCAAAATGTGGCATGCTGTACTTACAGCCTCTGCCCAAAAATATTTCGGAAGAGAAAATTTATTCAACATGACTCTAGCCATATCGCCAAGAGTCCTATTCTTCCGCTCCACAACACCATTTTGTTGAGGAGTTCTAGGACAAGAAAATTCATGATCAAAACCATTTGCATTACAAAAACTTTCAAAATCTGAATTTACGAATTCGCCTCCATGATCACTTCGGATTCGAGTAATCATGTAGCCTTTTTCGTTTTGAACTTTATTTACAAAAACTTTGAAAACAGAGATAGCGTCGCTCTTATTAGCGAGAAAGAAAACCCAAGTAAATCTCGAAAAATCATCAACAATAACAAAAGCATAAAGTTTGCCACCAAGGCTAGCTATTCTACTAGGACCAAATAAATCCATATGAAGTAATTGCAAGGGTCTAGTAGTACTTACAGAGTTGATGGAATGAAATGAGGATTTAGTTGCCTTGTTTAGTTCACATTCGGCACATACCGTGACCTTTTTGAATGTGATGTCAGGCAATCCTCTCACTAGCTTCTTGGTAGAAAGCCTGGATATAGCATCCATGTTGGCATGACCGAGACGCTGGTGCCAAAGTAGTCGTTCGTCTTTGTGGGCATATAAACATCTACCTGCATGGTTAGTATTTATAGAGAGATAGAAAATATAGATATTGTCCTCTCTTTTCCCTTCAAAAGCAATGTCTCCTGTTGACCTATCATAGATATAGCAACAGTTTTGTCCAAAGTTAATATCATATCCATGATCAGCAAGATGGCTAATGCTGAGCAGGTTATGCTTTAACTCGGTCACTAGGCAGACATCCTTTATAACAGGAGAAGGAGGATGACCAATGATACTGTTACCTATTATGTGCCCTTTGAGATTGTTACCGAAGGATACGTATCCTTCTCTTTTCATCGATAGTGATGCAAAAAGATTTGCGTCTCCCGTCATATGTCGCGAGCATCCACTATCGATAATCCACTTACTCTCATTTGAGGAGGGAAGGTCCACCTACATCAAGAGTAGATGTGACCTTTGGTACCCATTTTCTTGAGGGTCCTGAAAAGTTAGTTTTTTGGAAACCAAGCATATATTTTCTTGTCTACCAATCTTCTAACTCTACACTGTGGTGAGATGTGTCCATGTATTCCACAGTAAGTACAGATAGCATTTTTATTTATACTGGGAGCATGAGAATGATATCTATAAGCAACAGGATGAGGATGATATGGAGAGTTAGCATGGTAATGAGGACTATGCATAGAGTGAGTGACATGATGATGATGTCTGTGTGGCATAGCATGATGATATTGACTGTGAGGAGTGGCATGCTGAGATTGTCTATATGGCATAGTGTGATGCTGTGGCATGATATGATGATTTTGCTTATGTGGCATAACATGATGATTTTGTCTACGTGGCATGGCATGTTGATGTGGTATGGTATGATGACTTTGTCTATGTGTAGAGTGATATTGGTTGTGTCTTTGTGCAGTATAATGAGTATGAGGAATATTCTTACGTGCACGTGGTTTGTGAAAGTTTGTGTATATAAATGCATGGTTATGTGCTGCATGAGAATGACGTGGTTGACTAGTATGAGTGGTGTTGTGCCCATGTGATTGGGTTTGAGGTTGAACAACCTGTTTACCCAATTTGGTTTCTAATCTTTTAGACATAGCTTGCAGTTCATCAATCTTGATATTTAAGCCATAAATCTTAGTCATGGAAATCTTGTGTCTACTCTTTTCTTCAGCAAGCAACGTGTTGAGAGTAGTGATTTCTTGAGTTTGTTGCTCAATGCGTGCTTCAGCATCATGTAAGCTTAATTTAAGCTTGGATACTTCATCAGTGTCATTTGTGGGTGATGTGTTTCTAACATTATCAAGAAGTAAAGAAATTCTTTGTATTTCATCTTCTAGACTTTTGATTTTGTCCTTGGCATGCTTGTATTTACCGATAACCTTTTTGTGATCATCAAGTAAATCGGTGAAAGCATCGCCAAGTTCATCAAAAGAGAAGTCATCTAAAGTTTCGTTTGATACCTTGGTGGAATTTGCTATGAGGCACACATTTGCTTTGTCTTGAGGAGAGTTCTTTTCTTCCTCGGAGTCACTTGCTTCGCTTTCATGCCAAATGCTTGTGTTGGCATACCTTTTTGATGAGTTCTTCTTGTAGGGCTTTTCATACCGGTTGCTTTTCTTTAAGAGCGGACAGTCTCTTCTGACGTGTCCAGTCTTTTTGCAACCATAGCAGGTTGGCTCTTCTTCATCGTCTTCTTGTGGTTCCTTCTTTCTTTGATTGAAGCGAAGGAATTTCTTGAAGTTACGTACCATGAGAGCTTGGTCTTCATCATCTGAGATATCATCTTCAGTCTCATCGTGATCAACCTTTCGTCGATGAACTTTGAGTGCGATCTCCCTGGTCTTCGGAGCAGGCTCTTCGAAGTCCTTGAGGTCAAGCTCGTGAGTCATGAGCTTGCCCATCAAAGTCTCCATAGACATACTTGTGAGATCATTTCCTTCTATGATGGCTGTCACCTTAGGGTTCCAAATCTTTGGTAGCCCTCTGAGTAGCTTGCGGATCTTCTCATGGTTTGAGTACTGCTTACCAAACGAGGATAACGGGTTGATGATGTCGAGGAATCTTGTAAACATTTGAGTGATCGTCTCATTTGGCTTCATCTTGAAGGCTTCGTACTCTTGAGTGAGACGGCTTATCTTTGATTCCTTGACTTGAGTGGTTCCTTCATGCGTCACTTCCAGAAGTCTCCATACTTCATGAGCAGTGGTGCATGTAGAGACCCTGTTAAACTCGTTCCTGTCTATAGCACAGAATAAAGTATTAATAGCCCTAGCATCTAGACTTGCCTGTTTCTTCTCCTCGACAGAATATTTGTCGTGTGGTTTCTCAGTGAGGTCACCATCGACAACTATTCTGGCGGGCTTTTTGTAACCGTCAGTTATGACAGTCCACAGGTCAAAGTCTAGAGACTTCAGATAAAAACTCATCCTTGTTTTCCAATATGTGTAGTTAGTCCCATCAAATAGGGGAGGCCTATGAGTGGACTGACCTTCACCATGATTGGAGATCAAGGATTGTGTGGTTGCCATGGATCAGCTCTTAGGATGTTAGTCCTTATAAAGAGAACAGAGCTCTGATACCAATTGAAGAACAGTTTGGCAACTCTAGAGGGGGGGGGGGGGGGGTGAATAGAGTATATATATATATAATGACCAATTAAAAAATTACTCTTTCACGAACAATGAATAATCAGAGTAAAATGCGGAATGTAAATGAAAGACAAGAGAGCATACGCAAACACAGCAATTTTAACCTGGTTTCCCTCGTGGAGGACTAGTCCAGGCCTGAGAACTCTAGCTCAGGATTAAATCCACTATTTGTGAAATAGTAGCTTACAACCCGTGCCTTTACTTCAGAAGAGCACGTCAACTTCTTACAGAGAATCGCAGTGGCGATTGCTTGGAATTGTCCAAGCGATTTCTTCACTCTTGCACAAGAATCCTAACTGAGAGATGCTGAGCACTCGAGACTTAGGAGGCTTGTGGCTAGTAGATGGGAAGGGTATGGCTTATAGAGCTTGTAGGAGAGAAGAGAAGAGAAGATTGAGTGATTCAAAATGAGAGAATTCATGCCCTATTTATACTGATTTTTGAGGCAGAATTCGGCCAGAATTCGGGTAGGAGAATTCAAAAATTTGGCCGTTGGACAGCTAGCAACCAGCTAACCCTAAAATTAGGGTTCCTGATTTTTAGGGGACAGAGTTCGGCCCGAACTCTGTGTGGAGGCAGAGTTCGGCCCGAACTCTGTCTCCAGAGCACAGAGTGATTCTAAGTGGGACTTGTGGGCAATTTTGTTTTGGTGGAGCTTGGGATTTTGGGTAGGCTTGTAGACTAAGTTCCAAGAGCTCAGCATAACTCAGAGTACATACTTCTAGACTCAATGAAATGTAAAAGTACAGACTCGAAAATATACTGAGAGTCGGAAACTGAGCTGTCGTTTGTCCCGAACTGAAAGCAGACGTCGTGTGTCGTATTGAATTTATACAGATATTATTTAGTCAATGTAGTCAATATTTGGTTGACTGTGACTTTGTGTCAACAAGGAGGGCTTCTAATGTAGCTAATGTAGCTAATGCAGCTAATCAGGTAAGTTTTAGTACGGGTGTAGCGAGCTCTTAGCGAGCGGCTAAACATGGAAGGGGGGGTCCCGGGGGGAAACCATTCCCCCATACAGTGTCATAAGATATCTGCCATAAAACCCTTAGGATTATGGCAGAGAGAGTGTAGCGAGTCCGACGAGCGGCTAAAGAAGGATTCACGGGGAATGTAACGATGGCAAAAGATGCTTGTTTGTTTTGCTTTATTTTATCTTCTTTAGTCAAATATTGAAAGATATTGTGGTTGAATGTTTTTTCTTAATTGATGTAAATTTTGGATTATTTAAATTCTGAATTTTTTATTAGAATTTTTTATATGGGAATATGCCTCCATTTAATTTTCACACCAGGCCCAATCGTCCTTGACGAATCTCAGCTCCAGCCCTGGATGAGATACCAAAAAATTGATGCATATCACAATGGGTGCATGTTGTACTACAAAGACGACAAGAATATTTTTTTTACAGGTTTTGTGGTTTTGATCGCTACAAGGCAACTGGTACAAGAAGGAATCCCGGTGCTAGGAAGTCGACGGATTTGATACACTACTTGCTTTTGATATCGTGGTTGTAGTGGTTGTTTATGGTGAAGGAGATTGTCGAAAACATGAGTTGGCACAGGCGGGAACAGATTGATGGAGTGTTGGATCATCCATACAATGGAGAAGCATGTAAGCACTTTGATCGAGAGTATCCTAATTTTACTTCGGATCTGCATAATGTCAGATGCTCTCCTTTGACGTTTTACCCCATTCAGAATTTTAGGCTCCCACTATTCGTGTTGGCCTGTCGTTGTCACTCCATACAACCTACTGCTGTAGATGTGTATAAAAACTCCTTATATGTTCCTAATCGTTTTTATCCCAGGTCTGAATAATCCAAAGAGGAACTTCGATGTATAGCCATTAATAAATGAGTTAAATCAGCTGTGGAAACTTGTAACCTCTGTTAACCGAATTCTAATTTTTTTTTTGAATTTGTGAATTTCTATATTTCTAAACTTTCTTAAATCTTTTTAAATCGTAAATTTTGGTGTGAAGTATATTTTCGACCGTAATATGCTACCAGTACTAAGTCATGTTTATTGGGTTATTGGTTTTATGAAACTATTTTATGTGAGATTTGATCCTAATTGGATTTCCTTCTCATTTCCTTAAATTTATATAAGTTATAAATATTTACTTTTGAATAAAGAAAGGTTTGTCAGAACAATTTGTAAATAAAAATACTTTTATTATTATTCTAAGTTTATAATGATTTATACGTTATTCTATTTTTCTCGTATCAAGCTAAGACCGTTTTAGTTTTATTTTGCCTACCAAGTTTGGACTTGGATCGTGGGCTAGTCCATTTTAGCCTACCAATTGTAGGCTAGGACCTTGGGTTTAGATAGTGATCAGGTAATTAGTAGCTAATTGGTAGTTATCTAGATTTTAGTTAACTAGTTAGACTAATTAGTATTAGTGTTAGTTGTTAGTGTTTTATACTATTTTCCTACATCTATTACAATTACAACATTGTCACTAGGGTTTGTGGTTACTCTATACCCCTCCTATATATTGGGGACTCCCCAATATTTTACACAACTTCCTACACACCCCCCAAGCAAACACATATAGCTGCCACTTTCACTATTGCATTATATCTACACCCAACAGCAGCACGACCACCTCCTCTGCCTCTCCGGTCGTCGTCGCGACCCCTCCGAGCTTGACCATCCGTCACTGGCATGACTGCTACACACCTGATTCCCCTGCCTAGCCCGGCCAAGCGCCTCCATAACGCCAGAACTTCCACCACTACCAGCACCCCTGCCTCCGTCCACACCCTCGTCTTCACCACGGGACCCCCTGTTTCCGATCCATCACCCCGACATCGCCCCCATGGTCACCCACGACCACTCCTTTCCCTGTCTCCACCTCCCTCGACCATATCAACATCACCACCTGAAACTCCAACACACCCAGCCACCACCGTAACCCCTACGACCACCGCCAGTGCACCACGCACCCGTTGCCACCGGCATCAACACCACCACCACAAGAGAGAAAAGAAAGAGAGACCTAACCTTCTTCGCCACCGTGCCCTAGATTTGACGTCCCTCGCCCCGTGCGCCCGACCACCCCCAGCCTCCTGCCGTCAGCCCTAGCTGCCGCGGTCTTGGTGCCGACTCGACGCCACCTCCTGCGCCGGCGTTCCGCCGACGAATGGCCCCCCGCTATGAGCTCCCTTCCCTCATAGTCTCCCCCTTCTCTATTCAATTCTTTTGTGGAAATTTAGGGAAATCGATTTAGGGATAAAGAACAGCAGCTGAGCCCCCTCCTTTTGATTTATATTTCATTTAAGTTGTAAATGTTATTATTATTTATGGTTAAGTAGATTTAGGATTAATATGTAATTAAGATTATCTTTAATTGTGATAATTAATTGAATTTATGGTTTGCTACTGTTTGGGCTAGGTTTGGGAATTCTAACAGGATATATATATATATATATATATATATATATATATATATATATATATATATATATATATATATATATATATATATATATATATATAATGGAAATATATATATATATATATATATATATATATATATATATATATATATATATATATATATATATATATATATATATATATATATATATATATATATATATATAATGGGCTAGGTTAGCCATTTGATAATATTTATTAAATGTTATTGCTTAATAGCCCCAATTAATTATTCTTTTTTGGACCGGGCTTCTATCCTTTATATTTATCTATGTGCCCATGCAAATATGTTTGTATATATATATATATATATATATATATATATATATATATATATATATATATATATATCTATGTGCCCATGCAAATATGTTTGTATTTATATATATATATATATATATATATATATATATATATATATATATATATATATATATATATATATATATATATATATATATATATAAATATAAATACAAACATATTTGCATGGGCACATATATATATATATATATATATATATATATATATATATATATATATATATATATTTATATTTATATATATAAATATATATATATATATATATATATATATATATATATATATATATATATATATATATATATATATATATCTATATATATATATATATATATATATATATATATATGAATATTACAATTAGTGGGCTTGTTAATATTTGGGCCTAGTGTATTTGGGTTATGGGCTCCTATTACAAGTTAATGGTTAGTCCTTAGCCTTAAATGTATTATTGATACTTTCTAGATAGTATTCTGGCTAAATATCGTTAGTTATATATGTTTGACAAAATTCCTTAATCAATTCTCCTTTAGCTTAATCGATCAAATCATAATCCGTGACTAATATAGTTAGTTTATATTCCTTGATCATGGATTTCCCTTCGACCTCGATTATTATGTCGAACTACGATCCTGGAATTCTATATATCAAAATGGACTATTTGGACTATTCTGGACTCAATGGAACTGTCTGTGCCGTCGTTTGGGACCATCTTATGGAGCATAGCATCGTTACCTATTTTGCGTTGATATGTTCGTGTCGTGCACGCCGACTCTAACTAAATTGAGGCGAGTACATTCTTCGATAATTTTCCATTTATGGTATTTTCTATGTTTATTGTATTTTGTGTAGATATCCTTTATTTCTTGACACATTGGTTTCACGGATTGGTATTTTCAGATTTCGTCATGAGATGTTATTCCCGTATGTCTTGGTATACCTTGTGCAAGCCCCATTATTATTCTTGTGCATTATATAGACACCGATTCCTGCAAAGGCTCGCGACCTTCTCAGAGTATCCCGTGTCATAACGTACTATGGTTGGATCCACTGTACCAGTCGGAGGTGGGGAGTAATAGTGTAGATATGTGATCACACCCTTCCCGTGCATGATATTATTTTTCCGTGAGTGTTAATCATATACCGCACGTATGATTAACCAGGCTATAAATTTTCGTACAAGTTTCTAAGCCGATCACATGTTAAAACTAGTACTCACTCACATAAATAGTTTTTTTCTTCTGATTATTGTGCATGATGATTCCTGTTCTCTTATTTATTTATAATATCTCTAAATATATTACATTTTATGTACATGTCATCTGATCTTGTATATTCTCTCTATTTACTGTTATATAGTCTTTATCATTTGTTGGAACTGTTATTAGGGATGTACTTTGCTTCAATCCTGACTGGATAACTATTTTTTAGGTAATATTATGCCCCACACCTTGGACTTCATGATGACAGATCTCAATGTTCATTTGATCATGAGTTAAACTTTGGAGAGCTCTAGGCCATATTCTTTATTTAGATTTTTGTCTAGTTCATCGGATATGTCTTCGATACATTTTTTGATAGGTATGATCATTTTGTTGATTCTAGATAATTTTGAGTTATTGCTAACTTTCCTTCATATCTTCCTTAGATGTATGTGATTTGAGTACATATTGATTTAGTGGATCATATAACTATTAAGATACTTTGCTGGGTACTTGACAGCATTCTACCATCGACACTGCGGTGTAGGCTAGGCGTGGCCCACATACTCGTGCCCGAATATCAGGGTGCGGGTCGTGACATATTTTTATGGTGGCCCATGCAGTTCAGTCTTCACAACTAGTGTGAAGTCGTGGTAGTACTTAGGTTTAGCCGTACTACTGCGAGCCTGCCCTAGGATAAGGATTTTTGAGTCATAGAATTTTTTAGAAGGTTTGGTACTCAATCACTGTTTGCCATTAAAATCTTTTGATTGCAAATTTCAATTACAAACAGAACAGTGTTACAATGTGGAACTTAGACGTAGTCCTAGGAGTACACTTTTGTTTATCTGGGTCCCTTGTGCCGATGGAGCGAGTGGTAATACGTTAACTCCATTGACGATCTGACGACGGTTCTCGGTTCTCTGAAGGTCTGAGTTGCTCTGGGTGCCGGAGCTTGCGGAGAGGAAGAAGACGTTGAGTGTCTGTATCTGCCTCTCTGTATATGTATGTCGGTGGTTGTGTGATGTGTCCGTAAGAAGGAAGTGATCCCTTTATTTATAGCTTGGCAGGCTGATTGCTCATGCGCGCATATGTAGGATACGCCTGTACGTGGGGATGCCACGTGGTGGTTGCTGATGGAGGCGCATGGGCGATACGTTCTGATTGAGGAGTTGAATCCTTCCTATTGCCTTTGTGGGTTGTGGCCGAGCTGACACATAGCAATGGAGAGAATCTTTCAGTTGCTGAGATCTTGGGTGATTAGCACCCCTTCATAGGCTGAATCAAGTCAAAGGACACGTGTCGTAGGTCCATGGCTCGAAGATCTCAGATTTGGTGGGGAGTGATCTGATAGGATGCGCCTGGGATTGGGCGCATGAGGAGACTTTGGCTCATAAACTTTAGGAGTCACGAACTAGTCGGGGCGTATGGATTTTGAGGCACATGCGGGGCTTCAGTAGTGACTTTACTTATGTCTTTAGGGATCAGAGAAAAGTCTGAGACGCACGGCTTTTGAGGCGCATGCAGAGATTTAGGTGCATGGCTGCGGAGGCGCATGCGAGATGGTTGGGCGGCCACGTGGCTTGTAACCGCCGGAGGAAAGCAATGATGATGCTGACGTCGGCGACGCTTCATCTTCTGAAAAGCTGTCAATCGTTCAGTCCTTGGGGGACGTGCTGCCAACTCTGTCAGACTTCAGCATTTAATGTTCTTTGACAGGTGATGGGCTATTGAGTGGGCGCATCGATCGGCGTTCCACTAGGCAAATGGGACGCTTGGGGACGCATCTTTATGAGGCGCTTGGTGTTAATTGGCGCATCAGTATGATACACAGTCTTGCCGGCGCATCCGTTTACATGATACGTCTTTATGGGCCCGACTGTTGCGTCTTCGAGTGTTTTAAATAGCCGTTTTTGACTTGGCTGAATTCGAAACGTCAGATTCATCACCATTAATACAAATTTATTGCACAGGATTCGGAGAGCCAGCCACTTGGCGCATGGGTTTGATTTGCCCGGCCTATAAATAGTGGCATGGAGAGGGTTTGCTTCTCGTTCGCTCACGTCCTCCCGAAATGAACTTGTTTGCCCGAGCACATTCTGTTAACGAGATGCTCCCGAGGGTGAAGATGCGACGTATTGTCTTCATTGATGCACTTGAAGGTGACTGTTACATCCAAAAGTCGGAGTCGAGGGCTTCTGAGGCAGGCGGAAGGTGCCTGTTGCATCCAAAGATCGGGATGCTCGAGCCTCGTCTCCGTTATGTCGGAAGAGTCGCAGATCGGAATTGCGGTGCCCCGATCATCTTCCTTGGGCTTTGGAAGAGCTCCTCCTCCTGCTAGAGTGGGTGTTGCCCATTCTGGTTGGGTTGAAAGCTGCTCCTTTAGCCGCAGGTTGATTTACGGTGCTCTTCTCTTCCTTGGTTTGGAGAGCTCTTCCTCCTGCTAGAGGGTTGATTGCCACCCTCGTTCTGCTCAATAAATGCTTTATTAGTCGAAGCATTTGATGGCGCATATGCTGACACTTTATGATGCGCCTGACTGGGACGCTGAAGGGCGGTACATAACTGAGCTGCTGAAGGAATGCACATAACTGAGCCGTTGAAGGGATGCACATAACTGAGGATGCACATAACTGAGCTGCTGAAGGGATGCGCCTGGCTGAGAGTGCATGGCGAGATGTGCCTGTTTGAGAGCGCATGGTGGTTGCTGCGCCTAGCTGTAGACTTAGGGTCTTTTTTTTGTAGAAATTCTCCTTTGTACAGCTCTTTTTTAGACATGTAATAGACTTTTATATGAAATAAAAATCCTCTTTTAATGTCTGTACTTTTGCTTTGCTGTGCCAAGTACTTCCTCTGAGCTCCTTGGCGCATGTAATGTTTGGCGCATAGGATTTCTGGTCCTAAAATTCCATGCTTCTACAAGACCCCCTTCAAAGTTTTCAAAACATTTTGCCACGTTTTGGAATAGTTTGAATAAGAAGCATGGTGGCATTTTCAACGGGGCATATGACTGTTCGGGCGCATGATTGCTCCGCGCATCAGTGATGGGGCGCATGCTCCTCTCAGTAAATACAAATGATAACGCTTCGATAACCAAGAAGATTAATGATGATCTTTTTGGATTTATTTGCAGTTATCACCTCACAGAACCCGAGGCGGCGGCTGAGGTCACACTTCATCGGTTCACGTATGCGACTGAGCCTATAAATAGGCATGAGATGGAGAGAGAGATAGTTCTTCCTCTCTTTGCTTTTTTTTTAGAGTTCTTCTTTTGAAAAATCTAAACTTTCTTCTTGCAAGAAATGGCTCCCAAGACTCCTTGCGGCGGTACTGGCGGTGATTGGTGGGTTTCATCATTCTTTACCATATCTTTCTGTACCATTTTTTAGAACTCGCATACGTCGATGCGCATGGACCTTGAGTCCTGATGATGTGCTGAGGTTTTTTTCTGCCGACGCGCATGGGTTTAAATCCTGATGATGCGCCGAAGCTCCACTGCTGACGCGCATGGGTTTAAACCCTGATGATGCGTCGAAGCTCTACTGCTAACGCGCATGGGTTTAAACCCTGATGATGTGTCGAAGCTCCGCTGCTGACGCACATGGATTTAGACCCTGATGATGCGCCGAAGCTCCACTGCTAACGCGCATGGGTTTAAACCCTGATGATGCGCCGAAGCTCCACTGCTGACGCGCATGGGTTTAGACCCTGATGATGCGCCGAAGCTTCTTTTCAGATGCGCCTGAGCCTTGGTTCAGGGTATGCGCTTTTGATGAGAACGTGGCTCAGATTCTTTTGTTGTTTCTAACATATCAGAATCTTTGTCTTCTTTTGTCGACCACCAGTGTCGATGACTGTCCCGCTCTTGAATGAAGTACTTCTGGACGCTGCCCTCTGTCAGATGGGAGTGGATTATAATGAGGAGGTGATAAACCCTGCCCAAGCTGCTATTATGCTGGATTAGCCTCCCGAAAGAATGGCTCAAATTCGGGAACAACAACATGGGTTCCTCCAACGGATGATGGAGCGTGGCATTTTGAAATCTGCCACTTCTGATAATGTGACCTTCTTGAAGCCTGAGTTCCTGTTTGGGGACCGCCTTACTTCTATTGAAGCAAAGGTGTTAAAGGTCAAGGAAGATTGGTTCTTTACAACAAAGGGGATGCATATGACTGTTAAGCAACTTAAGCGTCAATGGCCTTTGACGGCTTTCTGTCGTCTTGTTTCCAAGAGGAGGATATCTTGGGAGCTAACCCCATATCAGGGGGGAGCAGTGGCAGACATCATCAAGATCGACTCTACCTCCGATCAGAGGGATACTTTGACCGCCATATGGGCTGGGCTTTCTTTCACCTGGCGGACTCTCCGTCCTGGGAGCATTTACAGTGACGTTTCTATCAACACATTTGCTTTTAGCACTTCGACTTTTGTAAATTGTATGCTGTTGTTGGTGCAGTTGTACCCGAAAGGTGAATTTCGGATAGAGGGTTGGTGTCACTATGTTTCCAAATGGGACAAGCGGACACTCTGGATTCTGTCGTGGTTTCGAACCGAACTCCGAGAGATTGGGCTGACTGCCGCAATCCGTGCTACTCAGGCAGGTGTCGACATCAACAGACATATGTTCCTCGTGCTTCTGGAGATGTTTAACACCCAGACCGGGACTTTCTTCACTCCGGTGGGGAAGCTGGGACTCGCACTTCATAAAATGTACGAGGTGTCAAAGCTCCCTTGGGGATCAGAACCTTATGAGGAATACTTCCCGACCAACGAGGAGTTCCAAGTCCTGGGGGACAAAGCCGAAGAAATGATGGCCGTCTTCAAGGAAGTGGTGAGTCATCATTATTATATGCAGAAGAGGGGCGGGTCACAGCCTCATGTGACCGCTTGGAAAGATTACGTCTTTAAGCAAGACAAGGAGGATCCCTCTCAGTTTACCACTCTGCCAGCGCTTTCCAGTAGTGTGGTGCTCTCCGAAATGAGCAGGTTAAGTGAGAAGAATCCTCGGGAAAATGAGGACCGGCAGTCGGACGAACGCTCCTATAGCTGTTTCTGACACCTTACTCATCGGATGTCGTCAAAAGTAGTGTTAGCTGCGTATCTGATGATTTGGCTTCGGGATTATGTCTTCTCGGGCGGGTCAGGCTCTGTGGAGAGGGTGACCCGGAACCTAATCCTGCCAGCTGTGAAGTTGGTTTTTGGCTATCGTCTGGCTCTACTCCCCGCAATGGTATGTAACCTGCTGCGAGGTTTACGAGAATTTGCGGGAAATATGGTTCATGAACGAGGTAGGAATGACAACTTCCCCCGTGTCGAACTGCCGTTTCATTATTTGATGGGGTGGTTAATTTTACACCATCCCAATGTGATAAGTCCGGGCTCAGAAGAAGACCACAGGGCCGGAGATGCATTCCTCCGTCGTTTCTACCAGAGGAGCTGGTCGCATACTGGTGTTCCTGTTTGCAGAAAAGTTTTATCCCACCTTCAGGGGTGGGATATCACCAAAGTTGGTCCCGTCCTTTTGGGTTTTGAGGCCAATGAAGACTTAATGGATTCGGGTGAAGATGCCACCACTCTGCCTCCGTGGGGATTCCGCTGGTTGCAAAGTATCCAGCCGTCCCATTTGGTGTACCGGAATAGGAACCAATATTACCTAGAATCGTATTTGTCGAGCCATTTTGCACGACAATTCGGCTATGCTCAGTTGATGTTGGATAACCCCAGTATCAACCTGGGGTATACTGGAAGTTTGCTGGATGGTGCACGAGCTTGGCATTACTACAAGGCCAGATGTACCGGAGCTCGCTTTATGCTGCCTGTTCAGAATTCGCGGCTGCCGATTCTTTTCTCGGCTGCCAAATTTTACTGTGTCATGAACGCCGTGCCCCCCGGATATGATCGGGAGACCAGTTTCATTGTCGACACCCAGTTAGGGACGACCGGGAACATATTAGCGAAGGCTCGATCGTACCGTCCGCCAGAGGTGGGTTATCGAGGTACCCCTGTCGTATCCACGGGGGGTTAGACAAAGACCTCAGTCGATCAACCGAAAAGATGTGCTGATACCGAGGCTGGCTCTTCTGCGCCAAAGAGGTAGAAGAAGGCATTGTCACCGACAGTGTCATCAGACTCAGCACCTGCGGAGGTAAGGATGTCCCATATAGTCTGGTTAGGTTCAACATCTTGTGATCTATGCTTTCTTTTTTTTGTAGGAGCCGCTAAAAAGGAGACCCCGTACTCCAAGATCTGGTGCCAGCAGACCAAAGGAGGTGGCAGGCTCATCTGAAGAGCGCATTCCGCCGATTGTGATGTCTCCCGGGGAGGAGAACCCGGACGATGTCGTTGTGGTAGAGATTCCAGTATCTCCAGACTATGTTGGAAGGGAAGCTGAGGATGCAGCAGTTCCCGAGATGGTACAAGCTGCCGTGGGGGCCTTGGACGTTGAGGGTCCAGCAGACATGGGGCTTCCAGATGAGAAAGTGGAGTGGAGTTTGTCGTCTTCAGATGACGTTCCTCCAGAGATGCATGAGCCTGTTGCGGGGGCAACATACGTGATTGAAACAGAGGAGAGGGTTGATTCCCCTCCTTGTCATGATGAGGGGAGGTCGGCTGCAGCATTGTCGAGCCTATCCCAGACTCAGCAACGGAGGCCGAGGTGGCTGCCGACCGGGAGGTAGCGACAGATTCTATCCCTGCGGAGGGATTTGATGGTGAAAATGAGACTCGTCCATCGATCCTGACTCCAAGGGAGCCGAGTCAAGAAACAAGTGCTGATCTTGCTGCTCTGCCGGAGGGGGAATGTCCCATACGGCCTGCTGATAGAGTACTGGGGACGGATGCGGTAGCCCCTGACGTCGGTGGTCCCTCCGAGCTTGAGAGGGGTAAGGGTTTGCTGGAACCCTCTGTTGCTCCTTCTACTTGGGGTACGATATCGACGCCTCTCTCGGCTCCTTCTGTTCTTTTGGCTCCTCGGGCTAGTAGTCAAGCCCCTGTTGAAGAAGAGTCCGTTGATGCCGAGGTTTCAGCCTCGCAGACTGAAGCCGACGGGCCTTCTTCCGGTCCGCTGTCTAGAGCAGCTCCTCCAACTCCTGCTATGATGTCGCAGGTGCTGGTGGGTGCAGATGAGTATGTGAAGTTTATTATTGAGGCGGTGTATAAGATGCTGTAGAGGGGCGTATCAGCAGTGATAGATGCCAATGGGAGTTTCGCGACGGCAAAAACCGTGGTACTCCTTCACATCGGTCTGATACGTTCCCACCAGGGCCATGATCATATGGCCGAGATTCTGGAGGCCTCGATAGCCGAGCTGGACCAGCTGCTTTCCGAGTTTCAGTGTATCCAGCGAAAGCTCCGCCATGATAAACGCGAAAAAGGAGAAGTTGATCGCTGAGACTGAGTCCTCTTATCAGGCCACCGTGGGTGTCTGGGAACGCAATGTGGCTGAAACTGAGGCTGCGGTGGAGAGGTTATCTCAGTCCACGTAGGAGAAGGTAGAGTTGCGAGCTGCGTTGGGTGCTAGTATAGCGGAGGTTGATGCCAAGATTCGCCTCCTTGAAGACCAGCGGGCCCAACTTTTATTAGATGCTGAGCGAGTCCAGACTGAACATGTAGCATCTAAGGAGGAGGAAGCAGCTTTCACCCGTCGGGCTCTTATCCTGGCCCAGCAACGGCAACAGTTGGACGAGAAGCATGAGGATGACACTTCTCCTGAGGCCATAGAAACGATGCATCAAGAAGCCGAACGCCGGGTCCTGACGACCGTAGAGGCTCGGGCGACAGACTTGAAGCGTCGGATTGAAGAGCTTTCGGCCAACCCCGGAGATGTTTAGGGATTATAATCTCTTCTTTTTTATGTATAATTTGCAACTCTTGCTGGGGGTGTAATCCTTTACTTTTGAATAAAGAATACAGAATTTTTGTGGTGTGTTCATTTTTGTTGTCATGAACTTGATAATTTGTGTGGGCCTATTATCTTTTACGCACCTTGGTTTTTAGGTACAGATAATAAGTTCGAGAGAACCGACTTGTTTGCTCAGAGGTGATATGGACGTGGCAAATATGGGATTCAAATGATGGAATCTTCCTACTCAGAGGTGTTATGGACGTGGTAGGAATGACTCTGGGGATACGCAGAACTACTCAGAGGTAATGTGGACGTGGAAGTTTTGCGATCAATGTACGGCAATACAGGGGTTATCTGTATGGGATGTTTACTCAGAGGTAATGTAGACATGGTAAATATGATGGGTAGCGTAGTCTTACGGAGTGTAAGATTCTGCTTTGTAGGGTGTAGGGGAACAACTCAGAGGTAATGTGGACGTGGTTATCCTTCTACTGGAGAATAGAATGCCACGGAACAGCTGGGTTCCGGAAGTATAAGATTTTGTGGAAGGGAATTATATGTGAGCCCTGATGATTGGGTCTGCAGACTCCCTTGTTGGATGGAGATAGAAGTACATGTCGGAAGGATGTCAAGAGTAGTACTTCTTTAGGAACTTGCCGTTGATGTGCATCATGAACAAGTCCCCATTGGATTTGGCGAGGCGGTAAGCACCGTTTGAGTATACCGTCTCTATGATGAAAGGTCCCTCCCAATTGGGCTCGAACTTTCTTGGTGTCTTGTGAGTCAACACCATCGGCCTCCTGACTGCCAGAACCAGGTCGCCTACTTGGAAAGTCCTCTGCTTGACCTTCTTGTTGAAAGCCTGTGATATATGGGCTTGATAGAGTTCGATGCGCTGTTGAGCTAGGAGACGTTTTTCGTCAAGTGCCTCCAATTCTCGCAGACGGCGATGTTGATTGTCTTCCTCTGTTAGTTGATTTATGATCGCTACACGGAGTGAGGGTATCTGGATCTCGAGAGGCAGTACCGCTTCGCTTCCGTAGACCAGGGAGAATGGTGTGTTGCCTGTCGGGGTCCGTACCGTTGTGCGGTAGGCCCAAAGACATTCGCCGAGCTTTTCGTCCCAGTCGCGTTTGTTGGATGACACGACCTTTTTGAGTAGCCTGACGATAGTCTTGTTGAATGCCTCGGCCCATCCGTTTGCTGTCGAATTGTAGGCGGTTGATGCCACGTTTTGAATGCGATTCTTGTCACAGAATCTGCTGAAAACATGGCTGATAAACTGAGGACCGTTATCGTGGATAATCCTTCGAGGTACCCCGAAACAGTAAATGACATGGTGCTTGATGAAGCTGACCACCGTAGAGCTCTTCACTTCCGCCAGTGGAACTGCTTCTGTCTATTTGGAGAAGTAGTCAATGATGGCTAGGATGAAGCGGTGTTCCCTTGATAAAGGAGGGGTGATTGGTCCTATAATGTCTATGCCCCAGGCTTCAAAGGGCCAGGAGGCGACCGTAGGATGTAGTGGTTCTAACGGTGTATGGATGAAGTCAGCGTGAAGCTGGCACGCATGGCACTTTTTAGCATAGTCGACAACGTCGGCTGCCGTGGTTGGCCAGTAGTAGCCCATGCGTCACAGTCGATCCTGCAACTTAGGGCCAGGTTGATGGGCCACGCAGGTTCCATCGTGAGCTTCTCAAAGGGCTTCGGCTACTTCTTCGTTGGATAAACATCGAAGGAGAAGTCCATCGTAGGAGCGTCGGTACAGCATTTTAGTAGCTGTATCGTAATAGAATCGAAGGGAGTGCCTCCTGACTGAGACGACTTCTTTCGGGTCCTCTGGGAGAATTCCGTAGACAGCGAAGTCGATAAACGGGAACCTCCAGTCTCGGACATTAACACCAGCACTTGTTGACATGGCATGGGCCATTTGTGAGCATAGGTTATTTTTAGGACAGACCAAGTCTCGACCAACTACCGTGACGTAGTGTTGAGTCCCGAGGGGTGCTGCCAATGAGGCTGCGAGGCCAGCCAGAGCGTCAGCCTCCAGATTTTGTAAACGAGGTACAAGTTCGATGAAGAACTTGGTGAAGGTTGAAATGATGTTCAATGCAACTTTATGGTAAGGAATCAGATCTTCATGGCGAACTTCGTATTGCCCTCTGATCTGGTTAACGACGAGTTGTAAGTCGCCGTAGGCTTCCAGATGATCCACCCCCAGCTGTTGTGCTAGCTGGAGTCCCATGATGAGAGCATTGTATTCGACAACATTGTTAGAGCATGGTTCGAAAGGGAGTAGGCACGCTGGATGACCAGCTGATCATGGGAGACTAGGACTACCCCCACTCCTGCGATGATTTGGCCTTTGAGGCCTGTTCTTGAAGCGCCATCAAAAAACATCTGCCAGACGGAGCTTTCTTCGGTGACGTTTGATTCTTGGACCTCATCCGGGTTGTCTTCATAGAGTCTTGAGGACTCTGGGATGGGGTGTGCAGCTAAAAAGTCGGCCAGAGCCTGACCCTTGACGGCTTTTTGTGGAACGAATACCATGTTGTATGGCGTTAAAAGGATTACCCACGTAGCTAGCCGGGAGTTTAATGACCCTGGCTTCGTCATGAGAACTCTGAGTGGATTGACTCGAGAGATGACATGAATTGTCCGGCCCGAGACATAATGGCGAGTCTTCTGGATGGCAAATACCAAAGCCAAACACTCTTTTTCAACGGGGTTGTACCGGTGTTCGGCCCCGATCAGTGTTCTACTGAGGTAGTAGATAGCTTGCTCATAGCCTGTATTGCTATTTTGAGCCAGCATAGCACCGAAAGAATGATCTATGGCACGGACGTAGAGGAGAAATGGTTTGCCGGCGACGGGTGCCACCAGGACTGGCGGGCTCGTCAAGTAAGCCTTGATATCGTCAAAAGTTTTTTGGCATTCCTCTGTCCAGACGTAAGAGACCCCCTTCTTCATGAGCTGGGTGAAGGATTGACATTTTCCGGAAAGGTTTGCTATAAACCTCCGGATGTATGCCAGACGCCCTTGCAGGCCTCGAAGTTCTCGGAGGTTCTTCGGAGGGTCCATGTCAAGGATGGCTTTGGTCTTCTCGGGATCGACATGAATGCCTTTCGCCGTGATAATGAAGCCCAAGAACTTTCTGCTAGAAACCCCAAGGAAGGATTTAGCGGGGTTTATCTTGAGTTGATGTGCTCGCATGAGATCGAAGACTGTCTTAAGGTCTTGTAGGTGATCTCCTTTGAGACGGCTCTTGACTGCAATGTCATCAACATAGCATTCGACTGTCTTGCGCAGATGTTGATAGAAGATGGTACTCATAGCTCGTTGGTATGTAGCACCAACGTTCTTCAAGCCGAAGGGCATCACTGTGTAACAGAAAACCCCTTTCGGAGTCCTAAATGACGTGTATTTTGCGTCATCGGAGAACATCTTGATCTGGTTGTAGCCCGAATACCCGTCCATGAAAGACATGCGTTCGAAGCCACAAGTGTTGTTGATCATCATGTTGGTGATTGGAAGCGGGAATTCGTCCTTCGGGCAAGCAGTGTTGAGATCCCTGAAGTCGATACAGACTCGTATCTTTCCATTCTTCTTGGTGACAGGGACGACGTTAGCCACCCAATCCGGGTGTTGTTCTTCACGAATAAATCCGCTGGTCAGAAGTTTGTCTACTTCCTGATCGATAGCGTTCATGATGTCAGGACGAAAATGTCGTTGTTGTTGTTTTATAGGCTTGGCATCAGGTAAGATGTTAAGCCTATGCATCACGATCTGGGGATCAAGTCCCGACATGTCTTCGTAACTCCAGGCGAAGACATCGATATATTCTTTAGCCAGCTGGATTAAAGATTCCCGGTCTTCTCCTTTTAAGCTTTTGTTGATGGAGATGGGTTTGGAAGAAGATCCATCCCCAAGGTCGATCTGCTCGACTTCGTCTTTGGTAGGGGGTTCGCGTAATTCAAAACGAGACTCCCACAGTTCTCTTAGGCGTTGAGCCCAGGGTTCTTCTTCGAAGAATTTTGGCGTTTGGTCTTCGCCTTCATCTTCTTGAGGTTGTACAGATACCATGTTGGCTGATAGCACTTTCTTAAAGACTGAGCCGATACTGGTATCGGAATCCCAAGTTGATGCTTCGGATGAATGAGAATGTTCTACCTCTTCTGTCTTCGAACTCTCTGGAGTTGACGGTGGTGTGACATAGCCCACTCCCCGTCGAGTTCGATGATAGTAGTCATGCAGCTTTCCTTTAGGTGTTGGAAGCCGGAGAGGAAGACGTCGACCCTTGCCGTAGTTCAGGCCTTTGTTTCTTTTTAGGTCGTAACCCATCTTTTGGATGAGGTCTTTGCCTTGTCCGTGTATCGATAGACTTGTATTCTGCCGGTATCTGGTTCTTGTTCGAGTGGCGGGAGGTCTTGATGACGCTCGATTTTGCCGAAGTTGATAGATTCTTCGTCTCGATTCTGCGGTGGGACTACAAAACAGACCCCTTCGGACGGGACAACTCGATTTACATGATGGACGGTCGTTATTTGTATTTACAACGACCGTAGAGCGTTATCGAATGTATACATGGCATTCCAATGTGAAAGACTAGAATAATTAAAAGATACTCTATTATTGATGAAACACGAAATTTTGTCCCGCGAGATTACATTGTCCAGAGAGGGTGCATCTACATCAGCAGAGATATATTCCCCTAACTCTTCATCTGTGAATACTGGGGTTGGATCGGGAGAGTCCACCACAGCTTTGATCTTAGGGTCCGAGAGGGCTATGTGGGCCTTCTCCGGCAGCTTGGACAAGACAGATGATCGCGGTGGCTTGCCCTTAAGACGCACCTTCAGAGGTGCCTCAACTGCGCCTTCGGTGATTGGTGCCTTCCCCTGTAGTTTTGCCACAAGGGGAGCCGATGTTTGAGACGGCTTTCCCTTGAGCCATTTCTTCAAGGAAGTTTCAGTAGGTGTTCTACCTGGAGCAGTTGGTGCTTTTCCAGGTAGCTTGATGTTCATGGGAGGCAACATCTGAGGCGGCTTTCCTTTGAGTTAAATTTTTAAAGGAGCATCAAAAATCATCTCTGGCTCCATGTCAAGCTCTGCTGCCGTTTCTGCTTCATCGTCAGCATCATTGGCTTCCTCCTCGTCGGGCGATTTGTACAAGGTAGAATCAGTGAAGTAGGCTTCGACCCCCTTGAAAGGGTCAATGTCCGCGAACTCCGTCCGGATGATGTCATTGGTGGACATGTATTTCATACATTGGTAGAGTGTGGATGGTACCACCATGTACTCATGCAGCCATAGACGACCCAGTAGGAGGTTGTAGTTGACGTCGGCGTCCAAGACATAGCAATTCACCTTAGTTCTGAGGTTACCGATATGAAACTTTAGCCGTATTTTGCCCAGCGGCTCGCTTTTGCTAGCATTGAAGCCACTGATTGTAGTGTTGGAAGGCGCCAGTCGGTACATTAGGATCCCCAATGTTGAGAGCAACGTCTTCGAAATGATGCTGAGGGAAGATCTCGGATCGATCTGAATCCGCTTCACATTGACGGAACCGATATACCCTGTATAATACAGCGGTCTGTTGTGTCGGTTGTGCTTGAGTAGCATGTCTTGTTGGGTGAAGGTTATGTAGGGGATAACTTCATCCGCACAATGATAGTACGCACATGTAGTCGGAGTATCCTCAGGCTACTTGACCTGACTGATGAAGGACTCAGCATCCTTCAGGGCTTCACAGAGAGCTTCACGAGTGTCCTTGGAAAGACAAAGGAGCTCAAACAGAGATAGGCGGACAGGAGTACTGACAAGTTGTGCCAGTATGTCAAAGTTGTGGGACTTGGCTAGCCCCGAAGCATTCTTCTTTCGTAAAGGCTTGTCAAAACGGGCCTCTACATGCTTCTGCTTATTGGCTGTTGGGGACTTAGATGGGCCCTCTTCCTGGGCAGCAGGGACGGTGCAAGGAGGCACCACCTCGACGGCAGCTTCGTCAGGTTGGGTGTTCTGATATGAACGCGTCTGTAGAGGAAGTGCCTCTTCCGTAGAGAAAGAGACCATGCGGCAAGACTTGATCTTCCTGCCCTTAGTTTTGGAGGCAGAGCATACCTCCGGTTGAGTAATCTCGGAGACGAGATCAGGGTGAACCCATAAGACCTCTCCCTGAGATGTGGTGAGTGGGATGAGTCCACTCACGTTGTCACGAGTAGGTGGTAGATTGACCACCTCCATTGTCGCCTTAGGGATGGAGACGACGCCATCTTGTGTTGTGGTTGGCGGCAAGGTGCCAAATTGGAGTGACACTAGGTTGGCCGAGACCGTTTTATCCTCATAGTCGACGGAGATAACATCTGCATTGATCATGCGTTGGATGTAGTTTTTGAGGACGTAGCAGTCCTTAGTTGGATGTCCGACAAACCGATGGTAGTGACAGTACCTCGGATTATCCACTTTTCTAACCTCGTCGGGATGCTTCAGGTCCGGCAATTTGATCTTGTCACCCTACTTCAGTATCTCAAAGAGTTGCAGGGTGTCTTCATCGTTGAAAGAATAAACCTCCTTTGGCCTTGGTGCATGTGGAGGCTTCTGAGTAGGTGCTGATGCACCTTTGGAGGCATTGACAGTCAACGCCTGTTTCTCCTTCGTCTCTCGTCCGGAGTTGTTGGCTGCAGGCCGTTTTCCCTTGTCCTCAAAGGCAGGAAAGCTAACTCCTAGAAGGCGAGCATTGGACGCCTTCTTTTCTGCTGCTTCGGCTTCGATGATCAAGGAACTCCAGTCGGGAGGAGGAGTGGAGTTGAGCTAGAGTTTGACTGCAGGCAGCATGTTCATGCTGCAGGAGGAGAGGAGTGCGTGTTCTGGCATGCCCGGGGGCAGTCTGAAGCAGGCCTGTCAGAAGCGTTCGATGAATACTCGAACTGTTTCTTTCTCCTTCGGGCGTATCTCTACGAGGGACACCATTGTCATGTCCTTTCCGCCATCGTAGAAACGGTCGAGGAAGAGATGCGTCAGATCGTCGAAGGAAGATATGGAGTTATCGGGGAGACTGCAGTACCAGTCGTACGCCACTCCTTTCAGTGCCCTGACAAATATGCTGGTGAGTAGTACGTCCTCCTTCGGGAGATATCCCGTTTGAGACTGGAAGTACGTCAGATAGCGACGCGAAGAGTCCTTCCCGTCGTATGGCGTCAATGTTTGTGGTTTATACTTGGAGGATAAACCACTTTATTCCATTCGAGGGGATAAGGTTGGGGGATCCCCATCTTTTGGCGCTCCTCTTGTCTATTCTTGGACTCAAAATGCTCACGCAAGTCCCTGATCATCTCGACCACGTCTTTCGTGGAGCTGGAAGTCAGGAAAGGTGGTACCATCTGGAGTTGAGCATTTGAGGGCTCCGATGTCCGTGGTGCCTCGCGATGATCTATATCCAAGGATACCCGTTGAAGGGGTACGCTTGATTCTCCATTGGCCCCGGGGTCAGGACCAGTAGACGGTGCCCTGGCCAAAGTTGACCGTATCTCAAACACTGCTTGAGTCAGTGTTTGCATGGAGGCAGAGAGGGTTTTGAGTCCTCCCTCCAAGGTATCCATGTGCTAGACGAGGTCTGCTGGCGGTACAGTAGGCTCGGTATCATCTCCAGTCATGTATACTGTCATGACACGGCTGGAGTCGGATGGATCAGTTGAGGCTTCGCTTTCGGCCTCGCTTTCTTGTAGAAGAGAAACTTTCCCCGGAGCCTCGTCTTGGCTACCCCCAGCTACATTCTGGAGGACATCCTCGTCTTCAGGAGCATCCGCCAGGGCCTGACTACCCCCAGTTCTATCTTGGAGGACTTCTTCGCCATCGAGACGCAGGTCCACAGGGGCCAGACTACCCCAGCTACGTCCGGGAGGCTGACTTCGTGTCCAGGATGAAGGTCCATCCCAGCTGTGCTCTGGAGGACATCTTCATCTTCAGAAGAAGGATCGACAAGGGCTTGACTACCCCCAGCTTCCTCCAAGATCTTCTTTCTCCTCCGAGTGCCTTCAAACACTCCGGAGGACGGGACAATTGTCTTAGTTTTCCTCGGCTGGCTCTTGGACGAGGACGAGGAATTGCCAGTCGCCTTTCGAACTAACGAGGAGTTAGAGATTACATTGCATGAAGCAACCTTTAGTTCTGGCTCCTCTTTTATTGACACCTTCTTCTCGAGGCGACGTCGGAGGGGTGTTGATGATTGCAGCCGCTGGAACACCGACTGTCTTGGTGGAACTACTGCCTTGTAACAGCAGTTGATGGTGACTACAACACAGGTATGTCCTGTGAGGGGCGTATTGTGCTTGTCAGTCGACTCTCCTGATCGACGTTTGTGAGTGATCACGTTACGCAGATCGTTGGAGGAGAGTGCCACCTTCGCACCCCCATCAGGTGTATGGCAAGGCCAAGCACCGGGGTGGTCAAGTAAATGCTGTGCCCCCTGATCCAACACCAAACAGGCGCTCAGATCAGTAGTAGGGGAACAACATTTACTGTGACTTGAACGAACCTCAGACGCACAACCAGTGGAGGTGCGAGAGTTCAAGACCACAGAGTTTGCCTTGCTCGACTTGGTTGCGAACGCAACATATGCGTCCAAGTGAGACAAGGACTTTGAAGGTCCACTCATTTCCGGCACAGAAGCACCCGAGTCGACCTTATACAGCTTACCATCAGCAGCACACATGATTGTGAGCGCATGCTTCTGATTTGCTGCCGGTATAGCACGTTTGAGGCGCATGTCCCGTGCTGCCTTGGACTTCTTCGCACCAGCCCACTGGGACGCATAGTACTCAGAGTCCAAAATCTCCTCGCCACTACAGCGAGTGAGTCTGTCAAAGACAGAGACCTTCTGTGGTGCATCAGAGGTGATGCACGGGGCATTAGCTGCGCCCCTGCTCCGTCGACGCATCTTCTTCGCCTGAAAGGGAGATGGCTGGGGAATGTGGTCAGCTGCACGTTTCCCCAAGAGATGCACTGTACCGGTGGGCACATCTTGGTTGCTGAGGACGTCAGCAGGAAGGGAAAGCTGTATTGGTGCATCCCCTTCGGTGGTGGTGCCAGAGGCGTCGACCTTGTGCATCCAGACTTGGCGAGTCTTCTTCGGCTTCGACAGCCGCTTCGAAGGACTCGTACTGCCTTCAGAGATGAACTCCTCATACGCTTGTTGATTGAGGCGTACGACCAGCGTCTTGTGGGAGGAACCCACCTTTACGTCGTCGGATTGCGACACAGCTTTCTTGGTGGAGGAGAAAGAGGTCTCCAGCAGAGTCGCCAGCTTGTTTGCCATTAAAATCTTTTGATTGCAAATTTCAATTACAAACAGAACAATGTTACAATGTGGAACTTAGACGTAGTCCTAGGAGTACACTTTTGTTTATCTGGGTCCCTTGTGCCGATGGAGCGAGTGGTAATACGTTAACTCCATTGACGATCTGACGACGGTTCTCGGTTCTCTGAAGGTATGAGTTGCTCTGGGTGCCGGAGCTTATGGAGAGGAAGAAGACGTTGAGTGTCTGTATCTGCCTCTCTGTATATGTATGTCGGTGGTTGTGTGATGTGTCCGTAAGAAGGAAGTGATCCCACCATTTATAGCTTTGCGGGCTGGCTGCTCATGCGCGCATATATAGGATACGCCTGTACGCGGGGATGCCACGTGGTGGTTGCTGATGGAGGCACATGGACGATACGCTCTGATTGAGGAGTTGAACCCTTTCTGTTGCCTTTGTGGGCTACGGCCGAGCTGACACGTAGCAATGGAGAGGATCTTTCAGTTGCTGAGATCTTGGGTGATTAGCACCCCTTCATAGGTTGAATCAAGTCAAAGGACATGTGTCGTAGGTCCATGGCTCGAAGATCTCAGATTTGGTGGGGAGTGATCTGATAGGATGCACCTGGGATTGGGCGCATGAGGAGACTTTGGCTCGTAACCTTTAGGAGTCACGAACCAGTCGGGGCGCATAGCTTTTGAGACGCATGCAGGGCTTCAATAGTGACTTTACTTCTGTCTTTAGGGATCAGAGAAAAGTCTGAGGCGTACGGCTTTTGAGGCGCATGCAGAGATTTAGGCGCATGGCTGTGGAGGCGCATACGAGATGGTTGGGCGGCCACATGGCTTGTAACCGCCGGAGAAAAGCAATGATGATGCTGACGTCGGTGACGCTTTATCTTCTGAAAAAGCTGTCAATCGTTCAGTCCTCGGAGAACGTGCTGCCAACTCTGTCAGACTTCAGCATTTAATGTTCTTTGACAGGTGATAGGCTATTGAGTAGGCACATCGATCGGCGTTCCACTAGGCGCATGGGGACGCATGGGAGAACATCCTTATGAGGCGCTTGGTGTTGATGGACGCATCAGTATGATGCGCGGTCTGGCCGACGCATCCGTTTGTATGATACATCTTTATGGGCCCGACTGTTACGTTCTTCGAGTGTTTTAAATAGCCTTTTTTGACTTGGCTGAATTCGAATCGTCAGGTTCATCACCATTAATGCAAATTCATTACACGGGATTCGGAGAGCCAGCCACTTGGCGCATGGGTTTAATTTGCCCAGCCTATAAATAGTGGCATGGAGAGGGTTTGCTTCTCGTTCTCTCACGTCCTTCCGAAATAAACTTGTTTGCCCGAGCATATTCTGTTGACGAGATGCTCCCGAGGGTGAAGATGCGACACATTGTCTTCATTGATGCACTTGAAGGTGACTGTTACATCCAAAAGTCGGAGTCGAGGGCTTCTGAGGCAGGCGGAAGGTGCCTGTTGCATCCAAAGATTGGGATGCTCGAGCCTCGTCTTCGTTATGCCGGAAGAGCCGTAAATCGGAATTGCGGTGCCCCGATCATCTTCCTTGTGAAGAACAGTTTGGCAACTCTAGAGGGGGGTGAATAGAGTTTATAGAGAAAAATAGCCAATTAAAAATAACTCTTTCACCAACAATAAATAATCAGAGTAAAGTGCGGAAAATAAATGAAGAGCAGAAGAGCATACGCAAACACAGCGATTTTAACCTGGTTTCCCTCGTGGAGGACTAGTCCAGGCCTGAGAACTCTAGCTCAGGATTAAATCCACTATTTGTGAAATAGTAGTTTACAACCCGTGCCTTTTCTTCAGAAGAGCACGTCAACTTCTTAACAGAGGATCGCAGTGGCGATTTGCTTGGAATTGTCCAAGCGACTTCTTCGACTCTTGCACAAGAATCCTAACTGAGAGATGCTGAGCACTCGGGACTTAGGAGGCTTGTGGCTAGTAGATGGGAAGGGTATGGCTTATTGAGCTTATAAGAGAGAAGAGAAGAGAAGATTGGATGGATTGAAATGAGAGAATTCATGCCCTATTTATAGTGTTTTTATAGGCAGAATTCGGCCAGAATTCGGGTAGGAATATTTAAAAATTTGGCCGTTGGACAACTAGCAACCAGCTATCCCTAAAATTAGGGTTCATGATTTCTAGGGGACAGAGTTCGGCCCGAACTCTGTGTGGAGGCAGAGTTCGGCCCGAACTCTGTCTCCAGAGCACAGAGTGGTTCTAAGGGGACCAGTGGGCAGTTTTTGGTTCAGTGGAGCTTGGGATTTTGGGTAGGTTATAGACTAAGTTCCAAGAGCTCAGCAAGACTCAGAGTACATAAATCTAGACTCAATGAAATTATAAAATACAGACTCCAGAACACACTGAGAGCCGGAGACTAAGTTGTCATCTGTCTTGAACTGAATGCAGTCGTCGTGTGTCGTATTGAATTAATACAAATATTATTTGGTCAATGTAGTCAATATTTGGTTGACTGTGACTTTGTGTCAACAATCTCCCCCATATTGATAATTGACAAAATAATATATGTATATTTCAATATTCATACCTGGACACAGTTGATTGTAACATAGCTCCCCCATAAACGATGCCTGAGCTAAGAGAAAATAGCTCCCCCGTAAACCATGAACGGTGTCGAGCTAGAAGCTATAGCTCTCCCCCGTACAAAATGCGTAGTACCTGTGATCTGATAGATAATATTTTCCAGAGCAAGAAGTACAGATATACACAGATATACGAATGCATAGAACCAGTGGCCTGATAGATAATATCTCCCAAAAGCAAAACAAGCACAAAAATATACATTATTTCTCCCCCTTTTGGCAGTTAGCAATATAAAGAAGCAATGAATAGTAATGCAACCACACCAAGCAGAGAAGAAACAGTGAAATACTAAGCAAAATAAGTCACTGAAATAAAATGATAATAAAGACAGATAATGTCATCCACCAAACCAAGTGACCAACTCATAAACAGAGTACATAAACCAGCTACATAAATCCATAAGAAACTAAATAACTGAAATCAAAAGTAACTAAGATCATCATCAGTAGCAGCAGCAGCAGATAGTAGCCAATCTCCATCACGGAGCACGAGAAGGTCCAGGAGAGTTGGAACGACTGGGATCCACAAGAGCAGCACTTGGATCCAGGTAACGCAGGACCCATGGATCATCAATGCGGTATCCCTCACGATCGAGATCCCGCTGCATGGGAGTGGGCAAAGTAGGATGATGAGACATGGAGTACCGAATATCATGCAACGAATTGCAGAGTGCACTCATCTGCAGGGTAGTGCGGTAGTCCATCTGAGCCCACCGATCAGCCTCTAAGTAAAAACGATCCTGGAGCATGGTCTGGATGGAGTCAAGAGTGGCAGGTGGAGGAGGTGCATCCTGACCAAAATGAGGGGCGTCAGGCTCCGCATCATCAGAATGTTCAGAAACATCAGGAGAGGCGACAACTGTGTGAGTATGTCGTGCCTTGGACAAAAAGGCAGGAGCAGGCAAGAACGGACAGATATCAAGTGGTATATTAAATGCACGAAAGATCATAGGAAGGAACAGAGGATAAACCAGAGGTCGTGGTTTCTTCCTACAGTGAATCATCCAGTCCATCATTGTACGTGGAAGATTGAAAGAAATTCCAAAGTGAAGATGATAAAGAGCGGATATTTCAAGATAAGTGATGTCATCATGGGAACCTGTTTTGGGTAGAATGGTGTTAGAAATAATCCAATGAAGGTCAGAAAAATATGGGTTGAGATATTTAGCCGTG
This sequence comes from Iris pallida, assembly GCA_029216955.1. Lineage (NCBI taxonomy): Eukaryota > Viridiplantae > Streptophyta > Magnoliopsida > Asparagales > Iridaceae > Iris > Iris pallida. The sequence goes on along the minus strand of JANAVB010008997.1, from coordinate 479,142 downwards.
AGCTTGCGAGGACGTGTATATGGAGAACACAAATCGTCCTTGAAGCTCTCAAGGGAAATTCCGTCGGGAAAACGGAATGAGCGAGCGTCAACTAGCTTTTCCCAAGAATTGGGCTCTTGAAGATCAAGATATTCGGCTAAGTCAAAGTCATCAAAAGAAATATTGATACCTGCAACCCGAGAATAAATATGGAGATCATCAAAGGTCATGTTGCAGTAGAACATTTGGACAGCATGACGATAGATGGCAGAAGTGGAAGTGACAAGCTCATCAAAGTAGAGGTCATGAAACAAGGAATCATATTGAGAAAAGATAGAAAAATTAATAGGATGTCCTGCGAATACCTGACGATTCCGATAGTCACTGAACCAGTTGTTTGAGGCTTCTAGTGAAACAAACAATCGGTTGTCATAGGTAGAATGGTTTCGAGGACGAGGTGGGTTGAACAACGGATGAGGTGGTTGAAGTTGTTCAATAATTTGTTCATTCGTCGGAGGAGTATCCGAAGATGAAACACTCTCAGTTCGAATTCTCTTTCCACGATTGAACAAGCAAGGAGCCATAAAAACAATTGATAGAGTAAAGTATAGAAGACAAGAATGATACCTCAAAGTAATACCAAACAGTAGAAGAGAATGATGAGAAACCCTTTTCTCTTGATTTTGAGGAGCAATGGAGCACTCTAGATCAAAAACTAGGGTTAGGGTTTGAAGGAAGGAGTTTGGAGAGGTGAAGAAGGAGACAATATGGGAGGAAAGAGAAGGAATCCCGATATAAAGTAGGGCTTTGTCTTTGGTCGGGTAGAATAGTGACCATTGGATTAGAATAGATCCAACGGCAGAGCCAGATCCCGATTCTGGAACCTGGGGACCGAACTCGGCCCGAACTCTGTTAGGGGCAGAGTTCGGCCCGAGTTCTGGATCAGTGGTCCAGAACAAAAGTTGGGCTGAAAAATGATTAAGTGTTGAACAAAAAGAGATACAATTTTGATAAACCCAATAAAGTACATAGAGAGATTCACAATGGTCAGAATGAACTTTAGGAAGATCAATTTGGCAATAATAAATCGTAACACACCATATAATAAATAAGGAAATATATTGTAATTCAGTATTTCAAATTTGCCATGGGTTAGCTGCAGGGGCCGGATCCCAGCTAGCGGTAGTCCTGAGGACTAGTGCACCGTGTCGCTTAGGCTTTTACGCCTTTTTGTCAGAAGGACCCTTTCGGCTTGTACCCATAATAAATTTGTCATAAAAGAATCAAAATATACTCGATATTTACGCAAGTAAGTCTCAACTTATAACTGCTTCATCCAAAATTCCGAGTTCACGACAAAGAAAATTGAAGCGCTCTTCGGATAATGGCTTAGTAAAGAAATCTGCTAGCTGATGATCAGTGTCAATAAATTCTAAGTTAATCGTGCCATTTTGCTGATGATCACGCAAAAAGTGGTGTCTGATCTCAATGTGTTTAGTGCGTGAGTGGCAGACAGGGTTCTTAGTCAAATTGATGGCACTAGTATTGTCACAGAATATAGGAATATGCATGAAAGATAACTTATAGTCTTCAAGGGTTTGCTTCATCCACAGAATCTGTGCACAACAACGCCCAGCTGCTATGTATTCAGCTTCTGTTGTGGATAGTGCGACAGAGTTCTGCTTCTTGCTAAACCATGAGACTAAAGCCTTTCCTAACAAATGACACGTGCCGCTCGTACTTTTACGGTCGACCTTGCATCCAGCAAAGTCAGCATCAGAGTAACCGATGAGGTCAAATGATGTTGACTTGGGATACCATAGGCCCACTGTAACCGTACCCTTAAGGTATCAAAAGATACGCTTAACCGCGGTCATGTGAGATTCCTTAGGATTTGCTTGATATCTAGCACATAGGCAAACACTAAACATGATATCGGGGCGACTAGCAGTTAAATAAAGTAAGCTGCCTATCATACCTCGATACTTACGTTGATCAACGGGTTTGCCGCTTTCATCTGGTTCGAGTTTGGTTGAAGTAGCCATTGGCGTGCTAATTGGTTTGACGTTGTCAAGGTCGAACTTCTTCAGCATGTCCTTGGTATACTTCGATTGACAGATGAAAGTTCCATTTGCCAGTTGCTTTACTTGCAGGCCAAGAAAGTAGTTGAGCTCTCCCATCATGCTCATCTCAAATTCTGTCTGCATACACTTGGCAAATTCTTGACAAAGAGTTTCATCAGTAGACCCAAAAATAATATCATCAACATAAATTTGAATCAACAGAATATTGTCTTTAAAAGATTTTATAAACAGTGTTGTGTCAATTTTCCCTTTTGAAAAACCTTTCTCAAGTAAGAAGCTACTTAGCCTTTCATACCAAGCTCTGGGGGCTTGTTTGAGGCCATAAAGTGCTTTCTTTAGCTTGAACACGTGGTCGGGAAATTTGTGATTTTCAAAGCCAGGAGGTTGTTTTACATAAACTTCCTCCTTAATAAAACCATTCAGAAAGGCACTTTTCACATCCATTTGAAATAATTTAAAGTTTTGAAAATTAGAAAAAGCACAAAGCATCCGAATGGATTCTAGTCTAGCAACAGGAGCATACGTCTCATCGTAGTCGATACCTTCCTCTTGGTTGTATCCTTGAGCTACTAGACGAGCTTTGTTACGTGTGACTGAACCATCTTCATTTACTTTGTTTCTAAAAACCCATTTAGTACCAATTATAGAATGATTAACCGGTCTAGGAACGAGTTCCCATACTTGGCTTCTCTCGAATTGGTTGAGTTCTTCTTGCATAGCAGAAATCCAAAATTCATCATTAAAAGCTTCAGAAATATTTTTAGGCTCTACTTGTGAAATGAAGGCAGTGCTAGCAACAGAGTCTCTTAGTGATGATCTAGTAGTTACTCCACGTGAAACTTCTCCTATAACTAAATTTTCTGGATGAGAAGGTTTGAAAGAGAATTTCTTAGGCAAACCCTCCAGAGAATTAGTTTCGGTTGAAGTATTCATTGGAGTAGAAGTTGATGGCTCAACGTCATCATCAAGAGTACTTGCTGCACTGTTGTCTTCATCAAAAGTCACATTTGTTGACTCTTCCACAATAAGTGAGCGTTTATTGAAAACTCTATATCCTTTACTCTTGGCGGCATAACCAAGAAAGATACCATCGTCAGCTTTGGCATCAAATTTGCCTAAGTTGTCTTTGGTGTTAAGGATAAAACATCTACAACCAAAAACTTTAAAATAAGAAACATTGGGGGTTCTCCCAAACCAAAGCTCATAGGGTGTTTTCTTCGTAATGGGACGAATCAGCACCCTATTCAAAATATGGCATGCTGTACTAACAGCTTCTGCCCAAAAGTATTTCGGAAGTGAAAATTTATTCAACATGACTCTGGCCATATCGCCGAGAGTTCTATTCTTCCGCTCCACAACACCATTTTGTTGAGGAGTTCTAGGACAAGAAAATTCATGATCAAAACCATTTGTATTACAAAAACTTTCAAAATCATAATTTACGAATTCGCCTCCATGATCACTTCGGATTCGAGTAATCATGTAGCCTTTTTCATTTTGAACTTTCTTTACAAAAACTTTGAAAGCATAAATAGCATCGCTCTTATTAGCGAGAAAGAAAACCCAAGTAAATCTCGAAAAATCATCAACAATAACAAATGCATACAGTTTGCCACCAAGGCTAGCTATTCTACTAGGACCAAATAAATCCATATGAAGTAGTTGCAAGGGTCTAGTAGTACTTACAGAGTTGATGGAATGAAACGAGGATTTTGTTGCCTTGTTTAGTTCACATTCGGCACATACCGTGTCCTTTTTGAATGTGATGTCAGGCAATCCTCTCACTAGCTTCTTGGTAGAAAGCCTGGATATAGCATCCATGTTGGCGTGACCAAGACGCTGGTGCCAAAGTAGTCGTTCGTCTTTGTGGGCATATAAACATCTACCTGCATTGTTAGTATTTATAGAAAGATAGAAAATATAGATGTTATCCTCTCTTTTCCCTTCAAAAGCAATGTCTCCTGTTGACCTATCATAGATGTAGCAACTGTTTTGTCCAAAGTTAATGTCATATCCATGATCAGCAAGATGACTAATGCTGAGCAGGTTATGCTTTAACTCGGTCACTAGGCAGACATCCTTTATTACAGGAGAGAGAGGATGACCAATGATACCATTACCTATAATGTGCCCTTTGAGATTGTTACCGAAGGATACGTATCCTTCTCTCTTCATCGATAGTGATGCAAAAAGGTTTGCGTCTCCCGTCATATGTCGCGAGCATCCACTATCGAGAATCCACTTACTTTCAGTTGAGGAGGGAAGGTCCACCTACATCAAGAGTAGATGTGACCTTTGGTACCCGAGTTCTTGAGGGTCTTGAAAAGTTAGTCTTTGGGAACCAAGCATATATCCTTTTATCTACAAGTCTTCTAACTCTGCACTGTGGTGAGATGTGTCCATGTAATCCACAATAAGTACAGATAGCATTCTTGTTTATACTAGGAGTATGAGAATAATATTTATAAGCAACAGGATGAGGATGGACATGATGTGAAGAGTTAGCATGGTGAGGATGATTATGCATGGAATAAGTGGCATGGTGATGGTGTTGTCTATGATGAGTGACATGCTGATATTGTCTAGATGGCATGGCATGATGATTTTGTCTATATGGCATGACATGATGATTTTGTCTATATGGTATATGAGGATCTTGTCTATATGGCTTTGCATGATGGTCTTGTCTATATGGCATGGCATGAAGATTTTTATGTGTGAAGTGCTGTTGATTGTGTCTTTGTGCATGATGCTTGTGTACTGAGTGAGAATTGTTCTTACGTGCACGTGGTTTATAAAAGTTTGTGTATATGAATGCATGGTTATGTGCTGCATGAGAATGACGTGGTTGACTAGCATGAGTGGTGTTGTGCTCATGTGATTGGGTTTGAGGTTGAACAACCTGTTTACCCAATTTGGTTTCTAATCTTTTGGTAACAGCTTGCAGTTCATTAACCTTAATATTTAAGCCATATATCTTAGTCATGGAAATCTTGTGTCTACTCTTTTTTTCAGCAAGCAACGTGTTGAGTGTAGTGATTTCTTGAGTTTGTTGCTCAATACGTGCTTCAGCATCATGCAAGCTTAATTTGAGCTTGGATACTTCATCAGTGTCATTAGTGGGTGATGTGTCTCTAACATTATCAAGAAGTAAGGAAATTCTTTGTATCTCATCTTCTAGACTTTTGATTTTGTCCTTGGCATGTTTATATTTACCGATGACCTTTTTATGATCATCGAGTAAATCAGTGAAAGCATCGCCAAGTTCATCAAAAGAGAAGTCATCCAGAGTTTCGTTAGATACCTTGTTAGAAGTTGCCATCAGGCACACATTTGCTGTATCTTGAGGAGAGTCCTTTTCTTCCTCAGAGTCACTTGCTTCACTTTCATGCCAGATGCCTGTGTTGGCATATTTCTTTGATGAGTTCTTTTTGTATGGCTTCTCATAGCGGTTGCTCTTCTTCATGAATGGGCAGTCTTTTCGGACATGTCCAGTTTTCTTGCAACCGTAACAAGTTGGTTCTTCTTCATCGTCTTCTTGAGATTCCTTCTTCCTTCGGTTGAAGCGAAGGAATTTCCTGAAGTTGCGAACCATGAGAGCTTGGTCTTCATCATCCGAATTATCTTCTTCGGTCTCATCATGATTAGCTCTTCGTTGATGAGCTTTGAGTGCGATCTCCCTGGTCTTCGGAGCAGGCTCTTCGAAGTCCTTGAGGTCAAGCTCGTGAGTCATAAGCTTACCTATCAAGGTCTCCATTGACATTGTTGTGAGATCGTTTCCTTCTATGATGGCTGTCACCTTAGGGTTCCAAATCTTTGGTAGCCCTCTGAGCAGCTTACGAATCTTCTCGTGGTTTGAGTACTGCTTTCTGAGCGAAGATAGAGGATTGATGATGTCGAGGAATCTTGTGATCATTTGAGTGATCGTCTCACTTGGCTTCATCTTGAAGGCTTCGTATTCTTGAGTGAGACGGCTTATTTTAGATTCCTTGACCTGTGTGGTTCCTTCATGCGTCACTTCTAGAAGTCTCCATACTTCATGAGCAGTGGTGCAAGTAGAAACCCTGTTGAACTCATTCCTGTCTATAGCACAGAATAAAGCATTAATAGCCCTAGCATCTAGACTTGCCTGTTTCTTCTCCTCGACAGAATATTTGTCGTGTGGTTTCTCAATGAGGTCACCATCGACAACTATCCTGGCGGGCTTTTTGTAACCGTCAGTGACGACAGTCCACAGGTCAAAGTCTAGAGACTTAAGATAGAAGCTCATCCTTGTTTTCCAATATGTGTAGTTAGTCCCATCAAATAGGGGAGGCCTATGAGTGGACTGACCTTCACCATGATTGGAAATCAAGGATTGTGTGGTTGCCATGGATCAGCTCTTAGGATGTTAATCCTTGTAAAGAGAACAGAGCTCTGATACCAATTGAAGAACAGTTTGGCAACTCTAGAGGGGGGTGAATAGAGTTTATAGAGAAAAATAGCCAATTAAAAATAACTCTTTCACCAACAATAAATAATCAGAGTAAAGTGCGGAAAATAAATGAAGAGCAGAAGAGCATACGCAAACACAGCAATTTTAACCTGGTTTCCCTCGTGGAGGACTAGTCCAGGCCTGAGAACTCTAGCTCAGGATTAAATCCACTATTTGTGAAATAGTAGTTTACAACCCGTGCCTTTTCTTCAGAAGAGCACGTCAACTTCTTAACAGAGGATCGCAGTGGCGATTTGCTTGGAATTGTCCAAGCGACTTCTTCGACTCTTGCACAAGAATCCTAACTGAGAGATGCTGAGCACTCGGGACTTAGGAGGCTTGTGGCTAGTAGATGGGAAGGGTATGGCTTATTGAGCTTATAAGAGAGAAGAGAAGAGAAGATTGGATGGATTGAAATGAGAGAATTCATGCCCTATTTATAGTGTTTTTATAGGCAGAATTCGGCCAGAATTCGGGTAGGAATATTCAAAAATTTGGCCGTTGGACAACTAGCAACCAGCTATCCCTAAAATTAGGGTTCCTGATTTCTAGAGGACAGAGTTCGGCCCGAACTCTGTGTGGAGGCAGAGTTCGGCCCGAACTCTGTCTCCAGAGCACAGAGTGGTTCTAAGGGGACCAGTGGGCAGTTTTTGGTTCAGTGGAGCTTGGGATTTTGGGTAGGTTATAGACTAAGTTCCAAGAGCTCAGCAAGACTCAGAGTACATAAATCTAGACTCAATGAAATTATAAAATACAGACTCCAGAACACACTGAGAGCCGGAGACTAAGTTGTCATCTGTCTTGAACTGAATGCAGTCGTCGTGTGTCGTATTGAATTAATACAAATATTATTTGGTCAATGTAGTCAATATTTGGTTGACTGTGACTTTGTGTCAACAATCTCCCCCATATTGATAATTGACAAAATAATATATGTATATTTCAATATTCATACCTGGACACAGTTGATTGTAACATAGCTCCCCCATAAACGATGCCTGAGCTAAGAGAAAATAGCTCCCCCGTAAACCATGAACGGTGTCGAGCTAGAAGCTATAGCTCTCCCCCGTACAAAATGCGTAGTACCTGTGATCTGATAGATAATATTTTCCAGAGCAAGAAGTACAGATATACACAGATATACGAATGCATAGAACCAGTGGCCTGATAGATAATATCTCCCAAAAGCAAAACAAGCACAAAAATATACATTATTTCTCCCCCTTTTGGCAGTTAGCAATATAAAGAAGCAATGAATAGTAATGCAACCACACCAAGCAGAGAAGAAATAGTGAAATACTAAGCAAAATAAGTCACTGAAATAAAATGATAATAAAGACAGATAATGTCATCCACCAAACCAAGTGACCAACTCATAAACAGAGTACATAAACCAGCTACATAAATCCATAAGAAACTAAATAACTGAAATCAAAAGTAACTAAGATCATCATCAGTAGCAGCAGCAGCAGATAGTAGCCAATCTCCATCACGGAGCACGAGAAGGTCCAGGAGAGTTGGAACGACTGGGATCCACAAGAGCAGCACTTGGATCCAGGTAACGCAGGACCCATGGATCATCAATGCGGTATCCCTCACGATCGAGATCCCGCTGCATGGGAGTGGGCAAAGTAGGATGATGAGACATGGAGTACCGAATATCATGCAACGAGTTGCAGAGTGCACTCATCTGCAGGGTAGTGCGGTAGTCCATCTGAGCCCACCGATCAGCCTCTAAGTAAAAACGATCCTGGAGCATGGTCTGGATAGAGTCAAGAGTGGCAGGTGGAGGAGGTGCATCCTGACCAAAATGAGGGGCGTCAGGCTCCGCATCATCAGAATGTTCAGAAACATCAGGAGAGGCGACAACTGTGTGAGTATGTCGTGCCTTGGACAAAAAGGCAGGAGCAGGCAAGAATGGACAGATATCAAGTGGTATATTAAATGCACGAAAGATCATAGGAAGGAACAGAGGATAAACCAGAGGTCGTGGTTTCTTCCTACAGTGAATCATCCAGTCCATCATTGTACGTGGAAGATTGAAAGAAATTCCAAAGTGAAGATGATAAAGAGCGGATATTTCAAGATAAGTGATGTCATCATGGGAACCTGTTTTGGGTAGAATGGTGTTAGAAATAATCCAATGAAGGTCAGAAAAATATGGGTTGAGATATTTAGCCGTGAGCTTGCGAGGACGTGTAATAGACTTTTATAATGGAGTAGAAGTTCCATGTAAAAATCCTTTGTACAGCTCTTTTTTAGACATGTAATAGACTTTTATAAAAAAATCCTCTTTTAATGTCTATACTTTTGCTTTGCTGTGCCAAGTACTTCCTCTGAGCTCCCTGGCGCATGTAATATTTGGCGCATAGGATTTCTGGTCCTGAAGTTCCATGCTTCTACAATCACATACTAGAATCTCTTGATAAATTCCAGTGATGACCCCTGAGAATCGTACTTTAAAACTCTGTTGAGCCTATTTCTACTTGCTTTTGCTCATCATGAGTTTTGAATACATGCCTATTGTCGAACCCAATTCTTGCATAGAGATGAGTTTTATGGGCTCTAGAAGGAACAATGGAGTAGAAGTTGAGCTTATAACCAATCCGGTTGAGAATTATTTTTTGATTAGCCAATCTTATATATGAAGGTTGATAATTATTTTAAGTTATATTCAAGAAACATTAAATTTTGACCAAGATGGTACATTGGGGCTTGAGAGTTTGTTGAAATAGGTTTGAGAAATAAACAAAAATCCACAAAGGAACTCGGAAAAACGAAACAAGGACTGCATGAACAAGCTGAAAATTACCTAGATGTATTATAATTTTCGACAATTAAGAGGACAGTATTGTATGGACTTGTGACAAGAGAATTATTAAGGAGTTCTATATGACTTTTATAGTGGTAAGGGCTACTGAGGGAGATATTAAATTGTCTTTCTTGCTTGTGTAGCCAAGAAAGTAGTACTAGATACGAATATTCCACAAGGAAGGGAATTCCAAAATTATAAGGAATTATTGAGACAAAAATAGTAGAAGGGTTGGTATAGATTTATAAGAGTGATGACTAAAAAATGGAATAGAGATACTTAAGGGTTACAACTTATTTGGAGGATTTGACAAAGCGAGAGGATCATACAAGACTTGGAACCAATTATGACACAAGAAATTTTATGAATAATTGTGTAAGGATGATTCAACAAGTAATTCTAACCTTATGAACAATATTAGAAGTTGCTTGTTTCTATGATCTCACTATTAGGAAATTTCAATAACATAGGGTTAATAATAATGGATGATAAAAGTGGTAAAGAATTTTTGATATTAGAAGACTGAAAAATTTAGACGTAAAGGTCAAGAAGAACTTATGTGAATACCAATTAGATAAAGAACGTTATGGAAGAAGATTAGGCAACAAATTTATTAGTAGTTGATAAGTAATGACTTGGAGTCACGAAGAGGGTTTGGTGAGGGAGAGTCCGATTATTAAACGGAAGTGAACAACTAGGAGGTTGAAAAGTTGCTTGTCAAATAAATGCAAGAAAAGGAAAGGACAACGACTCCATTATGACTAGATGAGCAAGCGCAAATTTCTAATCTCATTTTCTTCATCTTATTATTTATGTTCTACTTACATCCATCAAACTACCTCATATCTAAAACCTGTTAGCTACACTTAAAATATCTTGAATTCTCGTATCTCTTTACTTGGGAAAGGCTGAGGAAGTATCGTAATCATCTCGTTCCGAAAGGACAAAAATTATCATGTGGTGATCCTGGTAGAAATATGGAATGTTGGGCATTGAGATAGAATTAGTGGAAGGAGAATATGACTGTGATTGGTAACAAAAAAAATCAAGTGATTGGTAGTATCAATTTGTAAATGATTACACTTAGAGAATTATTTAGAGTATATGTTACTTCATGTAAGAGAGAACGTATGAGGATTTCGAGAAAGAATAACAGTAGATTATACATAAAATGGTAAGAACTATAAATGTACCAGAGTTGTATTCTTAAAAATGATGAGGATATTCAAGGACGATTTGATTTTGAGAAAACTTGGATGTTTTTAAGTTACTGAATCTCGAGATATTTCATTATTGAATTAAGACTAAGATATTGAAATTAGAATAAAAAATGCAGGAAGGAGATATTATAATAACATGCGGTGACGATCCGAAAAGAATTGTAGGAGAATGACTAAGAACTGGTAAAACACAAAATTTTGAATTATAGAAAAAATTTAGAGACTATTGTGGGATTTTTAAGTTTTAAGAAGGATAATAATTGAAGATATAAGGTTGAAAGAAATGAGAAGGTGAATTTTGTATAGTAGTGGCATTATATTTAAGTAATATGAGGGGTATAAATTTGAACAACGATAAGAAATTTTATAAACCCTGATTCAGGGATTTCAGATCAAAATTAAAAACAAGGTGGAGGACTTTGGACTTTCAAGATGACTAAGTTAATAATAGGAGTAAAAGAATTGAGAAGTTATAGCAAGAGTATGTTTCATGAGAAGTGTCTTTGGAATAAAGGTCAAGCCTACAATATTTAGAGAAGAGTTTAATCTTCATGACTGATGATTATGCTAGTAGTGTATCTGGAGTTGCATGATAAAAACATAATTGAGAAATGACGATTAGATGATCTTGGTAATGGTTGAAGTAGAATTAGATGATTACCTTGACTTTCCTTCTGAAAAAAATCGTATCTTTTGATTTTACTATCCTAGTAAAAGCGATTTGATTTCCTTACCCGTGAATCATTTCCTAAATTTTAGTAACACTTGATTTTGATCTACTATAATCGTGACCAATCAATTTTGATTATCCTTATCGCACCAGGGTTCTGGATTCTTAACTGTACTCAAATAAGTTAAATCCTGATCGTGCTTGGATTTCAATCCTATTATCGCTCGTGCCTAAAATTTCGATTAATCTTAGTAATATTTGAATTATGTTCTAGTCATGATTAGAATTATTACTAATCTTGATTATGTTCGAATTCTTATGGTTAGTCATGTTTCGATTGTAGGAACAAAATATAAAATGCCATACTCTAGAGGGGGTGAATAGAGTAGATAGCGAAAATTTAGCTGATAAAAAAATGTTAGCAGCAAGATCACAGAATATATATATATATATCACAAGTATGTAAATGAAAAGCAGAGAGCAGAGAGCAAACGCAAACACAAAGATATATACTGGTTTTTCTCCTGTGAGGACTATTCCAGTTGGAAGAACTCTAGCTTCCAGTTGAATCCACTATGGAAAAATGTCGCAAGTTTTCCTCCAAAGTTCTTGCAACTTCTACAATGCTAGCTTTGATCCGAAGTACTCAAACAACTTCAATTATGAAATATCTTGCTTCAATCAAGCCTCTGATTACAATCACTCTGAAACTTCTAGACCGTACCGTACTGGTAAATCGACTAGAGAATTGTAACTGGCTTGGGATTTGAAAATAAAAGAGCTTAGAACACTTTAGAAGAACGTATTAAACTTAGAAAAGAGGGAGGTGTATTGAAATGAGAGAAATTATTCTCTATCTATAGTGTTTCCAAAGGCAGAATCCTTTGAGAGAATCTCGACAAATAGATGTTGCATCCGTAACTGCGGGATGACCAAGTTCAAAATCCAACGGGTACTAGCTGAACTTGGACCGAATTCTCTTGGTGTCCAGAGTTTGATTTTTAGGATTTTTGCAAATCGAATTTTTGGCTTTTTGAAAAGTTAAGCAGTTTAGGAGCTTTTTATAAACGGGCTATTTTCAAAACAAGGATATTTTGAAAATATTTTGGAGTAGCCTATTTGTCAGTACAAATCGGTGTACATCGTATTTCTAGACTCAATAAATAATAAAATTATATTGATAAGGAAATACAGACTCAATGGCAAACTGGCTTCATGTCTTGAACGATAATTGTCAGCAATTGTCCAAGTAGCCCTTATATCGAGACATGATTAGATCAATTATTAAAATCAGGTTTGACCATGACCAATGGGCCAATAATCTCTCATATTTTGATAATTGATAAACGTTGACCGATATAACATCTCGATCTTTTGATTTGAAAAGAATCAAAATTGTAATGTACTTGTTCAACTTTTATGGTACTGTATCCAAAAAAATTCCTATATCCTGCAATAGATCTCAGATCCTATTTCTTCTCCGTTGTCACTTAACAAAATAATTGCAAAGAGAGAAGCTCCTCCGCAATTTATACATAAGTGTTGAAGAGATACAAAAAAAAATATAGACGAAATAACATGTATTTCACAGGCAGTTCTATGCAAGAAGAATAAACTAAGATAGGTAATGCTACACATAGAATAGGAAAATGCATAAAGTAAATAATAGGTAATGCTATGCATAGACAAAATAAAGTCTAACTAGATAACATCTTGACAAAGTATATAACGTCTAGATCAGAAATCCTCAGAATCATCATCATCAGTGCCAACAACGCCACCATGTCCGGAAGGACCAGCTCTAAAAGTGCCAGCCATAAAAAGGGTATGGAGTAGCACCAGAACCACGGTACCAATCATAAGCATTACTGGGCTCAAAGAAGTGACGAACCGTCTCATCCTCATAGCGGTAGCCAAATACAGCTGGATCTCGAGGGAGATAACAACATCATGACCAGTTTGAGAAAATCACAGATCCGTAAAGGAATTTACGAGAGTCTGAAATCGACTGGCATCTCGGAACTCGTGTTCCCTCAATGGGTCAGTAATAAATATTCACAAATAAGAAAGATGCTGGTGAATACCCTCATAAGACATAGGGTAGTCCTGTGATGGTGGAGGTGGAGCAGTAGGCAAAGCATGAGGAATAACTGTGCTACGATGAGAGAGCTAAAGATACTTAGGCTCAGAGTTACGAGCACAAGTAGATAGATCAATCTCAAAATGCTGAAAGATGATTGGAAGAATCATCACGTAAGCAAGGTTTTTGTTCCTTTCGTGACAACGACCCATCATCTGAATGATCGTCTTGGGGACAGAAAAAGGAATCCCCTTATAAATATGGTAAAGAGCAGACATTTCAAGGGTAGTCACATCGTCCTTTGAGGTAGATTTGGGTAAGATAGTGGAGTAGGCGATGCAATACAATTCATAGAAAAATAAATTCAAATTAGCAGCTTTGAACTTCCCAGAACAAACATGATCAGGAGAACAAAGTTTATTCTTGAACTTGTTTAAGGCAAGAAATTCAAATTCTGTGATATCATCTAGCAGAGTACCTTCATTTGGAATATCAAGGATTTTTGCTAAGTCGACATTATTGAATTAAATATCGGTTCCAATGAGACGACTTTTAACAGTAAAAGTGTCAAAAGTGAAATTGCAATAAAATAAACGAATAACATTAGTTGCAATCAGATATGAATGAGTAACAAGGTTATACAATCCTAATGCTTCAAAGTAAGTCCGATGGGACAAAAATATAGTCTATTTAATCGGTGTGCTGGGGCATATATTGCGAATAGAGAAATTTGCATACCATAAAAGTGATTAATCATAGGTTTGGAAGAAAAATCCATTGAACGCCCCATCGTCCGATTGGATGGGTGAAAAGAGTGATTCATGGATTGGATCTGAAGATGAGGCCTCTTCATTAGCTGTTGTCTTCTTCCTCTTGGAGGGGTTGAAGTTCTTATGCATTATTTCTATGAAAGGTATAAAAATTTATGAAATTGAAAAAGAAAGAATGAGGAGGTTATACCTTATAAGATTTGAATATGTGGAAGATAACGAGATACTTCGCACGAATCCAAAATTAGATTAAAATCTCCAAAAGTATTGAGAGCAATCGGATGAAAAAAAACTAGGGTTTGTAGGCTTCGGGCGCTGCTGCTGCTGTGTTTTGAGTATATGAAGAAGATGAATCGGAATGGGCACTTCAGGTTCTGACTTAAAAGACCCATGTCATGACCTGCACCCTGTGTAGGGGCACGAGAAGTAGGTACGTCCAGTCTACGCCATAGTATCGACAGTAGAACGCTGTTCTAGGTTATCATCACAACTAAGTACAATATGATATACTCTCCAAACGGAGGCAAATCACAGAAGATACAACTCAATCACCAATCTAAAGATGGATAACAATACGATAAGATAGATATAAAACCAAGTGAAATACAAATAGAAGAGAAATGAGTCTAAGTTTCTAGACGACACGACAACAACAACCAAGTATAATACATCTCTAAATCCAAATAAAACAAGACGACATGAAAATAAGATAATTGACTAGCTAACTAGACTAAAGGATGGTGTCCATAGCTATAACTGGATCCGCCTAGGGGTCCAACTCACGGTATCATCTAGGTGTGTGGTCCATAGCAGGTGGTACAGAACCCTCGGTTTTATCTGTAATATTTTCAACAGGTCCAGTTAGGATAGGAACGAGCACAATACATCTCACGCAGTTTATATCATGTCAGAAAATATAAAGCATACAATAGAGTAAGATACATGAATAACTGAAAGAATATACATAAAGTAAATGAGATGACTATAATAGAAATATATACTATAAGTAAAGAACTATCAGTGACTAGTAATTTAGAGTACAAGATAGACATGTGAACAGCTGGATATGATTCATGGCTATACTACAGACTTGATTCATGGTTACACTACTTTAGAATTATTCACATGACTATTTCTACTCCCCCATCCCCAATTAATACATAAGGATCGAGACAAGTTATGTTAAGATTTATGATTTCATTGTCTCATAAATGAGAGCACGTGAAATTAATTCATGAGGGCTCTGTGAACATGAGAGTACATGAATCATAAGAGTATACGTGAATAGTAAAAGCATAGAGATACATGATGTAAGTGAAACACACATGACATGAAGTATCCGATTCTCCCGAGGGGGATAACATCTCATGAAAAGATCTATATAGTACCAATCCGTGTTACCAACGTGATAGCATCAAGTAAAGTAATCTAGAGCAAGAATATAAGATCTAGCAAGTATGAAACGGTTAGAGAAAGTACGCGCTTGATATCCTGAGTATCTGGTGAGTGTAGATGTCCAGACAGAGTAGATGAGTCCTATTTAGAGCAACACAGGTCACAACATGTCCAGAATTGTAATATTGAACTTTACAATGCGTTCTATATGATTTCAAGGTCATTCTAGACTAAAGTCAACTCTTGGTCAACTCTGGTCAACTTATAAAGTCAAACTAGGTCAACCAAGCTATTCTAGGTCTAATCCTAGTCTAACAAGTTATTCTAGGCCTAACCAAGCCTAGGCACATATACGTATAGCACATATACACAACTATACCAAAACTAATTATATGCTATAGGACCCAAGCCTATAGCCTAAACCACAACCAAAACTTAGCCTATAACACAAAGAAAAGTATCACATGCCAAAATATATATACATTACATATATGGGTACATTGCATACATAGATACATTCATTACATACAACCTACATTACCATGCATGCTTGCATTATACATTACATTCATACAAGTATACATGTATACGTTATATACATTACAATGCATATATATATATATATATATATATATATATATATATATATATATATATATATATATATATATATATGAGGAATGTCCGATCCCTCTTTTCCCCTTCCCCTCCTGGCCCCCTCCACCGCCCGTCGACCCAGTCCTCCCGCCCTCCGGTCAGCCGAGACTGCGGTCCTCCCCCTGCGTCCACCGGCGGAGTCGTGGCCGCCACCGGTGGGTCTTCCCGTACCTTGCCGCATCTCCTTCCAAGGCGGGCGTCCTCCCTCGTCCATCCGGTTGGACCCGGACCGGCCGCTCCCGCTTCGGGCTGCGGCGCCGGCCACCACGCTCCTCCCTCCCCTCTATTCTAGGATCTCCCCCTCCTCGGAGTACCCCGTCGTCCACCGCCGACTTGCTCGCATCCTCTTCTTGCCTAGAAGCCACGGAAGCGACGAGTCCCTCCGTCTCGGAGTCTATCGGCGGTGATCTGAACGCCTTCGCGGGTCTCGCCGGACGGCGACCCACCTCCCCTAACCCACCTCCCCCACCTCCCCCTTTCCCCGTCAGTTTCCACCCACTTCTTCCTCTTCGCGCTCGATGGCCGCAGGCACTAAACACCCTGGTCGACCGCTCCTCGGTGCTGCTCCAGCAGAGCCAAGCCGTGTTGGTGCCCCCGTTGTGCTGGCCGCCCCCTCCATCCCTGGCATGGGCCGAGTTTCCCCACCTCCCGCTGCTGTGCCGGGAGCTGCGCCTCTTGCTACGTCGCCGGCCGCTCCTCCACTGCGATGGCCTCACCCTACCGCTCCCGGCGGGCGTCCCCCTGTGGACGCGTTCTCGGCAGGCCCGCCCGCGTTTCCCCCAAAGCTGACGTGCTCGGCGCCGCTGACAGCGACCCATCAGTCCTGTCCACCCACGTGGGTCTGTAACTTCAGTAGGAGCGCGCCTCGAGCGTTATGCGTTGCCGTACACGGTGCTCTGTCCTCGGTTGGCCCGCCTATTTCTCCGTTTGCGCTCGTTAACTCTGAGCTGCTTGGCGTAGGGAATCCTTTTCCCTCCTCTGACCTGTCCGTGGACCACTCCATTGTGGAGCAATCTTTGAAGGCCCCCTCTGCGCAGGCTTTCGCATCGTCCCTTTGTGCAGGGCTCCCCAAGCTAAGCTTGGCGCTGGACGTGGGCCCCTCCCACGTGGCAACTTCCTCCGCCACTACTC
The DNA here is from genome assembly GCA_029216955.1 of Iris pallida. NCBI lineage: Eukaryota > Viridiplantae > Streptophyta > Magnoliopsida > Asparagales > Iridaceae > Iris > Iris pallida. Next base: position 461,870 of record JANAVB010008997.1, on the reverse strand, counting down.
CTGTACAGTTGGGCTTGCGTATGTTGGGTCCCCCCCAATCGTGGGCCCCTCCTACGTGGCAGTCTGCTCTGCCTATCCTCCTGTGCAGTTGGGCATGCGCATGTTGGCCCCCCCTATCGTGGGACCCCCGTCTCATATTCCTTCCACTGCCCTCCTTGTGGGTCCATCCTCCCGCGTGGCCCCACATCCCCCTGTCCTTCCCCCTACGCGCCCGCCAGGCTCCATCCCCGCCACACCCTTCTCGTAGACGGTTTCACCTCTTACGGCCCTCCGACAGTCTCCCGTTACTGCGTCTCGCGGTTCCCTCTCGGGCAGCCCCTTGCCGGGTTAGGCCCCGGTTCCCCAGGCCGTCGCCTGCGAGATCTGCTCGGGGCTTTCCTTGGCGTAAGCCTCCTTTCCTCCGACAGTTGCTGGTGTGGACATTCAGGCCGGCGAACGATCCCTACTAACTCCCTCCAGCAGTGCTATCCCATCCTCCTCGACAGATCCCCCCCACTCCGGACCCTTGCCGATGTAGCACCCTCCTCGAGACGCGGCTCGCCATCGTCCTCTGGCCTGGACCCTCCGATAACCAGAACCCTCTCCAGCTTCCTCTCATTCGCGGACGTCCTGAGGCCTGATCGGATTCAGTCTGCTCCCTTTCCGACCGCGGAAGTGGTCTTGCCGTTCGTCACTCTGACGCCACCGCCGGAAGGATACCCTATCCGGGTCCCCTTCTCCCACGAGGAGATCCGATCCCTATCCTCCCCCTTCATCAGGACTTTGGTCCTCAAGTTCGGCTCCGGATGCCCTAAAATTTCTATCGTTCGGGAGACCGTCACCGGCTGGGGCCTCTCGACGACATACCGGATTGGCCCTCTCGACCCCAAACACTTGTTTCTCCACCTTTCCTCCGACCAGGACTTCAGTAAAGTGTGGGCGAAAGGCTCGACCAGAATTGACACTTAGTTTGTCAAAATTGTCAAATGGTCACCGAACTTCAATCCTAAAATTGATTCGACCATCATCACCTCCTGGATCACACTTTCCAATCTCCCCCTAGTGTGCTTTCCTGCAGCAGCCCTCAAGAGGATCGCCAGCTCCTTCGGAGTCCTTGTGGCCATCGCCGAAGAAACGAGAAACCTCTCTAAATGCAACTACGCAAAGATTTGCGTTGAGTTGGACCTCGCAAACGAACCACCCAAATCGATCGAGATAGAACTCGGAGATCAGTCATTCAGCCAAGCGCTGGTTTACGACAACAGCATAATTTTCTGTCAACACTGCCAGATGTGCGACCACTCTCTACAACACTGCTACCATGCACACCCAGAACTCAAGAAACCTGTCCCCAAGAAACCGCACGAGACAGGTGCGGCACCCCCATCCCGCCCCACTACGCGGATCCTGCCCCACAACCTCTCATCTCCCGCTCGAAGCTCCCCCACCCAAACTGCTTCTGTCTCCGCACCACCCCCTTCTCTCGCCATCACTCTCCATAATTCCTCCGGTGCTCTAGAATTGGATCCAGCTGATGGCGCTTCTGAATCGCCTGTATCCAATTGCCTTACTATCCCCTTCACGCGCCATCATTCTTCATAATTTATTCGGAGCACTAGACTTTGACCCGACTGATTGCTTCCCGGAGACGCCTATCTCCGGTGGCCTCCCTATCCCTTCACCCTCCCCGCCTAACGGCCTCGCCATCGTGCCCCTCCAAATCCCCACCATCACCCCTATCTCCCTCGCTTCCCCCCCAAGCATCCTCCTCTGAACCTGTGATTACCAGTGTTCTATCTTCAGCCGGTCCCAGATCGCACTCCTTCGGTGCGGAAGCTGGAGCAAAGTCCTCTGCCGATCCTCCTCCCCCCTGCTCGGCCATCTTGCCTCCTCGCCAGCCCTCCCCTCTCACCGGCAGATTTTGGTAGGCTCAGAATGCGGGTTTCTTTGATCGCGACAATCCTTTTTGCTCTCTAGCAGAGTTTGAAGACTCTGATTCGGCTGTTGCAGCCTTTAACTCGAGCTCGGATAGGGTTCTTGAAGTGGTCAGCACCAGCCCCAAATACAATTCTCTAAAAAAAAGAAGAAATCTAAGAAACGAAGACAGCGTACGGCGATGATCACGAGATCCGCCGTAAAGCTGCAAAATACCCCTACCTCCTCCCTTAATGCCTAACATTCTTTCTTGGAACGTTCGTGGCATAGGGAATAAACAGACTCTGAATCGGATCATCAGCCTCACCAAATCCAATCGGATTGATCTACTTGTCATTATTGAATCCAAAATCCCCCACAACAGAATGAAAGAAATCCAACTCAAGCTGGGATTCCCTTCTACGATCTCCGAATGTCACGACATTTGGATCTTCTTCGCCGCTGAGTTTCGCTTCGGCATTATGAACGACTCCCCCCAGGCCCTCTTCTGTTTGATCGAGCATCCCGCCTTTAAGTCCCGCGCCCTTCTTTCGGCCATCCACGGTAGCTGCTTCATCCTGGAACGTAGACTTTTTTGGGAATTACTGTCAAGGACCTCCCTTCCCCACGATGATATGCCGTGGCTTTGCATAGGGGATTTTAACACGGTATCATGCAGAGAGGAAAAATCCGGTGGTCGGGACCCCCCTCATTCGGCCATGGAGGACTTCAACAACTTCGCCTTAACCGCACACCTTTCCGCTCTCCCCTTCCACGGCAACCAGTTCACTTGGTGCAACATGCAAGAAGGATCGCGTAGGCAGTTCTCCCGCCTTGACCGCGCCATGATCAATGACTGTTGGTCGGATTTGGAAGTAATCAGTAATCTTTCGCACCTGAACTCCACTGAATCAGACCATTCCCCCCTTTTTCTTGAGATCAACAACACCCATAACCACATCAAAAAACCCTTCCGCTTCCTCGACTTCTGGCGCCACCACCCACAGTTCATGCACATCGTGGAAGAGGCTTGGACTTCTGTCAATCATCCGGACCCTCTGGTCAGAATAGCTACCAAACTCAAAGCTACTAGAAAAGCCGTTACGGCCTGGAGCAAAATTGCGTTCGGAGACATTTTTCAAGCCATTAAGGATGTTGAAGACGATGTCACCCGTGCGGAGATTGATTTTGCCGTCGTCAATTTCCAGGAGAATCGTGCTTCTCTTAACCTCGCCAAGGCCATCCTTAAATCTAGAATCAAGGTTGAAACAGAATTCTGGAGACAAAAGGCTAGATTAACCTGGGACATGGAAGGGGACAAGAACTCTGGCTTCTTTCACAAATACGTCAAAGGCCGAAGAAGCTCTCCTAAGATCCATCGCATCGGCGACGGGAATGGTCAAATTCTGGACGATAAGGAGAACATTCAGATGGCAGCCACGAACTTCTTCTCCAACATGTTTACTAAAGAGGCCGTGGTTAAAGACGACGGATTCCTGTCCGAGATCCCCTCCCTGATTTACGACAGGGATAACGAGACCCTCTATGCCCCCATCTGTCGACGAGGTTAAGACCGCTGTGTGGTCCATTAATGCTAACAGCGCTCCGGGTCCGGACGGGTTCAACGGGGTGTTTTTCCGAACATGCTGGGACATCATTCAGCCCGACCTCTGGGATGCTACAACCGCATTTTTTCAAGTAGCCACGTACCCGAAATCTATTTCTTCCGCCCACATCATCCTCATACCCAAGAAAGATAACCCGGAGACCTTTAAAGACTTCAGACTGACCAGTCTCTGCACTTTCACCAACAAAATTATTTCTGAAATCATCGCCTCCAGAATGTCGGACCTCCTCCCCAGAATTATCTCCGAAGAGCAAAGCGGTTCGTCAAAGGTCGTAATATCACCGATAATATCCTCCTAGCACAAGAAATGATCACTTGCATAAAATTTCCGTCCAGAGAAGGGAACGTCGCCATCAAACTGGATATGGAAAAAGCTTACGGCCGTCTTGACTGGCAGTTCGTGATCTGGGTGTTCAGAGCCTTTGGTTTTTCGGAACCTGTTATCGACATCATCTTTAGATCCATCAACAACTCCTGGTTTTCCACCGTCATCAACGGCCAAGCTCAGGGTTTCTTCAAAGCTACTCACGGAGTAAGACAGGGAGATCCCCTCTCCTCCACCATTTTCATCATCACGGCTGAAGCCCTGAGCAGAAACCTCAAAATCATGCCGCGATACCCCGGATTCCAGTACTTTTACACAACGACAGGTTGCCCTCTCATAACTCATCTTGCGTACGCGGACGACATCGTCATTTTCTCCGCTGGTGCGATTGGAGCCATTGAGGTGGTTATTAGAACTCTTGCTAACTACACAAGATGCTCTGGCCAAAAAATTAACAATAGCAAGAGCGTGATCTACACCCATCACAAAGTCGATAGAACTCACTCGGCTGTGCTATCCACCATGACCTCCTTCTCCATAGCTTACCCCCTTCCTTTACTTAGGTTGTCCGCTGGTGTACAGCAGAACGAACTCTGGCATTTTCGACCTCATGGTGAGCAAGATTCGCCAGAAATTTGCGGGCTGACACAACGCAACCCTTTCCCCCGGGAGAAAGTTAATTCTCATAAAGCATGTCCTATCCTCCATCCCCATATACACCCTTGCTGTGTGCTCGCCCCCCATCAAAGTGCTCCATGCTATTGAATCCATCCTCGCCAATTTCTTTTGGGGTCATCTCGAGGAAAAGAACAAGCACCACTGGGCCAGTTGGGCAACCATGGCCAAACCCACTAAAGAGGGTGGTCTGGGATTCTGCAGGCTTGCCCACATGGTCGACGCCCATTCGACGAAATTGTGGTAGAAACTCCGCTCCGAAAACTCGATCTGGACCAGGTTCATGAGAGCGAGATACTCCAGATTCTGTCACTTGACAGAGGCGTCTGCCAATAATAGATCCTCTGCGTCGTGGAGGCGCATCATCCGGGGTCGAAACCTTACAGAACTGTACTTGCGTTTGACATTGGGCAATGGTCACTCGCAGGCATGCAAGGAACGCTGGTTGGGGGACGATATCCTCAGGCCCAACGATATTACTTCGACGCCGTGCGAGATCCGTAATTTATGGGATGGGGATGCGTCAGGGTGGAATTGGGATAGAGTTCGTGATTGGCTTGGCCCGGCAGCCATGGCGAGCCTGGCCACTTCTCATCTGTCGATCAATGATGCCAATGACGTCCTCACATGGTCCCCCAACCCCAGTGGCCTCTTCACCCTGGCTTCGGCCAGAGCCATCACCAGAGACATCCAAGTTTCGACCTTCCCTTCCGCCAAGTTTTGGCACACATGTATTCCAGCAAAATGGTCCATCCTCCTCTGGCGTACCGTGCGTCGGAAACTCCCCACGGACAACGCCGTCAAATCCTTCGGCTTTAGTCTGGCGTCCAGATGCCACTGCTGTGTAGATCACCAAACTAAATCTGCAGATCACGTCCTTCGTTCTGGCGAATCGGCCTCCCGCATTTGGATGCAACTTCATTGCAGGTGTAAAATGGTCCCCACAACCGGGGGCATCAACGATTTGTTGGCCAGCTGAAACACGTCTCACGGGCATCAGATCGTCGCTGCCGCCGTTTTTGGGTTTTAAGGAAAAAACAGAAACAAATGCAGATTCGAGGGCCGTCAGTTCCCGCATCCTCTATTGTACAGAGAGGTTGTTCGACAAATCTTCAAAAGAAAGAGGCTTTGCACTCACACATCGAACCAGTTTTGGGCCGCCTTGGACTGACCTGTTCGCCACGTGTTATATGCTGCCTCTTTGGTCATGTATGACCGAGGGACCGGGGCGACTTTTTCTTGGGGGCTAGCTTTGGCCGCCTATCCTTATGATGCTCGGTCCAGCGACCGTTTTGTGGGCAACACTTCGAGTTTCTTTCTTTGTTTTGGGCCGTACGTAGCATGCGGCGCGTTTTCTTGTATAGGCTTCGGCATTTTGCGCCTGTCATTCAATAAAGTTCTGGTTCCTTAAATATATATATATATATATATATATATATATATATATATATATATATATATATATATATATATATATATATATATACTTAACATATATGCATTCATTAGATACTTAACATATATGCATTCATTAGAAATGTATATATATATATATATAATATATATATATATATATATATATATATATATATATATATATATATATATATATATACAGATCTATATACATTTAGATAAACCCAATCTGGAATTAAAATCAACCCAGATAATATAAGATAACAAGAAAACTCATTTCGAAGACTAGGATTTGAATATCATTTAAACTCAGATAAAACAATATTGACAACTCAATTGAATCTCCGTTTTCGAAATACCCTTTGAATTTTATTTTGAAAACCAACATTCAACATGTATCAGACATGTATTAGACAATTCCCAATTTCGAACCAAAATCGTTTGAAATACCTAACAACATCAAACCCAATCTAAAACTAATCTGAAACATAACTTAAAACCAGGTAATCATTATAAAAATTCATATTCAAATCTAGGATTCGAATTGAACTAATTTGGAAATATTTTCAAAAACCAAACAAATAACATATATCAGTCGATTACCAATTCGAACCAAAAACCAATTAAATCCCAATCAGATCATTCAAAACAAGGGGGTATAATGTGTCACAAAGGGGGGTATCTTCGTGTCCAGGTTGTGTCTACTCCATGTCAAAACATAGTGTCAAGGTAGTGTCAGAACCTGGTTGAGGCACAGCCTCGTGCTCTGGTGTCGAAGAGTGTATGACACAAAGTGTCCGACCATGAGTCACGTGGTTGGGTCAGTAGGTAGGTCAACCCTAGGGGTACGTGTTCAACAGCCTGTAATAGGTCCAAGTGTCGTCGTGTCTAAGAATTGAACCCGTGTTAGGGCCCAATTCGAATAGTGCATAGTGACAGGCAAAAATCAGTGCGCGTGAGATTCCTCGAGATCCACTCGATAAAATTCCAAAAAACTTGGTCAGACTAGTGTCAGACATGTGTCCTACATGTCCACCAAGTTTTAGCTCTCCATGTGTCGTGTCATGTCCTACAGGACACTCGAGCAGTAGGGGAGCACTGTACTCCCATGTGCAGTGTCCTGCGGGTGAGTTCGTATCCAAAATGGACACGAAATGCTCACCACAATCAACTCAGTCACATGCAAAATAAATCAAATAAATCCCCATATATAGGGCTACATATTCATAAAAATAGTTTCAAAAATGGTGAACAAATGATTGGTTTAGGCATTTCATCAAACACATTAATATAGACACAGACACGTATCCGATACGGACACCAAACCGATTCCAATTCCTACCAAACTATACCTACAGCTAGGGGACACCTAGATGAATGCATCTATGGAAAGAAAACAGAAATTTAATAGGATTTAGGGGCATTTACCTATTGGGAGAAAATCTCAAGAATAGCTATAAAGGAAGGTGTCCTCCTCCAAGTACTATGGCCAAGTAAGCTCCAAACCTTAGCTAGCTAGCCTCCAAGTCCTTCTTCAATAGCAAGGGATCCCAATGCAAGGGATTAGGCTCAATTTGGGGGTAATTTGGATGAATGGTGAAGATTTAGGAAAGAACACTAAACTAGGCTTAATGTGAAATCAAAGGAGGCAAGCATTAATGAAGAGATATTATATAGGGGGTATGCCTCTCTTGGCCGGCCATATAGGGATTAGGGTTAGGGTTTTGATTCATTAGGTATCTATGGGCTTCCCTCTTGGTAAGTTTCTAAGTCCCTTAGTAAAGGCCTATGTGTATATTCAACCCTCAAGCTAAAATATCTAACTTAACTAATTAAATATCTAGATATTTCTAACTTAGCCATAAAGTTAACATCTTTAGCCTCTATATTAATGACTAACCCTTAGATTAGGTCAAAACTAGGTTAGTCTCTAATAAAAAGATTAGCACTATAATAATCAATCAAAATTTATTTTCATTAATAAGTCAAAAATGACCAAAATACCCTTAGGCTAAAAGTTGCAATTTGTTATCCTAATCACAAGATTAGGCCTCCTTGGTCATGGTTACTCTCCAGGTTATGCAGTCACTAGGGTTACAATAGCAAAACATCAAAATCACAAGTCACAGATTTAAATAGTTTTAAATTGATTAAAATTCACCAAAAATTATAACATGATTTAAATCTCATCATTAAATGATTAAAATCACAAAAGTTCAAAATTACCCTCATTTTAGAAAACTAGGCGTTACAACGCAACACCAACCGAACTCAGGCCGAATTCGGTCAGAGTTCGCTTGGGGTTCAGTTGAGGTATTTTTTAGCATAATTAAATGCAATGCCACTTTATATTCATCAATCTTTTTTAATTATTTAATTCCATGTTTAGTTATTTTAAAATTTTAATTAATATCATTAATATTATTTTATGAATTAAATTTTGTTAAGCATCTACTGTCTCAGATTAGCTGTAGGGGTACTGTTCCCGCTAATGGATGTTTACTGGGGAACGCTTAATTACCGTTTTATTTTCGCCGTCGCGTGATAACAGACAAACCCTTTGTAGGCTTGTATCAAAAATAGTTTTACATATTAAAAATTAATCAATAAAACAAAATTAATTAATATTATTGACATCTAAAATTCTTAACTCTCGCTATAAATAATTGACACGATCTTCCGCTAATGGTTTTGTAAAGATGTCAGCTAATTGTTTCTCTATGTCTACATATACAAGGTCTATATCTCCATTTGTTTGATGATCTCTAAGAAAATGATGTCGAATCTCAATATGCTTAGTGCGAGAGTGACATACAAGATTCTTAGTCAAAATAATAGTGCTAGTGTTATCACAAAAAATGGATATGTGTGAATACTGTAAACCAAAGTCTTATAAGGTTTGCTTCATCCACAAAATTTGTGTACAACAACGTTCTGCGGCGATATACTCAGCCTCAGTAGTTGATATTGTGACATAATTTTGCTTCTTGCTTAACCAAGAGACTAGAGCCTTACATAGGAAATAACACATACTATTAGTATTTTTTCTATCTACTTTCCATCCCACAAAATCAGCATCCGAGTAACTGGTTAGGTCAAATGGCGTAGTTTTGGAATACCATAAGCCGATGGAAGAAGTGCCTTTAAGGTATCGAAAGATACGCTTAACCGCACACAAGTGTGATTTCTTAAGATTAGTTTGGAAACGTGCACACAAGCAAACATTAAACATTATATTAGGACGACTAGCAGTTAAATAAAGTAAACTACCAATCATACTTCGATACTTACTTATGTCGACCGGTTTTCCTTGTTCATCAGTATCAAGCTTGGTTGAAGTTGTCATCGGAGTGCCAAGATGTTTGATGGTTTCCAGATCGAACTTCTTTAGTAAGTCTTTTTTATACTTGGCTTGATTAATGAACGTCCTATTGTTGGTTTCTTTGATTTATAGTCCAAAGAAGAATTTGAGTTCTTCCATCATGCTCATCTCAAACTCATTTTGTATACACTTTAAAAATTCTTGACAAAGAGATTCATCAGTAAATCCAAAGATAATATTGTTAACATAAATCTGAATTAAAAGAAGATTTCCATTAAAAGATTTTATAAACAGTGTAGTGTCAATCTTGCCTTTTGTAAAACCTTTATCAAGTAGAAAAGAGCTTAAACAATCATATCAAGCACGAAGGGCTTGTTTCAAACCGTATAAGGCTTTCTTCAACTTGAAAACATGATCAGGATTTTTAAAATCACTAAAACCTGGAGGATGAGCTATATAAACTTCTTCTTTTATAAAACTATTAAGAAAATCACTTTTAACATCCATTTAAAAAGTTTAAAATTATGAAAATATGCAAATGCACATAACATGCGAATGGATTCTAATCTAGCAACTGGGGCATAGGTCTCATCGTAGTCGATACCATCCTTTTGGATGTATCCTTGAGCTACGAGTCAGGCCTTATTACGAGTAACTAAACCATTCTCATTAAGTTTATTTCAGAATACCCAGCGGGTGCCAATGACAGGATGATCGATGGGCTTGAAAACAAGTTCCCAAACTTGATTCCGTTCAAATGGTTGAATTCTTCTTGCATAGCATCTAACCAAAAATTATCGCTATATGCTTCTTTAATAGTTTTGGGTTCTAGCTCTGAATTAAATACAACACAGGAAACTATATCTCTACTTGAGGAAGAGTACTTACACCCTTGGTAATCTCACATATTACCAAGTCCTTGGGATGGTTAGCCAAAAACTTTATTCTTTTTGGCAGACTCTCAAGGTAGCTGGTTCCGGTTTCTGGCTCTGTACGTGCTCTGCCTGGAGGATTAGCTGGTGCTGTATTTGAAGGTTCTACAGGTGCTGTACTTGGTGTATTAATATCTTCATCATCATCATCGATTGTATGTTGATTCAGGTCGTCAAAAGTGACATTTATTGACTCTTCGATGATCATATTCCTTTTGTTGAAGACTTGGTACTTTTGGCCACATAACCTAAGAATATACCTTCATTGGCCTTTTCGTCAAATTTTTCCAAATTGTCTTTAGTATTAAGAATCAAGCATTTGTAACCAAAGATTTTAAAATAAGAAATAAATGTCCAATCAAACCATAACTCATAGGGAATCTTCTTCGATTTAGGTCGAATTAGAACCCTATTGAAAAGATAACTAGCTGTATTGACAACTTCAGCCCAAAAGTATTTAGTTAGACTAAATTGGTTTAACATAACTCTAGCCATTTCAGGTAGATTCCTGTTCTTACATTCCACAACTCTATTTTGTAACGGAGTCCTAGGGCAGGAAAACTCATGCAGATAACCGTGTGTGTCAAAAAATTGCTCGAACATTGCATTCTCAAATTTGCTGCCATGATCACTTCGAATACGAGTGATCATGAATCCTTTTTCATTCTGAACTTTCTTGTAAAAGGAGACAAATTCTGAAAATGCATCATTTTTGCATCGAAGAAAATATATCCACGTGTATCTAGAGAAATCATCTACTATTATAAAAGCATATAACTTACCACCTAGGCTAGCAATTCTACTAGGCCCAAATAAATCCATATGCAGTAATTGTAGAGGTCTAATGGTACTTACAGTGTTCTTGGACTTAAAAGTGGATCAGGTAGCTTTGTTCTTTTTACATTTATTACATACTGTATCCTTCTTGACGGTGATGCCCGGTAAACCTTGTACCAACTTCTTTGTGGATAGTCTTGAAATTATGTCTATATTTGCATGACCGAGTCTCATATACCATAGTTGACTCTCATCATTCTTGGCGATTAAGCATCTACCTGCTTGGTTAGCATCTTTCAATAGATAGAAAACATATATATTGTCTTCCCTAATACATTCAAATATAGTACTACCAGTTGAGCTATCAACTATAGTACATTTGTATTTGACAAAGCTAATATCATAACCATGGTCAGCTAAATGGCTTATGCTGAGTAGGTTATGTTTTAACTCAGTTACTAGACATACATCTTTAATCACAGAATAGGGAACCTTACCAATATTGCCGATACCTACTATATACCCTTTAAGATTATTATCGAAGGAGACATATCCTTCTTTCTTCTTCGACTGTGTTGTGAATAATGAAGCATCACCGATCATGTACCGTGAGCAACTGCTGTCGAGGATCCACTTGCTTCTAGCATGCGTAGGGTGTTTCACCTACAAAAGAATTTGCAGATGAAACTTGTGGTACCTATTTCTTATAGGGTCCTGAAATGCTAGTCTTTGGTATCCATGCACATATCTTTAAATCAACAAGCTTTCTTACTCTACATGCAGAAAAGATATGACTAATGGTGCCACAATAATGACATCTAGCATGTTGAGTGTTAGATGCAGTGTGTTGTGCATGATTGGTAGGTCTTGGTTTTCTAGTTAGATATTGATAATAAAATACATGCCTATTAGTCTTCTTAGGAAAAGGTTTGGTTGGTCTGACAGTATTGGGTTTGACAGTGTTCCAGTGATTCGGTAAGTGACACGTGTTAGGGTAGGAAGCAGCAACCTCAAGGTATTTTTCTAACCTAATTTTTAATTTTTTGGAAGTGTTGTATAGTGTATTGTAGTTAGTAGTGAGCGTATCATTTCTGACTAGTGCTTATTGAAGACTCTTCTTCTCTTTGAGTAGGTCTTCCTCTAATTTGGTAATGGTCTTGTCTTTCTCTTCAGATAGTCTTGTGGTCTTGTAAAACTGTTACTTAATATAAGTAAGCTCACCTGCCTTACTAGAATTATCATTACTTCTAATCTCAGCTAGTAGGTCAGTAAGTCTTCCTATTTCACCTTGTACTCTTTGAGTACCTTCTTAGAGTTTTGGTATCTGCTACGCAATTTTTTGTAATCACCTAAAAGGTCACTAAAGGATTCACCTAACTGTTCAAAGGTAAAATCATCATATGTATCAAATAGGGAGTTAGTGTTTACCTGATCAAATGCCATTAAGCATACATTTTCAACGTCATCTGATTGTTCATCTTCTGAGTCGCTAGCTTCGCTTTTATGCCATATTTTGTATTAGCATACCTTTTAGATGTTAATTTCTTCAGGTAACCCTTGTCATACTTATTACTTTTTCTGGTTGATGATGATGCTGTTGGACAGTCCTTCTTGATGTATCCTTTCTTCTTACAATTATAGCAGATTAGATCTTCTTCGTTGTTGCTATTGTTGCTGTTGTGCTCTTTTGTTCTTCTATTAAATCTCATGAACTTCTTAAACTTTCTTACTATGAGAGCTTGATCTTCAGAGTCAGAGTCACTATCGTTGAAATCATCTTTGATAGATCTTCTGTGTTTGGCTTTGAGGGTGATCGACTTCTCTTTTGGTGTAACTTCTTCAAAGTCTTGAAGTTCCAGCTCGTGAGTGAGTAGCTTACCCATGAGTGTTTCAAGAGACATATCAGTGAGGTTGTTTTCTTCAATAATTACTGTAGCCTTTGGAATCCAGTTCTTCGTGAGAGCTCGTAGAAATTTGCGAATCTTCTCATGGTTATTGTATTTTTTGTCTAATAAAGACAGAGGATTTATAATATCCAAAAATCTTGTAAACATCTGAGTGATAGATTCGTTTGGCTTCATCTTGAACGCCTCATACTCCTGAGTAAGTCTGTTAATCTTTGACTCCTTGAATTGTGTCGTGCCTTCGTGAGTAACTTCGAGAAGTTCTCGCACTTTATTTGATGTGCATGTAGACACCCTGTTAAATTCATTCCCGTCTAAGGCATAAAACAAAGCGTTAATAACACGTGCGTCAAGACTGGCTTATTTTTTCCAGCTTCAGTATACTTATCATGGGGTTTCTCAACCAACTCTCCATCAAAAAGAATACGTATAGACTTTTTATAGCCATCAATCACAACAGACCATAAGTCAAAATCTAGAGATTTCAAGAAGGAACTTATACGTGTTTTCCAGTAAGTGTAATTTATACCATCCAATAGTAGAGGTCAGTTTGTGGTCTGACCTTTACTTGTAAATTTTAAAATTGCCATATGTGATATAAAGTGATCTATGTAACATCAGTATAGATAAGAATAATAACTGTGTTACCTTGCTTTACCTATATAACCCGCTCTGATACCAATTGTAGAAACGAAATATAAAGCGCTATACTCTAGAGGAGGGTGAATAGAGTAGGCAGCAAAAATTTAGCTAATAAAAAATTGTTAGCAGCAAGATCACATTATATATATATATATATATATATATATATATATATATATCACAAGTATGTAAATAAAAAGCAGAAAGTAGAGAGCAAACACAAACACAAGGATGTATAGTGGTTTTCCTCTTGTGAGGACTATTCCAGTCGGAAGAACTCTAGCTTCCAGTTGAATCCACTATGAAAAAATACCACAAGTTTTCCTCGACCAACTTCAATTATAAAGTGTCTTTCTTCAATCAAGCCTCTGATTATAATCACTCTGAAACTTCTAGACCGTACCGCACTGGCAAATCGACTAGAGTATTGTAACTGGCTTGGGATTTAAAAATGAAATAGCTTAGAACACTTTGGAAGAACGTATTAAGCTTAGAGAAGAGAGAGGTGTATTGAAATGAGGGAAATTCTTCTATATTTATAGTTTTTCTAAAGGTAGAATTTGGGCAGAATTCGGCAGAATTCTTTGAGAGAATCTCGGCAAATATTCGTTGCATCCGTAATTACGGGATGGCCAAATTCAAAATCCAACGGGCACTAACCGAACTCAGAGTGAATTCAGTCCAAACTCGGGCCAAATTCTCTTGGTGTCCAGAGTTTATTTTTTAGGGTTTTTACAAATCAAATTTTGGGCTTTTTGAAAAGTTAAGCAGTTTAGGTGCTTTTGTAAATGGGCTATTTTCTAAACAAGGATATTTTGAAAATATTTTGGGATAACCTATTTGCTAGTACGACTCAGTGTACATCGTATTTCTATCCTCAATAAATAATGAAAATTATATTGATAAGAAAATACAGACTCAAAGGCAAACTGGCTTCATGTCTTGAATGGTAGTTGTCAGCAATTGTCCATGTAGCCCATATATCGAGACATGGCTAGATCAATTATTAAAATTAGGTTTGACCATGACCAATGTGCCAACATAGATGACCTTGCATGACTAGACGACTTTGATTCCAATGATCGTGACAATGTGTATTAATCTTATCCCTAAATTGTACCTAAAATTTTGGTCCTCGATTACGACTATATGATTGATTATGAACCTATTCGTACCAAAATTTAGAATTTGATCATGCATGAACAATTTTCTATTCATGCCTGAATTTCGATCATATAGTTAATCGTGCTTAGGTTTCATTCATAATCATGCCTAGAGTTTGATTTTCGTAACCTCATCCTAGATCGTGCCAAGTAGATTTAAATCATTCAAATACTTAATCACATCTGAGCTCTGATCGTTATTCACGACTTAATTAATCTTGTTCATTAGATTTCGATCGTGCCTATAAGACTTTAACTTCGAATCTTGATCGTGCCAATTTTTTTTTTATCTTCGATCATGCCTAAGTTTTGATTTTGTTCGTGCCTGTTCGACTTTGAATCAGATTTTCATCAAGCTTAGACCCAACTAATCATGTATACTCAACTTAATCCTATCTTGATCACAACTAAAACTATATTGGTTCTAATTAGTCGTAACTTGAGTTGTGCCTAAATAACCTGAATTTTTATTCTAAATCGTGCCTAATTGATTTGACCATACTTCAACTTTATCCTTAATCGTGCTATTATGACTAGTCGTGTGTAAGAGATTTTGATATGATTATTCTTGATCGTGCTAAATATATCATTTTTCATGATCGTACCTAAGGTTTTGACTATACTTTCTATTATATTTGAATCTTCGGTTGACCACTTCAATCTTAAATTTCAAGGACAATTTTTTTAAGGAGGGTAGATTTGTAACCTCCATTAACCGAATTATGAAATTTTTTTCAAAATTTTAAATTTCAATTTTTACGAACTTTCTTAAATCTTTTTAAATCGTAAATTTTGATGTGAAGTACGTTTTCGATCGTAATATGCTATCAGTATTAAGTCATGTTTAGTGGGTCATTGATTTTGTGAAACTATTTTATGTGAGATTTTATCCTAATTGGATTTCCAGCTCATTTTCTTAAGTTTATATAAGTTATAAATATTTACTTTTGAATAAAGAAAGGTTTGTCAAAACAATTTGTAAATAAAAATACTTTTCTTATTATCCTAAGTTTATAAGGATTTATATGTTACTTTATTTTATTTTATTTTATTTTATTTTTCTCGTAATGTTATTTTATTTTTCTCGTATCGGGCTAAGACCATTTCAGTTTTATTTTGCCTACCATGTTCGGACTTACATCGTAGGCTAGTCCATTTTAGTCTACCAATTGTGGGCTAGGACCTTGGGTTTAGCTAGTGATCGGGTAATTAGTAGCTAATTGTAATTAGCTAGACTTTAGTTTACTAGTTAGACTAATTAGTATTAGTGTTAGTTGTTAGTTGTTAGTGTTTTCCACTATTTTCCAACATTTATTATAATTACAACATTGCCACTAAGGTTTGTGGTCACCCTAAATCCCTTCTATATATTGGGGACTCCCCAATATTTTATACAACTTCCTACACATACCCCTAAACAAACACATATAGCTGCCACTTTATTGTAGCATCAGATCCACACCCAACAGCAGCATGACCACCACCTCTGCCTCTCCGGCCGTCGCCGCAACCCCGTCGGGCTCGACCATCCGTCGCTGGCATGGCCGCTACAAACCCGATTCCCCTGCCTGGCCTGGCTAAACGCCACCACATCGCCAACACTTCCACCACCACTAGCAGCCCTTGCCTCCATCCACACCCTCGACTTCACCACAAGACCCCTGTTCCCGATCCATCTCGGCGTCGTTACTGTAGTCCCCACGGCCACTCCTTCCCTTGTTTGTACCTCCCTCGACCGCATCAACATCACCACATGCAATTCTAGTACACCCAGCCACCACCGTGACCCCCACGACCACTGCCAGTGTACCACGCACCCGTCGCCACCAGCTTCAACACCATCACCACAAGAGAGAAAAGAAAGAGAGAGACCCTCCGCCGTGCCACAAATTCGACGTCCGTCGCCCCGTGTGCCCGACCACCCCCAGCCTCCTGCTCCTCTAGGGCCGTCACCGTACCATCAGCCCTAGCCGCCACCGCCGCCTTGGCTCCGACCCGACGCCACCTCCTGTGCTGGCGCTCCACCGACGAACGACCCCCACGCTGTGAGCTCCCTTCCCTCTTAGTCTCCCCCTTCTCTATTCGATTCTTTCGTAGGAATTTAGGGAAATCAATTTAGGGATAGAGAACAACAACTGAGCCCCCTCCTTTTGATTTATATTTCATTTAAGTTGTTCATGTTATTATTATTATAATTATATATATATATAATATATTTTAATTTAATTATATATATATATAATATATATATAAAATATAAAAAATATTATATATATATATATATATATATATATATATATATATATATATATATATTAGTTTGGGCTGATTTTGGTAATGGACTGGGTTAGCCATTTGATAATATTTGACAACATAATTAATACTTTGATGGATGTAAAAAGAAAGACAAAAAACAATCCCAAGGCCAGGTTGGACTTAGAAGATATATGCAGACGCCCTACATTGAATTTGATTAAGGAAGACAATGTAAAGTATAAGTAGCCTTTGACGATTTTCTCACTGGAGAAGGAGGACAAATAAAGACTTTGTAGGTGGAATGGCCTAAAATTTCCATACGGGTACGTGTCAAAATTAAAGTAATTAGTATAAAATAAAATCTTTACTCTTAAAATAAAACCTTTACTCTTAAATTATATATAGTAGTGAGAGCAAGAATCGATCCCACAGAGAGTAATTAGTGTAATTTTATGCTATGTGAACAAGGATAGGGGAAGAGAGTTTTGAATATGATAAAAGAAAATTTAAGAAGAGCTAAAAATAATTAAAGTATTGTAATCAATCAAAGGAACAAATATTTGTCTCAGTCAATGTTCACCATTGGGATCTTAAAATTGACCATCGATGAAAGCATAAATTAACTCATACTTGAATATTCACCGTTGGATGTATCTTCATGTCTCCCTTAGGCTTAGTTAATTAAAAACATGTGATCTAATTAACTTTAGTTACTAAATAATCCAAGACAAGTGCTAAAGATTGTCTAGCAATTTCTTAAAGAACAAAGAGATCAATGACGCAAAACAACACAAGCACAAGCGGTTGCACTTAGTTTTGTCGAAAGTTTTTCTCTTAAGATGTAACAAAATAAAGCAGTTCACTAAATCTTGGTTGCTTTACTAATTAGAGAAATCAAACAATTACGGATTTGATATCTAATTAAGCAGTAGATCGAAATGAGATAATAAACTAGTAGGCCTCCTAGTAAATAAATAAAACAATCATGAAGATGGGCATAGAAAAATATTCAATACTCAAAGTATAAATCAAACAAATAAAAATAATTTACTCACAAGTTTATTGATTCCAAGGCTTTCGTTTTCTTCGACCAACAAGACTTTTAGTCGCACATGTTCATCAAAACTTCAAAAGAAAAGTTGGAGACGAAGAAGAAGAGTTGTGTGTTGTGGTTCCCATTTTCTCATGATTTCTACCCCTTTTATACACCCTAAATTAGTTGTTTGAAGCCAACAATATCTCTCCATAAATCCTTTAAAAGTTACAACTTTCCAAACAATAAACTAAGTCATAGAACAAGTAGAAAAATAGTTATTTTGGCTCATATTTTCGTTCACAACATCTTTGACTCAACTTTATGCCTGATTTCGTCCATGATGCAGCCTGAATCTCGAAAAACTCAAAATATAAAAGTTGTAGATCGTTGTCTTTGCTTTCCAAATGTTTTGAATCACCTCAATTTCATTTCGGAGGAGAAAGTTATGGCAATTTTGGTAAAAGGTGTCAAAACTGTCCAAAATTACTATTTAGCTCCAGTTTGCACTTAGTGTCTCCAATTGCATCCTAAATTAAAATATAAAATAATGAGTAACTTTAGTCATGAAATGAGCACTAAATGGTGAATATTAAGGGATAAAAATATGACATTTTATGTTCTCATCAGGTACGTGTCAAATCTGAGAATATGTGTCAACCTAAAGGGAACAAACTGACGGGTAAGAAATGTTGGCCCATTGGTCATGGTCGAACCGATTTTGATAATCGTCTAAACTCAGACTTGATTCACAACGGACTATGACAACTAGTACTGCTACCGTTCTATATTTGCTCAGTCATCGCATCTGTATTTATTTTTCATTCTCAAATATATTTTACATAATTTTATTGAGTTTAGGAGAAATATTATCATACCCCAGAACCAGAATACTAGAGAGCGGGGGCAGACACAGCAAGCTACGTATATAGAAGTGTAATCCATCTCCATATACGATCACGACTGTCTAGATGTATGAGGGTTTATCTACAAGCCATCAGTCTCTTATGGTCAAGAATAAGCCTAGTGTCTCAATCTTAAGCAAGCAATAATAGTTATAAGATGTTAGACCATCAGATACTCAATAGTAAGGCGTCCCATACATTTCATATACAGATGATCATGAAGCTAGTCGTACAAAATATGAGGATTAGCAAGAATTTAAGTCATACATGATCAACCTTAGGATTCGTCAATCATGTTACGGCCTGTAGGCAAACAAGAAATATAAGTATTCAACACGAGTTAACACTTGTTCGACGCTAAACATCTCAAAAAAATAATTTTATAATAGAGCGGGAGAGCAAAATAAAACCCACTCGTTGCCAGGGTTTCTTCTAGTGGTCACCATCTGGCTGGAAGACAGGTAGATCCTCGGGTGCTACTCCAAAATTTGGCCATACAAAACCAGCTGGGTCAGACCCCAGAAAGAGCAAGTACCACAAGGGAGGCTTCACTTAAGAACTAAAACCAGCAAGTTAGAACAAAGCATAATAATAACAAGAAAACTGGAAATATAAAAGTAGGGTGATAAACGATAAGATAACCTAAGAAACTATTCCAGTAACCAAGTTACAACCCGTAAACCAAAAAAGGACCGGGGTTGTAACCCTTTACCTGAACAGAACTTAGTCTCTTACCAATTATCGACAAGTAAAGCATGAACTGAGAAATGTCCAGAAGTAACCATGTACTGGCAGTGTCTAGACAAGATTAGACAAGATTAGACTCCATTCAACATTCATGGCCAAGCAAAGAGTATGGCTTGATACTTTAACTAACTAGGGTTATCACAAGTCTAGTTACTAGCAAGATGCAATGAGATGTTCCAGCAGTCACAAGCCCTGCAACTATCCAGGTTATCCAGGTGAAGTTCATGTAAGAGTTGGTAGTGGATGCATCGCCCAGGAGACAAATGTATCCCATGTTCATATAATAATTGGTACATCGCCTAGGAGACAAATATACCCTATTAGGTGACTTAAGGGTGCAACACATGACAGTGTGCATATTACTTGTTTCAAGAAGTCCCCCACATAACAGTGTGCATGAAAATGTGCCCTACTCGACGGCAGGCTCCAAGTCCATCAGGTGTGGTCGGGATAACAGGATCGCCTGTAACTGGAAATATCTCTCTATATAAGCTACTTGATCAATCTAGTCATTAACCTAGTCATGTTCAGTATGAATCCTTGATCGTGGTAACCAGGGATCCATATCCTAGACATGATGCAAGACAAGACTAGACTGGTAGCTTTTATAGACAAGGTCCAAAGCAATCATCTACGGTGTCAAGACGAGAATGTTCTTAGCATCTCAAGTTAGCCGTCGCAACAGCGTTCAAGGTTACATGTCAAGATTACTTAGTAGGTTAAGATAACCGTCGCAACGGTGTTCATGAGTTCATGTCAGGTTTTACTTGTCAAGGGGTGCACCACAGCGGGTCACCATCATGTCATGTTACTTGTACTTATTACTTGTTAGGAGCACGCGACGATGGGCCACTATCATGAGTTGTCACAAAATCATGCCGTGTATAGATTATCATTACAATATTAACATATCATGATTATATCGAGTTCATGTCAAAAAGGCGCAAGGATATAATAAGGGGTGCCATGCGCCCAATAAAGGTGAATCTAGGGCAATGGATGCCAGGGCCATATTGCGCCGGGCAAGGGGTAAGATACGCTAGTGCTAAGAAGCTTCCGGGCAGGAGAGTACGCCAAAGGAGTACGCTAAGGGGAGTACGCCAAGCCAAAGGAGTACGCCAAGGGAAGTACGCATAAAGGAAATACGCGTAGAGGAAGTACGCGTAAAGGAAATACGCGTAAAGGAAGTACGTGTAAATGAAATAATCGTAAAGGAAGCACGCTTAAAGGAAATACGCATAAGGAATTACGCATGAAGGAAATACGCGTAAAGGAATAAAGTTTACGTGTGAAACTTGTTTTACGCCAAGGCAAGGTAGACTTTATTTTACGCGTAAAACAGTCTTGACTTGCGTAATCCAGATTTACGCTGACATGAGTAAACATGGGGGTAGAGCTTGATACTATGTGGACACGTATAAACGTGGGTGTAGAGCTTGATACTACGCGGTCACGTATATATATATATATATATATATATATATATATATATATATATATGTAGAAGATGGGGAGATTCTGCCCAGCCGGCCCTAGTGTTCCCCCCCCCGTTCTTCTTCATCGGGTGGTGGACGGGGCCGGTCGTCGTCCCCGGTGGTCCGGCCGGATGGCCGTGGAGCCCCCTCCCCCTCGGAGGCCCCCCCTCCTTGCTACCGCCGCGGCCCTCGCGTGGTCGCTCCCTCCTCCTCGGCCAAGCGTGGCTGTTCGCCGCCGCCGGCCCGCAGTACGGCCGTTTCCCTCCTCGCTGCCGTCCTCGTCGTTCTCGTTGACGGAGTCGACCGCCCTCTCCTCCAGTCGTTCCTCCAGGCTTCTCCACGGCCCCCTCCATCCTCGGGCTTCCCCCCGGTTCGCTCTCCGGCGCCCTCGTGGTCGCCCCGATTCCCTCCGGCCTTCCTTCCCCCACTCCGGTGCGCCCTCCTCCCGTCGCCCCCTCTCGCAGTGACACCCTCCGGCTGTTGCCACCCGTTCGCCCCAACGGTGGCCTAACTCAGCTACATCCGTCCTCAGCCCCCCGGCAGAGTTCCCCGTCGGCCCTAGGCTGGCCCCACCCCTCCGCCTTCCTCCCTGCGCCGACTCCCCCTCCGTCTTTCCCCCTTGTCATCGTCCTCCTCGTCGCCCCCCCTCTTCCCCTTCGTCGTCTTCTGGAGCTCCTGCCCCCCTCCGCCATCGACGGGTCCTCCCCCCTCGGGAGTCGAACCCCTCTCCTGGGCTCGGTTGGCCTCGGCTACCCCCTCTTCGACGTCGGGCGGTCTTTCGGCGACCTCTAGCGGCTTCTCTCTGCCTTCGCCCCCTCCTCAGCCACGCCTACCCTCCTCTCACTACAATGGCCTCTCGTGTCCCCGGCTGGATCCGCATCAGCCTCGCGCTTCCCAGCCTCCGGATCTGGAGCGGCCCCAGCCTCCGTCTTCCCGTCGATGATCCCCGAGGGCCACGACCTCATGAACATGATCCTCTACCTGGCGCCATCCAGTCGAGCTTCATCGTCCCCGTCGTCCCTTCCGAACGAAGCGCTTCCCCCTACCTCCTCCAGTCTCCGGCGCTCTCTCCGCCGGCGGTAGGCCCTGCCTACCGACGCCCGCAGGTCGACCTTCCTGCTCCCCAGGCTTTGAGTTTAGCCCCCCTCCTTTCCAGGCTGGCTCCCCCGCCGGTCCTCCCCCGGCTCCACCATCGATTCAGCTCTCCCTCCGGGCTGGCTCCCCCGCCGGAGCCCCCGCCTTTCGGTCTCTCCCGTCGGAGCCCCCCGGCCCCCTCTTCGGTTCATCCCCCCCATCCCCTCCGGGCTGGCTCCCTCGCCGGAGCCCCCGCCCCTCTCGACGTCCGCCGTCGGCGCCCCTGCTCGCGGGGGGGGGGGGAGGGGGCGAGACTCCCGAGCCGCGCGCCCTCATCGGGCTGTGCACCCCTCTCTTCGGGCAGAGCGCCCTAGGGCTGCGAGCCCATACCCTCTTTTTTCTCGGGCAGTGTACCCGTACCCGCTGGGTTCTCATTCGAATTTTGAACTTTAAGTGATTTTTTGGTTTTAGTTCTCCGGAAAAAAAAAGAAAAAGAAAAAAGTTGACGTATTTCTTTCTCTAGATTTTTGTTAGAATCCCTGTTCAGGGTTCACCCATCATTTTAAAGGAACTTGGGCTATCTTCCAGTCCCAACCTCTATATTTCCTTTTAAATGAAGGCCCTAGCCACTATTTAATATATATATATATATATATATATTTATAAATATATATATATGGATATATGTATATATGTTAGTAGGAAATATGCAACAACAACCACAAGCCCTGGCCCAAGCAAGCCGGCCCAGCCATTCCTCAAACCTAGTTGCAGCAGGCCCCAGCCCAACGAATTCTCCTCCCCCACCGTACAGTAACCCGACCCCTGTGAAACTAAGGCAAGCCGCAGTATATATATATATATATATATATATATATATATATATATATATATATATATATATATATATATATATATATATATATAGAACGAAATAGTGATCTCTCATAAACCCTAACCACGACCCCAGCCAACCCTAGCGCAGCACTCGCCGATGCCTGGGCGGCCACCCGCAACCGCGCGCCGTCGCACGAGTTGCCGGGAGCAGGCGAAGCCGCGCGCGCACGTGAACGAAAATAGAACAACAACAGTAATTGCAGGGAATCACCCAACTTTGCGACGTCATATCTCCCTCGTCGCCCTACCGTTTTGTGTTTTGATTTTTCAGGTACGACCACAACCCATACGTCCATCAACCCCTTCATTTAGTTCATACTGGTATGCTCTAGATTACTCAAAAAACCGATGCGTAGTTGACCGAAAACCTGTTCAAAAATAGAGCAAGTAACAGTCCATTCATCCACGTTTGAAAATCGATTCCAATCGATCTAGTGCCAGATTAGAAATTCTACTTGAACACAGTTATAGACAATATATAGGGCTCCACAACCCATTTTGCAGAAGTCGATTTCATCGATTACGTGCCGATAAATCGGATCCCAAAGTTTACCAAAAACCTGTTTTAAAAACAATAAAAACCTTCGATACGACGTGCATCCCACCAATCCGAGCGACGTGGTCGCGAACCGAAAGCATCAAAAGGTGCGTATCGGCTTCGTGGACGTGTGGGCTTTGACGAAATTCAAATTGGTCACGTGTGTGCGACGAATTTGATACGTACACGTCAAAATTCATCGTATCGACCACTTTGCACAAACTCTAATTACTTTGCGCACATTCGTCAGATCGAGACAAAACTTACGCCAACAGGACCATTTTATTTTTTTGGTCCTGTATACCAAGTTTGTTCCGATTCTGAGACAGTTGATCGGATTGCCGTTTTGTGGGCTCCACGGTCCGACTCAACAGGCAATTTTGTGCACGGCTCGCCAAAATCCAAATTTAGACCTTCGGTTGGGTTCGTATCAAAAAATTGGATCTGTAGACATATAGTTTGATAACTTTAGAGACCATAGACTTTGGCACGCTTTTTGGTGTAAAGCGGGTCCAACGACGGATACTGTTTTGACCCAAAATTACCGTTTTGTCTCTATGTTCAGAATTGGACTTAAGGACAGGCAATTTTAGCTAATTTGACTATTCTAGGAACGTTGGTAATGTTTATTACAGCATTCAGAGACTTCTGCATGTGTTGACTGTTGTGGCTCATTGAGTGGTATAGTATTATCGGTTTCACCAGCACAGGACCTCAGGCGAGTACATCTCTGATAGTTTTCGTATTTGATTATCTCTATACTTCTTGTATTTAATATTTTTTTACATTGATATCATGTTGATTCTTGACACGCTTTTCACACGAGATAGTAGTTATGTATTCTTGCATGTTGTTCGTGACCAATATTTTTTCATGTTTGTGACCTGTTTGAATCCATGGGTACTAGCCGGGCAGGGAAGTACATTAGTAGACATGTAAACATACCCAAAAATATTCCATGAGTCTATTCTTGAATAATAGCAGCTGCACATAACACGTACAGGGTGCCGGATTTACCCCTTAGCCGTTTACATGTTGAAAGTATATTTCAAATCACTTGTTAGATATAGTCTTGCTACATTACAGTTTCTTGTCATTGTTTATCTGGTGTACCATGTCTTCTTGCTTTTACTCGCATGATTCCTACCATGATTCCATGTTTTCTTTCCACATATCATGTATCTCTGTATTATTACAGATTTATGGATTTCGTCATTTATTGATTCTGTTGTGAGATTGTACTCGTTCCATTCCTGACTGAAAACCAAAAATTTTCAGGTTTTGCCACGATCACTCTTAGCACTGGAAAGGCATGGGTATGCTGAGGTCAACCTAGATAGTGGAACTAGCTGTCTTTTCTATTTTGTGAGATATTGTATTTTCTTTCAAATATAAATGTTGTAAATGTTGTAATAAATTTAGAAATGTGAATGAGCAATAAAGTTGTTATTTTGTGATTTTGAGCATCATAGCCGTGACAACGCTCTACCGTCGACTCTGCGACATAGGCTGGCTTGGACACGTCTCGTATCCGAAAAGCGGGTACTGGTCGTGACATAATTAGAGGCTTAATCATGAAGTTTACACTTCACAATGAAGTTGGTTGAGCCACTTCGGATTAAAGCTCGGTGTTGTTAGAAGTTGAATGTCACTACCACATTTCTAGCTTGAGGGTGTTTGGTCATTTTTAAAATTTTGGAATTATTTGGGAATTATTAGTATTAATTATAATTATTAGAATTTTTAGTGATTTTTAGTATTATTGATTTGGTGCTATTATTGACTTAGACTCAGGGTGACTTAGGAGACTGTCGTAGAAGCTAACCTAGGTCATGACCACTTGGTTAGAGTATGGAACCCTAGGTTAATTTAAGTTAACCATATCCAACTCATTAGAATTTATTTGGAGAAATTAGGATTGATTAGGTTAGTTAATGGCTTGTGGTTTCACAAGTCATGATTTATGACTTAAGCCATAGAGGCCCAAAGCCCAACACCATGTAACCCTAGCCCAATCTCCACTTGGCCGGCCACACTAGCCTAGGGATTCCCCTATAAGTAATCTCCTCAAAGTTAGGGCTAGCCTCCTTTAGGAAGTTCTCAAGTTTAAGAAAGAGAGGTATGCTCCAACTTCATTAATTCCTAGAAAATCCTATTTAATTCTTTTTCTCCCAAATCAATTGCATTAGGCTCTAAATTTATTCTACTTGCTGTTGGTATTGAGAAATTTCAGGGGAGAAACAATTTGGGAGAGTTTTGGTGGCTTGAGGATCCATTCTCATTTGGGGCTTTTTGAGCCTTTACAAACCCATAGGTAAAAATCCACACCATAAAATACTATTTTTATTGCATATTCAGGAATCCCTAGGCCTACCCTAACTGTAGGTATAGCTAACCCTAGGATTCGTGTCCAATACGTGTCCGTATCGGACACGTATCAGTGGATACGTGTATGTGTTTGATGAAATGCCCCAAAGGGCATTTCGATCTGATTTCTGGAATTTGTTTGAATAGGAAAATAGTTTTTAGGCTCGTTTATTTATTTCTGGTGTTCTGAGTTGTTATTGGTGTCATGTCATATCGCAACGGATACGGGAACATGCGGGTACACCACGCGTACGCGAGCAGTGTGCTTCCCCTGTTGCTCGGGGTTGTTTGTGCCATGGACACGCCACTTTGACACGTGATTTTGGACACACGAGTAGGGGCACTGACTGACACCACGTGTGTCAAGTTACACGACCTCTCGTGTCGTGTCGGACACGAAATCGTACGTGCATGGGGAATGCACTATACGTACCAGTGTACTATTTTGTGTTCTCTGTTTAATTTTGTTTTAATGTTTTAATACATGTTTTTAATTGCTATTTAGATCCTAATCATGTCTAATTATATATATGTTAGATTTAGTTTACATGTTAATTTAGGTTTGTAATGTGGAATTGAATTCGAATATTGGGTTAAATTCATTCGACTGTACACTGTCACTGATACACAGGGACTGATACATGGAATTTCTATTTTTACCTGTTAATTCCTATTGTTAATCCCATTTTAAGTAATATTTCCAACTGTAAATTACTCTCACATGTTTGTTAGTCCATGTTAATATAATGTTACAATTTGAATTAGGCTTTTTGGTTGAGAATGAGATTTTGACATTTGTGTTGGTTTTCGAATGAAATAGAACTGATTTTGTTCATTGGTAGGTTGAGTTCAGTTCTATAGCTGAACTGAATGATTCTAGTTCTTAATATCTGGGTAATTCCTCCCCATTGTACTGACTGATTTCCTATACCTGAGGTTAATCCATTCCTTAATGAACTGTAGATTGCACTGAATTGCCTATAACCTGAGAATTGATTATTCTTGATAACCTGGACTGATTTACTTTAACTAAGATTTGGTTTCTTTTCAATGCTCGAATTTATTTCCCTTCCTAATGAACTGAAATCATGACTCTTTATTAGTTGTGTACATGGTTGAGTTCAATGTAGGTTTTGGTATTGAGTTACCTGAAATCTGTTCATGTAAACTGTTATCTCATTTCCTATTTTCCTGAGATTTATGATTCCTTAACTGAAACTGAAATGATTTACATGTTACTGCATTCCCTGTTTCCCCATTGACAAGTATGTACACTGTTACATTTTCCAGCTTTCACTATAATATGCTGAACTGATTTCATTTCTCTTTTTGAAACTGTGATTGAACTGTTTTCCATAACCTGAGATTCATGCTTCCCTCTTAACTGAAATAGAATTGATTTTGTTCATTGGTTAGTAAAATTGAATGTCCATTTCATACTTAATATACTGAAATGGTTGATTCCCTGAATTCCCTTTAACACTCACCGTTTTCCTCTATGTGGCACTCACACACATTCTTGTATTCTCACACACCCACACACACTCTTGTATTCTCACACACCCACACAGACTTGAACATATTCCCTTTTTTCTATTCCCTATGTATATGAGTACGTGAGATTCACATTTTAAGGTATCTTATATATATGTGTGATATATTATAGGTAACCTATATGCTAATATATGTTACCATATTATATTAATATGAGTATATATAAATGTATGTGTGGTATACGTATAGGTAGCCTATATGTTATATGTATTTCTATATTAGATTGTAAATATATCAATGAGGGTATCATATTTTAGATATATACATTGTTGTGTATATGTGATATGGTTTGGATTAGGCATGGTATTGCCTAATAGCCTAGACTAGGGCTCTTAGCCTATGGTTGTGGCTTGAATGCCAGTATAGAGTCTAGTTAGACTTGTTTAGTCTTGTTAGACCTAGAATAGACTAGTATAGACTTGTTTGAGTTAGGTTTGACCTAGTTGACCTAGTTTGACTTCTAGGGTTGACCAGAGTTGACCAAGAGTTGACTTTGGTCTAGATTGACCTAGATTCATGTAGAATGCATTTACTTGCATGTTATTATCATTTTAGACTCATAGTGACTTGTACTGTTCTATAGGAGACAGACACCACTCCTCGGATAGTACTTTCATCTTGGACATTCAGATAGCAGGCGAGTACATTCTCTGATCTTTTTATACCTGTATGGACTATATTCTTGCTCTAGATTACTTTACTTGATGCTGACACGTATCTTCACGGATTAGTACTATATGGATCCTTTCCTGAGATATTATCCCTCTACGGGTGCATCGGGTATTTCATGTTCATGTACTTTATCATGTGCATCAGGTACTCCTTGTACTCGTACTAGTTCATGTATTTACATGTTCTCATGTGCCTTCATGTACTATCATGTGCCTCATGTACTACTCATTACATGAGTTCACGTATCTTTAGCTGTATTCATGTGCCAATAGCGTAACTTGAATGGATCCTTGTGTATTGATTGGGGCGGGGTGAGTTGAATTGGTTATGTGAACATTATCCCCAGTAGGTATTCATGTGCCTCTTAGTTGTATTCATGTGCCCCTATGCCGTTTACATAACCATATTGTACTCTAAATCACTTAGCCACTTACAGTCTTTACTTATCATGTATTTACTTTCAGTTATAAAATATCTCATGTTTTTCCGTACTTCCTTTCCAGTATTTTCTGTATTTTACTCTATTGTATGATTTATACTCCTAACCTGTTATGAACTGTTTTGAGAGATATGTGCTCGTTCCTGTTCTGATTGGACCTGTTGAAAATTTTACAGAGGACGAGGAGGAGGCCTGCTTAGATACTTTCTATGGGACAGCCTTAGAGGATACTTGCGATCCGGACTTCCAGTCGGATCCCTTAGCTGTAGAGACTGTTGCTCCATAGATATCTTTGTCTTATTTTATTGTATTGGAGGTTTGAGTTGTTTACTTGGATCTGTATTGTTTCTGGTTGTCAGTGGAGTTTATCATAGACACTTAGCTCTCTCTCTATTTGTATTTCCTGTGGATTTGAGTCTCGCATCTTTTATATCATTCTATCTTATCGTATTCTACCTTATCTGTGATTGAGACATATTCTGTTATGTCACCCCCATTTGGGGAGTATAACTGTTATTACCTTAAACTGTTAGATGTTGTGACCAAGGACAATGTTCTACCGCCGACACTGCGGCGTAGGCTGGACGTACCCACGTCTCGTGCCCTTACTCTAGGGTGCGGGTCGTGACACATTTTTAGTGGTGGCCCATACAGGTCTAGGTTGGAAATGTAGTGGTATTCGAACTAGAATATCGCTGCAGCCTGCAGTAGGAATTAGTATTTTTTTTAAAGGTACTCAATCACACTAGGAAAACTCTTAATCAGATTCATTTTATCTAAATTTGCTGTTTATTGTCTTCCCTTGAGTATAAACTGTCCTCCTTTGAATTTTTGCTTCATTCTCAGAAATTGCTTCTTATTTTGATCTGTCTTCATGATGGTTATGGAGATGCGGTCCCATTGCTCCGGTTCGGGGGATACTATCGAGAGGCTGGCCACCTCTCGTCCTGTTCATCAGGGCCTCGAGACCGCAGCTCCTGTTGTGCCGACTCAGGTTAGCATTTCTGCTATATTGGAGGTACACCTCTGTCTGTACAAAGACTTTTTTCCGTCATTCCCGATTTCTTTCAGCAGCAGCGGTTCGTGCAATATCAGCAGCAGAGAGGGCAACAGGTACCCCGTCAGCAGCAAGTAGTCATTTGTGCCTTCTGCAAGAAACCGGGGCATATGATCCATGAGTGCAGAAAGAAGCTAGGAAAGTGCCTACTTTGTGGTGCGGGGGATCACCAGTTGAGGGATTGCCCTGAGGCTTTTGGACGTGGAGCTCAGGGAGGTAGAGCCAAGGCTCCAGCAGGCCAGCTGAAGGGGCCATTGCAGATCCAGCAGCAGAGGTTCCATCAGCACCAGCAGCAGGCACAAGGTGGACAGCAGGGGCGAGCTTTTGCCATGGCGGCTGAGGATGCAGAGGCCGTAGGAGAGTTGATAGCAGGTTCGGTTCTTCTCGACTCCCTTCCAGCTTTTGCACTCTTTGATTCCGGGGCTTCCCACAGCTTTGTGTCAGTATCTTATGCTATTAGACACAGTCTGGCTTCTGAACCATTGCCTAGGACCTGCAAGATCACGACCGGGGGTGGAGTCATCCTCGTGAGTGATGTTTACAGAGGGCGGAGCGTTATGTTGGGAGGCCGAGAGTTGGGAGTGAGTCTACTCGTTATGCCACTACCGAACTACGACATTGTATTAGGTATGGACTGGCTGAGTAGACACCACGCCCGCATTGATTGCCGAGGGGGTAGAGTTTTGTTTGGGGCGCCAGGAGAGCCAGAGTTTGAGTATACCCGGCGGCAGGCAGAGCAGGACAGTGGCATCTTCTGTGGAGCTTCAGTTGAGGAGCAGGTGGCTCCACATCCCTTGATCGCAGAGTTTATGGACGTATTTCCAAAGGAGTTGTCAGGGCTTCCACCGGACATGGATGTAGAGTTCTCGATAGACTTGGTTCCCAACGCGGAACCGATTTCTTAGCTTGTCTATCGAGTGAACAACAGTGAATTGGTGGAGCTGAAGAATACTACACCAAATAAGGTCTTTTACGGCCTACAATTTGTGCCGTAAAACTAATTTTACGGCTCACAGCGTAGTGCCGTAAAAGCTCCAGCCGTAAAAGGGTACGAGTATTTACGGCGTGTGAAAGTAGGCCGTAACTTAGGTAATTGCACGCCGTAAAAGAATTTACTGAAAAACTATGGATCTTATCTACGTCGCATACTACATGCCGTAAATACTAATCTTTTACGACTCGAAGTGATGGTCGTTAATAAATTCAATTTATTCAATTTAAGGCACACATGGCAAGTCGTGAATACTTAAAAATAAATACCTACTATCTCACATTTACGGCTCAAAAATGCAGGTAGTAAATGTTACGTGTTTATGACTCAACATGAGGGCCATTAAAAGGTTGATGAGTTTCATTTTTGTGGCTCGCAAGGCGCACCGTGATTATGGTTTTTTTAAATATCCACATTTGAATAGCTACAAATATAATATAATAAACCAAAATCAAATATGACTATAATATGGTTCTCACAGTTTTTCCAACCGAAATCAAACTAATTGCACATCTATATTGAGAGTATTTACTTCCAACAAGTTGCACTAAATCCATACACATTAATAAGAAGACACAAACATGATAGAAGCTTAACACAAAGCAAAAGTATTTAAGCTGGATTTCCAATAGCAAAGTCATTTTCTTAGTCATTAAGCTCAAACCAAAATTAAGTCTTACTACAAAAACAAAGTCACTTTGTCTTACTACAAAAGCAAAATTCACTCTCACTATAGTTGGACACTTCAAGACCTTCCAAGATTTTAAAGTCCTTGAGCTCAAAATATAAAACTTTGTAGAAGCTTGCCTCCCCTCTTCTTTAAGCTTAATTACCTGAATAAAAATAAAAAATACAGTTCAGTATAAGGAAGGAAAGGTTATGATCTGAAATCATCAGAACGACCAACTCAATTAAGATACTGTGAGATTTCCAGCAAACCGACAAAATTACTTTGAGTTAATAGACAAAATTTCACAGCTAGAGAAGCAAAAAAGAGTATTTAGATAAAAATTACCTTCCATTTTCTAACAAGTTATGATGTAATTGATCGGCCATGCGATTATGCTTCCCAGTGCTTCAGTCAAAAGAAAAGCTTCACGCGTTGGTCGATACAGAGTCACGCTCTCATTGCCCTCTACTACATGTCGCACAAAAACTTTCCAACATTCAACACCAAGCGGAACATGATGTACTAGTGATTTAGGATCCTTTGATAGAACTTCACCGGTGGCAACAACTGTTTTTTTATCTAACCAACTTAGTAATTTGCATTTTGAGCTCTCCTGATTAGAATTACGAACAACTACATGTTCTTTCTTCTTGCTTTGTGTTGTCTCATGAACAGAATTAATAATTGGACTTGTTTCGTTCCTTTTGCTTTGCGTCATGTTATTGATAGAATGTTGACCATTTGCATCATTTTTCTGCTATAATTAATATATGTTAAGCTTAATATATAAATACAAAAGAGTCTTAATATTTAAAAAGCAAATCTATTGAGGTACTTATCGAATTACTTCCTCCTTTTCCGACCATTGCAATAAAATTGTTCATTTGATTTTTCAAGGCCATAAGTTCATTTTCTAATTTATTAATCTTGTCTCTCATTTGTGTTTGTCCCTCCAACTTTGACGGAGCTGCTCCATATCCAATCCCTCTTACTCGTCCTCGTGGATCCGGACCGAGTACCTTTGCAACAGCATCATCTCTAAAAGAAGAACCATTTTCTTGTGCTTTGTATTTTTTGACTTGTTGCTGTATTACAAAAATAAGAAAAACACATATTGGGTTGTGTAACTTACTATGAAATAAGCCCCTTAAAATAACGCCAAAGTGCGACATATATTGAGAAGAAATAAGATTTCCGATTTCAGCCATAAATGATACACTTACTATTCAGATAACATACATGTTTAACTGCTATGTAATACATGCAAAACCACATTCAGTTGGCATACCAGTAAATTCCATTTTAAAAGAATGCATAGTTACAATGTATTAAGATGTCAAGAGGATACTCATCCATGGCTTAATATGAGTTGCAATGTGATCTTTCACTGTAATCTTCACTCGACATCTTCAATAGAACAAGTGAAAACCAATACAAATAGATATGCAAGTGAAAACCAATACAAATAAAAGAAGACAGAAAATAGAATGATGGATGGAATTAATCTTTTAGAGCTGAAGACATAGGAATTGCAAAATGGAAAAAAAAAACCTGGGAATAGTTTGGAATGGTGAAACAACCTTCAAACCTGATTGTTTAGTAAGTTACCAGCTCTTAAAACAGAATCCCTTTGAATATTTTCTATTAGCTCAGGTTTGATAAGCTCTTGAAATAAAAAAGGCTTTCATTATAAGTCTTGTGCATTGTTGCAAGTAAGTTGTTCATCACCTCTTTTTTGGATATCAGTCACTAGATTGGTGGCTGGATTAATTTTTTAGAGCTGAAGATTTAGGAATTGCAAAATGGCAAAAGAAAGAAAACCCTGGGAATAGTTTGGAATGGTGAAATAACCTTCAATTCCGATTGCTTAGAGAAGTTGCCAGCTCTTAAAACAGAATCCTTTTGAATCTTTTCTATAAGCTCAGGTTTGATAAGCTCTTGAAGTAAAAAGGCTTTTAGTTTACTTTTACTCTTCATAAAAAGAACTGGACCCCTCTTCACATGTATGAGTCTCAGTCATGTTGCAGTGGAGGTAGGCTGGCTCATAGGGAAAGCAAAGAATTTCCTAAATATTTGAGCTGGACCCCTCTTTATTTGTGGTAGGCTGGCTCATAGGGAAAGCAAAGAATTTGTGTTTGAGAATGGATAGGATTTTAATTTAGGATAATTCTTCGATTATTCCATAATCATTCCTTTTTAAGGGAGAAGCAATAAGTTTGGAGTTCTTTTTTCCTGTGAGTTGTCTTTCTCTTGCTATTTGCAATATTTTGGCTTCATCAAAATTGATCTCTCATTTTTTCATTCATCATTGATATGTCGTTTCCCTAAACCCCAATCTTCTTGCTACCATGATGTTCTACACACCCGAGGAACCTAGAATATTTAAACTGTGTTTTGAACATTGTTGTATACTTGTATAAAACTAAAGTTTCAAATTGCCAAACTATATCCTAAGAGCATCGTTAGTAGTTGAGAATCTGGAGATAGATACAACATGAAGATGGACAAAATGAGACCTGGAGATAGATACATTAATTGTTGTATAATACCAACATTTTCTGCTTGGTAAAGTTATGTCCGAGGATAATAAGCTTGTGCTGGTGACATAATGAGACCTGGAGATAGATACAACATGAAGATGGACAAAAGTCCTTCACCTTTCTAACCCAACATAAATCCTCATAGCTATTGCTTCTTATAAACTGAATCACATTTAGTAAAAAGTTAAAGATATGTATTTCAGTCTCAGATAATCAACATCACCTAAGTCCCCCCTCCCATTTATATGTTGTTTCACTAAACCCCCAATCTTCTCGCTACCATGATGTTCTACATATCCAAGGCACCTAAAATATTTGAACTTTGTTTGAACATTGTTGTATAATACCAACATTTTCCAATTAAAATCCTATCCATTCTCAAACACAAATTCTTTGCTTTCCCTATGAGCCAGCCTACCTCAAATTTCCTAAATATGTCCCAGGTCCAGAGTAGACAATTGCAGAAGAAAGGGCCAAGAATTAGACCTATTTTAAGCTGTTTCATACATTCGTAGAGCAAAAGTCTCATAAATTAATCTGGGAACTCACGAACGAGTTAGAAAATTATAACATATACAAATATATGATTTGTTTGAGTTGGTCTCTCTTTATTCGCATATGTTTTTATGGCTTCCCCTAATCCCTTACATATTTTGAATGCAGGTCCAAGCAGGAATAACCACAGACCCCCAAAACTCTAACATCAACCTATGATACTTGTATCCCAAATACCTAAACCTATGATACTCTAACCAACTGGCCGAAAGGAAACCGAAATCTCTGCAAAGGAATGCTCTGTTCGAGCCATTGCCCAAATCTGACCCTCTAATACATCACTCCAAAAGTCATAAAACTGACACACACTTGAACCTTAATTTGATACATATAAACCATACCTGATACTAGAGTCCAAGGCTAATGTGCAATCAGGTGTCCAAGTGCCAGATCGAACCCCTTTCCCCCATGTTCTGATTCCAAAACTCAGATACATGCTAACCAAGTCCCATAGGCCAATGGCTAACCACTGCATCCTACTGCTGCAGCTGTAGCATGCTCGCATTTCTTTATACTTTTTATTTATTGCCACGAATCCACGAATCCAAACGTCAGACCTTGATATTCTTCTTCTTTCTTGCTTCGTACCCACGAATCCAAACGTCAGACCTTGATATTGCATCCGGTGTCTCACTTTCTTGTCTCTTCAAAAGAAAATTCTATTTGTCATATAAACAGATTAAGTGATCACCAATAGAGATTCAATAATTTGTCTTACCATCTCATCCTCTAGCCGTGCAAATCCTTTACGACTCGTTCTATGCACTAGAGTTTGTTTTGCTCGCATTTCTTTATACTTTTTATTTATCGCCTATAAAATATTCACAATTCAAGGATATATGCCAAAAAAACTGTAGTATAAGTAAAAAAAACCAACATTATTTACAATTAATAAAACCAATTATAATGTAGTATTTCCATTGTATACATCAAGGACTCACCAATTGTTGTGGATTGGTCCATTTTTTGATAAAAGCTTGCCAAACTTCCATGGATTCTACACTGTCAGGTTTCAAGAGGGTAGCAGCACGTTTCAGGCCAACCAACTTGGCTTGGTCCATCACTTTATTTAGAAGCAAACTCCGATAATCCCTCCAATGTTTTCTTAGCTTTCCAAATGTATACTTTTTATAACATTCAGCAAAACTAAACTTTTGCTACAAAATAAAATGAACAATTGTATTAGAAATATATCTAACAAAATGTATAACAAAATGTAAATTTGATACTTACAGGGAATACTACCATAATGTGCTCCCATATTTGCGTGATAAATTCATCGGTAAGATCACTCCAATTGTCAAGTGTCACTGGTATTAATTCTCTAACTGTGATCCCAAGGAAAGAAGAAAATTTTGCTGTATTCTCTCTATATGGTTGGCCTATTTCATTGAACTCAACTTCAAGGCGGGTTCCCTTTCCTTTTCCTTTGGTAAAACACAAAACTTTTGCCTTTCCTCTGGGTTTTAAGTTTGTAGCCTTTAGATTTTGGGGGGATTGAACTTCTGGGATATCAGCAGTTGGAGAATTAGAATCTCCATTCGATAATCTTCTACATTGATTTTCATCTTGAATGGCTGCAGCAGCTGCAATTATTTGTTGCTTTTTTGACCTTCCTCTCTTTTTTGAAGCCTACACATAGAAAAATGTTTGCAACAGTTATGCTTAAAAAATATGACCAAAATGATAAACATAACTAGCACACTGCTTATGTCCGTCCATGTACATAACTAGCGCACTTAATTAACTAGCTCAGTGGAAAGCCTTATTGTTGCACCAAGCAACGCCCTTGACTGATTATGAAATGTTTAAAACTTGTGTGAGGAAGTAATGCAGGAAGTGGATTCACTCTAGTTTAAGAATCTTGTATCAGGTCACTGGATAGTAGAATAGTTGGAAGGATCCTACAGACTCGCGTCACTGGATAGTAGAATAGTTGATAGGATGACCTACACAGACTGCATCAGGATCCTACAGCCTGAAACAGGTTAGGCTGCCCATGGCGCACTTAGTCGAGGGTCTAAGTCACAGATTTTTATCCAGAGGGCCAATGCTCCTGTTGGACCAAATCCTACAATCCCAACAGCATCAGAAAACAAAATCTATGATCATTACCACAAAACTCATAGTTTAAGCTTCTCTCAAACATAATTGAGAACTACAAATGAACAGTGCCAAATAGCCAATGAGTGATACCATCGAGCAGATTGTTACCTTCAAATAAAGATTAACAATATAGCAAGGCGAGGCCAGTGCAATCAACGAATGAAGTCATGAACCATGGCACGGCCTTGACAAGTCTAGCATCACAGTGAGAATCCATGATAAAGAAGATTGACTAAAAATCTCACCCCAATCCCCCAAATACAAACTCGAAGATCAAATTTTGTAACCACAAGCCCATTTCGAGCAAGAAATGATTAGGGTAAAATTTTACAACAATTCTTATATAATCCCAGACTATATTAATCCATGGCAAAAGATATCAATGTAAAAAAAAATTAACAACATTTCGATTAGTCTTAAAGATATCAAATTCTTATATAAAATTAATCCCAGACTATATCAAATTCTCAATGTAAAAAAAATTAATCCCAGACTATATCAAATTCTCAATGTAAAAAAAATTAATCCCAGACTATATCAAATTCTTATATAATAAAATTTTACAACATTTCGATTAGTCTAAAAGATATCAATGTAAAAAAATATATTTCTCAACCTCGAGAGAAGTTGGAAAGGAGGGTGAGCAGTAGAGTATCGAGAGGAAAGAAGATTCAAAAATACTAAGGAGAGCTTCTCAGACTACTTATCTACAGCATAGATAGTAAGAATTACGTGAAGAGAAAACTTCTCATACATGACAAGTATCCATGGCTGTTTTTCTCCTTTTGGGAGCCAAATTAACAATTCTTCCATGCGGCGTCACCCTTTATATTAATCCCAAGATGAACCAAAAAGAATAACAAACCTTATATTAATCATCTGAAGACATATAAAACAAACCCTTTATATTAATCCTTTATAACAAACCCTTTATATTAATCCCAAGACATATAAAACAGTTTTGATGTGACTGTCTAAATCTGTAACAACATTGAGAAAGATTGCTAATCATCTGAAGTTATGTACGTGGACAGATGTACGTAGACAGAAAATATATACAAAAAGGATGCTTACCTCGATACCGCTCATGATTTATGATGGTTGAATCTGAAAAGAAAATTAAAAATTAGTATTAGTATTCAAATCTATCTCATGAAACATAAAATAATAAACAACATCATCATTGCAACAATTACCGACTCATCCAAGACCTCATAGTCCTTTCTTTCAAAATCTTCATCATCAAGATTAAGATTGGAGACATCTAATGGAGCATATGGTATGCAATCATTCCCATTACTTTCACACTCATAAACTCCTCTTCGTGGTGCTTTAAGTACCATATACCAATTTGAAGCATCGTCGTCTCTGGAATAAAAGACTTGGTTTGCTTGTGAGGCAAATATAAAAGGATCATTCTCAAATTGGTGCTGACCTTCATGAAGGTTAACTAATGTAAAACACTCTTCAACTTTGACACCACTTCCTATGTTTGCCCAATCACAATGAAATATAAGGAGTTTAAACTTGTGATAGTCCAACAAAATTATATCTCTTATAACACCATAGAACGCAATTTTTCCACTAACATGTGACGTATCTCTTGCACTTGATCGACACATTGTCTCTGCTTCAAGAGAAACGCCAGAGTTTTGTGTGCAATTTTTAACATATCTTGTATGGAATCGATTTCCATTGATGATATAACCTGAATAGGATTCAATAGATGGTTTAGGTCGACACCCTATCCACTTTACAAGGTCTGACATGTTACTAGCATGATCCAACCCTGACTTTATTTGCTAACCATGCACTAAATGTGTCTCTATGCCTCTTTCTTAAAAGACTTTCGTTCACACGAAGACGTATATCAGAAAATCGAAGCTCCTCTATGTGCATTCTGAAAAAAAGACCATGGTGAATAAAGTTAAAAACTGCAAATAAAAACCTACTAAAACCACCAAAGTGATACTTATATTACTGTAGCACATATATATTAGAAACTTACTCTCTATACGGTTCAACTTCTGCTGTATTCTCTAGGACATACAAATGAGCAACTTCAAACATGTTAGGAGATAATTCCTTCAATTTAGCCTCACCCAATGGTCTTCCTTCTAATATATTTCCATCTTCATATTCTTCATATTGGCTCTGTTGAGCACCTATTTGTGATGCTTGTTTTATGTAAGGAGCACAAAATTTTGTACACTCTTCTGCATTATACTTTTCAACTATACAACCTTCTGGATTTGAACGGGTTTTCACAAAACCTTTCAGTACTTTCATATATCTAACTCAAAATGTAAGTTTAACAAATTAATAATAGCTAATTCGACCAATAATTAAACCAAAAAACTGTTTATATAAGAGTAAAATATTGGAGTCACCTTTCAAATGGGTACATCCAGCGAAAATGGACCGGACCAGCTATTAGTGCTTCTCGAACCAAGTGAATAGTCAGGTGAACCATAATGTCAAAAAATGATGGAGGAAAAAACCTTTCAAGCATACACAGAGTCTCTGCAATGTGGTCTTCAAGTAATTCCAAATTATTTTTATCAAGCTCTCTTTGACATAGGCAATTAAAAAAAGCACATAATCTGAAAATTGCAATCCTAGGCCCCTTGTCTAATAGTCCCCTTAATGCTACTGACAAAACTTGTTGCATTAGCACATGACAATCATGGGACTTGAGCCCATAAATTTTGCAATCTTTTAGTGATACATGACTTGCAATGTTGGAGCTATAACCATCTGGCAATATCAACTCAGATAGTCTTTTACAAAATATTTTTTTCTCATTTTTTGACAACACATATGGTGCTTTCTTATAACCAGAGTCATCATCTTTATTCGGATGCAATGACTTTCTAATTCCCATGTGTTTTAAATCTTCACGAGACTTTAAGCCATCCTTTGTTTTGCCTTTAATATTCAATAGAGTGCCTATTATACTCTCGCAAATATTTTTCTCAACATGCATCACATCCAAATTGTGCCGCAACAGTAATGACTACAAAAAGGACCAAATAGAAAGATGTTAAATTCTATAAACAAATTTAAAAGCAAACAAGCTTATTGTTTAAAACAAAAATATATAAAGCAAAAAAGACAAACCTCCCAATATGGTAGTTCGAAAAAGATTGATTTCTTTTTCCATACTGATTGAGGTTCTACGACGTCATGCTCTTCGTTTTCATCCTCTCTATTCCTTTTCTTTGTCTTCTTTTTCTTAGCCTTCCCCCAGTCATTTTCTATATCTCTGATCACTTGAAATAGTTCTGAACCAGTTAAAATTCAAGGCTTTCGACCATGTTCTCCAGTCCCATCAAACCAAGATTTCTTTACCCAAAATGGATGATTGTAAGCTAGAAATCTTCGGTGGCCCATGAATGCGTGTTTGTGGCTATTTTTCAACCATTTTGAGCATGTCTCAATTCCACAGGCAGGACATCCTTTACTGGATTTAATAGCATATCCGGACAGATTGCCATAAGCAGGAAATCGTTTATCGTCCACATCAAAACAGCTCTCAAAATAAATGTGGATTGGGTAAATGCATCATAAACACTTACTCCATTTGTCCACATCTCTTTCAAATCATCTATAAGAGGTGCTAGGTACACATATATATCATTTCCTGGTTGTTTTGGCCCAGGAATGAGTAATGTCAACATTAAATTTTCTTTTGTCATGCATAACCATGGAGGAAGATTATATGTAACCAAAATTACAGGCCAACAACTATGTCTAGAGCTAAGATCACCAAAAGGATTAAATCTATCTGAAGAAAGGCCAAGTCTAAGATTACGAGAATCAGATGCAAAAGAGGGCCACTTATCATCTATTCTATTCTATGCCAAAGAGTCAACTGGATGTCGCTGTTGGCCCATTGGTCATATGGTCAACCTGATTTTAATAATTGATCAAAACTCTGTCTGGATATACGAAGCTTGTTGGGACATCTCAGCTTCTTGGACATAAGCAAGATTGGATATTCACTCCGTTCAAGACTGAAGATCTGTTTGCCTACTTGAGTCTGTACTTCCTATGCAATGTATTTTTTTACTTTATTTTGAGTCTAGGAATACATTGTACACCGAGTCGTACTGGCAAATAGGCTATCCCCAAAATAGTTCAAAATATTTTTAAAATGACCTATCAAAATGTTTACAAAAAGGTTTTCAAAAAAGTTTTCAAAAAACACCAAAAATCTATTTTAAAACCCTAACCTAACCCTGACAGAACTCGGCCAGAGTTCGGCCAGAGTTCGGCCAGAGTTCGGTTGGTGGCCGTTTGATTTTTGAATTCTCTGGAACTTGGTCCTCCTGCAGTTGCGAATTTGACCGAGATTTGCTCATCGAGTTCTGCCCGAATTCTGCCCGAATTCTGACAGAGTTCTCCCTTTGGAATTCCTATAAATAGAGATGGATTTCGATCATTTCAATTCACTCATTCACTTTCAATCTTCTCTCTATCTAAAAAGCTTTCTGCCTTCCAAAGAGTTTTCTAGAGCTTTCATTTTCAGATCCCAAGCCAGTTACAATCCTCTAGTCGATTTGCCAGTGCGGTACGGTCTAGAAGTTTCTGAGATATTGTAATCAGAAGGCTTGATTGAAGAATACCTCTTCACATTTGAAGTTGGACGAGTTCTTCGTATCAAAGCTTGTGTTGTAGAAGTTGCAAGGACTTCGTAAGAAAACTTGCGGTTTTTTCTATAGTGGATTCAACTGGTAGCAAGAGTTCTACCGACTGGATTAGTCCTCAACAGAGGGATACCAGTATACATCGCTGTCTTTGCGTTTGCTTTCTGAACTCTGCCTTTACATTATTTCAACTGTGATTATATACTGTGATTGTGTTGCTAACATTTTTTAATTAGCATTATTCCGCTGCCAACTCTATTCACCCCCCTCTAGAGTATTACGCTTTACTATATCGTTCCTACAATTGGTATCAGAGCGGGTGTTACAGGTAAAGTGAGGTAACAGTGCTATTATTTATTCATTATTTATTAGATCACAGCACATCACATGGCTACTATGAAATTCACAAGTGAAGGTCAGGCCACAAACCGACCCCCTCTGTTTGATGGTACTAACTACACTTATTGGAAAACACGGATGAGTTTCTTCTTGAAATATCTTGATTTTGACTTATGGGCTATTGTTCTTGATGGCTATCAGAAGCCACCTCGTATAAATGTCGAGGGAGTTTTGGTTGAAAAACCCCAAAGCAGTTATACAGAGGAAGAAAAGAAAAAGGCCAGTCTTGACGCACGTGCCATTAATGCTCTTTTTTGTGCCTTAGACAGAACAGAATTTAACAGGGTATCTACATGCACAACGGCAAATGGTGTGTGGAAGCTTCTCGAAGTTACACATGAAGGCACGACTCAAGTCAAGGAGGCAAAAGTCAGCAGACTTACTCAAGAGTACGAGGCGTTCAAAATGAAGCCAAATGAAACAGTCACACAAATGTTCGAGAGGTTCTTGGATATTGTAAACCCTTTGTCCTCCTTAGGCAAAGATTACAGTAACCACGAAAAGATTCACAAACTCCTGCGAGCTCTCACCAAGAACTGGATTCCGAAGGCTACAGCTATCATTGAAGGAAACGACCTCACCACAATGTCACTTGAAGTACTCATGGGTAAACTACTCACTCATGAACTGGAGCTACAAGATTTTGAAGAACCTGCACCAAAGGAGAAGACTATCGCCCTCAAGGCTCAGCACAGAAAAGCTGCTAAAGATGACTCAGACAGCAGTGGATCTGACGCTGAAGATCAAGCTCTCCTAGCAAGGAAGTTCAAAAGATTCCTGAGATATGAGAAGAGAGTCAAAGAGAACAACAGCAACAACTGGTACCAAGAAGATGCTGTCTGCTATGGCTGTAAGAAGAAGGGACATATGAAGAAGGACTGTCCCATCAACTCATCATCGAGCAAGAAGAACAACAGGTATGAAAAAGACAACCTGAAAAGATCAACGTCTCGGAAATATGCCAACACCAGCATATGGCATGAGAGTGAAGCTAGCGACTCAGAAGATGAACATTCAAAGGACGCTGCAAACATATGCTTCATGGCAATTGATCAGGTACCTACTGAACCTGTAGAAACATATGATGACTTCACCTTTAAGCAATTAGGAGATGCCTTCAGTGACCTGATGCTTGACTACAGGAAACTGCATAGTAAATATCAGACCGCTAAGAAGGTACTTAAAGAGTACAAAGGAGAAATAGAAAGACTTACCGACCTACTAGCTGAGATTAGAGCTAATGTTAGTGAGTCTGGTGAGCTTTCCTCTATAAAGCTCTTATTACACGAGACTAAACAGTCATCCGAAGAGAAAGACAAGATTATAGACCAATTGAGAGAAGATCTTTCTAGAGAAAAGAAAAGTCTTCAATCTGCACAAATCAGAATGGAATCACTCACTTCTGATTATACTAAGTTATATGACACTTCCAAAAGGTTGGAAATTAGGTTAGGAAAACAGCCTGAGCCTGCTGCTTCCTATCCTAACACGTGTCACTTACCGAGAATTCGGAACATTCCCAAGCCAAATACTGTCAGACCAAACCATATAAAACCTTTACCCCAAAAGGTTAAGCCCAAACATGATCATAGGTATGCATTCTTCTATACTAGAAAACCCAAACCTACCAACCATGCACACCACTCAGCTTTCAACACTCGACATGCACAATGTCATTATTGTGGCCTCATTGGTCATATATCATCTGCATGTAGAATGAGAAAGCTTGTAGATTTAAATGTTTATGCT
Source organism: Iris pallida (assembly GCA_029216955.1). Lineage (NCBI taxonomy): Eukaryota > Viridiplantae > Streptophyta > Magnoliopsida > Asparagales > Iridaceae > Iris > Iris pallida. The sequence goes on along the minus strand of JANAVB010008997.1, from coordinate 418,521 downwards.
TGGATACCTAAAGCTAACAATTCAGGACCCTACAAGAAATGGGTACCAAAGGTTTCATCTGCAAACTGTTTTGTAGGTGGAACACCCTTCACATGCTAGAAGCAAATGGATCCTCGACAGCGGTTGCTCACGGCATATGACCAGTGACGCTACCCTATTTATAACACTGTCGAAGAAGAAGAAGGAAGGTTATGTTTCCTTCGGTAATAATTTGAAAGGGTATATTATTGGTATCGGTGATGTTGGTAAGTCTCCCTATCCCGTGATTAAAGATGTCTGTCTGGTTACCGAGTTGAAACATAATCTGCTCAGCATAAGTCATCTAGCTGATCATGGTTATGGTATCAACTTTGGCAAAGACAAATGTACTATAGTTGATAGCTCAACTGGTAGTACTATCTTTGAAGGAATCAGGGAAGACAATATATATGTTTTCTATCTGCTGGAAGAAGCTAACATTTCAGGTAGATTCTTAATGGCCAAAAGTGATGAGAGTCATCTATGGCACATGAGACTCGGTCATGCAAACATGGATACAATTTCAAGATTATCCACAAAGAAGTTAGTACGTGGTTTACCAGACATAACATTCAAGAAGGATTCGGTATGCAGCCAATGTGAAAAGAACAAGGCTACCAAATCCACATTCAAGTCTGTAAACGCAGTATGTACTACTAGACCTCTACAATTGCTACACATAGATTTATTCGGTCCTAGCAGAGTTGCTAGCCTCGGAGGTAAATTATATGCATTTGTTATTGTAGATGATTTTTCTAGATACACGTGGGTATATTTCTTGACACGCAAGAATGACGCATTATCTGAATTTGTCGCCTTTTGCAAGAAAGTACAAAATGAAAAAGGTTACACGATCACTCGTATTAGAAGCGATCATGGAGGCGAATTCGAGAATGCTGATTTCGAGCAATTTTGTGACACACACGATTTTATACACGAGTTCTTCTGCCCTAGAACTCCACAACAAAATGGAGTTGTGGAACGTAAGAACAGAACTCTAACCGAAATGGCCAGAGTGATGTTAAATCAATTTAGCCTACCCAAATACTTCTGGACTGAAGCTGTCAATACAGCTTGCTTTGTGCTCAATAGAGTTCTAATTCGACCCAAATCGAAGAAGACTCCATTTGAGTTATGGTTTGATAGAATTCCTTCAGTTTCATACTTTAAGATTTTTGGCTGTAAGTGCTTTATTCTTAATACTAAAGATAACTTGGGAAAGTTTGACGAAAAGGCCGATGAAGGTATATTTCTAGGTTATGCGGCCAAGAGCAAAGGGTACAGAGTCTTCAACAAATGTACCATAATCATCGAAGAATCAATCAACGTCACTTTTGATGAAATGAACCAAATGACTCTCGATGACAGTGATGAAGATCTGCCTACATCAAGTTCAACATCAGCTGAACCTGAACCAAGCTCTGCACTAGCTGAACCCCCTAGAGAAGATCCAGGAACCAGCTACCTACAGAGTCTACCGAAGAGGTTAAAATTCACAGCTGATCATCCACAAGATTTGGTAATTGGTGACATTACCAAAGGAGTAAGTACTGGATCATCCAGTAGAGATATTGTTTCTAGTGTTGCATTTATTTCACAGCTAGAACCTAAATCTATTGATGAAGCATGTAGTGATAGTTTCTGGATAGATGACATGCAAGTGGAATTGAACCAATTCGAACGGAATCAAGTTTAGGAACTTGTTCCCAAGCCTATTGATCATCCGGTCATTGGCACCCGTTGGGTATTCTGAAACAAACTGAATGAGGATGGTTTAGTAACTCGTAACAAGGCTCGACTCGTAGCTCAAGGATACAATCAAGAAGAGGGTATCGACTACGATGAGTCTTATGCCCCAGTTGCGAGATTAGAATCCATTCGAATGTTATGTGCATTTGCATGATTTCATAATTTTAAACTTTTTCAAATGGATGTAAAAAGTGCTTTTCTAAATGGCTTTATAAAAGAAGAAGTTTTTGTAGCACAACCTCCGGGTTTCACGGATTACAAAAATCCTGACCATGTTTTCAAGTTGAAGAAAGCCTTATATGGTTTGAAACAAGCCCCTCGTGCTTGGTATGACCGTCTAAGCTCTTTTCTACTTGACAACAGTTTTTCAAAAGGAAAGGTTGACACTACACTATTTATTAAATCTTTTAATGGCAAGCTGCTTTTAATTCAAATCTATGTTGATGATATTATATTTGGATCCACTGATGAATCTCTTTGTCAAGAATTTTCTAAGTGTATGCAGAATGAGTTTGAGATGAGCATGATGGGAGAGCTGAAGTTCTTTCTCGGATTGCAAATCAAACAAACTGACAATGGGACGTTCATTAATCAAGCCAAGTACACAAAAGATTTGCTAAAGAAGTTCGATCTGGACAATGTCAAACCTATTGGCACTCCGATGGCAACTTCAACAAAGCTTGATTCTGACGAACAAGGCAAGCCAGTCGACACACGTAAGTATCGAGGTATGATTGGTAGTTTACTTTACTTAACTGCTAGTCGTCCAGATATAATGTTTAGTGTTTGCCTGTGTGCACGTTTTCAAGCTAACCCAAAGGAATCACATCTGACCGCAGTTAAGCGTATCTTCCGATACCTTAAGGGCACTTCTTCTGTCGGCTTGTGGTATCCCAAAACTAAATCCTTTGACCTTATTGGTTATTCGGATGCAGATTTTGCTGGATGCAAGGTTGATAGAAAAAGTACTAGCGGTACATGTCATTTCTTAGGCAAGGCTCTAGTCTCTTGGTTTAGTAAAAAGCAAAATTCTGTAGCCTTGTCAACAACAGAGGCTGAGTATATCGCCGCAGGACGTTGTTGTGCTCAGATTTTGTGGATGAAACAAATCCTAGAAGACTTTGATTTATTTTTCACACATATTCCCATTTTCTGTGATAACACGAGCACCATTAATTTGACTAAGAATCCTGTATGTCATTCTCGTACTAAACATATCGAGATTAGACATCATTTTCTTAGAGATCATCATCAAAATGGAGATATAAACCTTGTGTACATAGATACTGAAAATCAATTAGCTGACATCTTCACTAAACCTCTAGCGGAAGATCGTTTCAATTATTTACGTCGAGAATTAGGAATTTTGGACGTCAATAATATTAATTGATTTTATTTTATGATTATATATCATTATGCAAAAACTGTGTTAGAGACAAGCTAATAAAGAGTCTGTCTGTCACCACAACTACGGTTGAAGCGAAGCGGTACTTAAGAGTTCCCCGGTGAACCTCCGCCAGCTGGGACAGTACTCCTACAGCTAATCTGAGACAGTCGCTGTGTAACGACATTTAATTCATAAAATATTATTAATTATGTTATTTGAAGACTAAAATAACTAATCTTTGAATTAAATATTTGCAACGAATCAATGAAAAAGAAGTAGCACAAATCAACTTTGAAAGAACCCTAGGCGAATTCGGCCAGAGCTCTGACCGAATTCGGCCCGAGTTCGGTTGAGGGTTTATGTGTATATATACAGAACCCGAGAGCTTCTTCTCTTTCATTACTTCCAAACTAATTACAACAGCAGCAGCAGCCGACCCCGACCTCCAAACCCTAGTTCTTCACCAATCTATTGCTTCCAATCTACTTGGTGAAATCCTTCCAAAATTTGGAATCGTGCGGAGATCGTTCTTCTCTATAACATATCCAATTTTCGTGAGGTATAACTCCCTCTCTCTCCACCTTTCAAATTAGTGCTTTTTATTTCAATGGCACCTAGATTTAATCCGTCTAAGAGGAAGAAGACCACTCCTAGTGAGGAAGGGTCCTCTTCGAATCCTCACACGGATTCTTTGTTTTCGCCGGTCCAAAAGAGCGACGGCGCTTTCGATGGGTTCTTCTTTCAAACCCTCGATCAAGCTTTATTATGGTACGATGACTTTTCCACCCGTTCCATATGTAGCGGCGCTCCGGTTAAATGGACGGTATTTTCTGATCATCGTCACTTATTTGAGGTATTAGGGTTACACTTACTTGTTAAACTGTGCTTCCCAATAGCTACTAATGCCATTAGATTGTTCTATTGCAATCTCGTAGTTAACACTTTTGACGTGAGCACACGTGTCGGAGGCATAGACATTGACTTCAATGATATCCTTCTAGCGGAGATTCTTGGTATTCCCAATGAAGGTGAACCGCTAGTTGATATCACGGAATTCGATTTCCCCGAAGGCACTACACTTACGAGTTTCAAAACGGAACTTTGTGCACCTGACAGAGTACGTTCTGGAAAGTTCAAGGCTAACAACCTGAACTTGTTTAACTACGAATTGCATCGCATCATCTACTCTACTCTTCTTCCAAAATCCACTTCCAAGGATGATGTAACTTCGCTTGAGCTGTCCGCCATGTACCATCTTATCAAGGGGATTCCTTTTTCCGCCCCTAAGACAATCATTCAGATGATGGGACGTTGTCGTGCTAGAGATCGAAATCTCTCTTACGCGATGATTCTCCCTCGTATCTTTCAGCGATTCGAGATCGATCTATCGACTTGTACTCAGGACTCTGAGCCCAAGTTACTCCAGCTTTCTCGTCGCAGCCGGACTGCTTCAGCTCTACCTCCTGCTCCTCCTACTGCACCATCTTCACCACATCAGCCGTATGCCATGACTTTTGAGGGCATACATCAGCATTTATCAGCTTTGTACGTCTCGATGACGGACATGGCTCGCGAGCGAGAGTTCCGCGATGTCACCCGTTACCAGGCGATGGCAAACTCCTTGGCCGATCTGCGTTTTGCCCAGACTGGTCACTCTGCTGCTTCCATCCCTCGTGATCCAGCTTTTTCGGGTTACCGCTGTGAGGATGAGGCTGTTCATGCCTACTTCCAGCCAGGTAACGCCTATGACTGGTATCGTGCACCTCGAGATTACGTCGGTGAGTTCTATGCTGGCGCCCCTACTCATCCTACTGGCGCTGGTACTTCTGGTGCTGGTACTTTCGGTCATGCTGGCCACGCTGCTGATGATATTGATGAGGATAGTGATGATGAGATCTGATTTGATTATTAGTGATATTCTATTGTATACTTGGAAATGCTCCGACATTCCAAGTTTTTATCATTTACTTTTTATCAGTACTTTGTAGTTTGCTATCAGTACTTTTTATCTTCATGGACATGTTTTTGATGTTTCATTTATGACATCTCAGTTTATTTCAGCATTTTGTTTAAGCACTATCTCTTTATACTGCTTCTCCATTTTAAAACTGCCTGTGAAATAGCATGCCTGAGATTTCTTTTATGTTTTTTTATGCAATACATGCCTGTGATGATTATTTGTAGAAACATTACATGTTCTTTTATTTGTTTTTCTCGCTATTTGTTACTTATGTATTGATTGCGAGGGAGTCTTCTGCATTTAATGCGGGGGAGCATTCTCTTGTGCAATTATTTTGCTAAGTGACAAAGGGGGAGAAAATTAAAAATGATTCTAACAATTTTTTTGAGTTAAATACAGGTTATGAACAATTTCTACTTTTTGATATTTTTCGAACTAGCTTAATGTTATATCATTCATTGTTTGTCAATTATCAAAATGGGGGAGATTGTTGGCCCATTGGTCATATGGTCAACCTGATTTTAATAATTGATCAAAACTCTGTCTGGATATACGAAGCTTGTTGGGACATCTCAGCTTCTTGGACATAAGCAAGATTGGATATTCACTCCGTTCAAGACTGAAGATCTGTTTGCCTACTTGAGTCTGTACTTCCTATGCAATGTAATTTTTTACTTTATTTTGAGTCTAGGAATACGTTGTACACCGAGTCGTACTGGCAAATAGGCTATCCCCAAAATAGTTCAAAATGTTTTTAAAATGACCTATCAAAATGTTTACAAAAAGGTTTTCAAAAATCACCAAAAATCTATTTTAAAACCCTAACCTAACCCTGACAGAACTCGGCCAGAGTTCGGCCAGAGTTCGGCCAGAGTTCGGTTGGTGGCCGTTTGATTTTTGAATTCTCTGGAACTTGGTCCTCCTGCAGTTGCGGATTTGACCGAGATTTGCTCATCGAGTTCTGCCCAAATTCTGTCCGAATTCTGACAGAGTTCTCCCTTTGGAATTCCTATAAATAGAGATGGATTTCGATCATTTCAATTCACTCATTCACTTTCAATCTTCTCTCTATCTAAAAAGCTTTCTGCCTTCCAAAGAGTTTTCTAGAGCTTTCATTTTCAGATCCCAAGCCAGTTACAATCCTCTAGTCGATTTGCCAGTACGGTACGGTCTAGAAGTTTCTGAGAGATTGTAATCAGAAGGCTTGATTGAAGAATACCTCTTCACATTTGAAGTTGGACGAGTTCTTCGTATCAAAGCTCGCGTTGTAGAAGTTGCAAGGACTTCGTAAGAAAACTTGCAGTTTTTCCTATAGTGGATTCAACTGGTAGCAAGAGTTCTACCGACTGGATTAGTCCTCAACAGAGGGATACCAGTATACATCGCTGTCTTTGCGTTTGCTTTCTGAACTCTGCCTTTACATTATTTCAACTGTGATTATATACTGTGATTGTGTTGCTAACATTTTTTAATTAGCATTATTCCGCTGCCAACTCTATTCACCCCCCTCTAGAGTATTACGCTTTACTATATCGTTCCTACAGTCGCATAATGCCATCATGACTTTTGTTTGAGTAGTGCCATGTTAATTGTTCACTCTTTTCAGCTGACTTAAACAATCTTCTAAATCTCGAAATAACAGGAAAGTACCTCAAAACTTTTGCCGGAAGTCCCTTCCTTATCTTTTTGGTTCGCTCATTGAGTTTCCACCGAGAAGAACCACACTTCGGACAAGTCTCAATATGCTCTAGATCTTTCCGAAACAAGCAACAGTCGTTCTCACATGCGTGTATCTTCTCATAACCTAGATCAAAAGTATTAAATAACTTTTTGGCTGAGTAGAAGCTATCCGGAAGTATGTTATCAACTGGTAACAAATCATGAACAATCTTGAGAACATCATCAAATGCTTTGTCAGACATGCTGTGTCGAGCCTTGGCCTTGCATAACATAAGTGTTGCAGACATCTTAGTGTGCGTTGATCCTGAATATAAAGGTAGTTCTGCCACTTCGATGAGTTTTTCAAAATCTCAGTTTCTTGTTTCATCTATATGATCCATGTCATCATCTTGGAAATATGCATCTCTAAACATTTTATACGATGATGGAATTTCATCATTTTCAGTTTCTTCTACTGTGATTGGTTTTTCTCCATGAAAAACCCAAGTGGTGTAAGTAGGATCAATTCCAGCATAAATTAGATGGTCGTATACTACATCATAATGATGGTACCTTAAGTTTAAGCACTGGATGCAAGGACATTGTATCTTATCTGGATATCCCTTACTTTCTTGAACCTTATCTACAAACTTTCGTGCTCCCTCTCGATATGCTTGTGACGGTCTAAAATAAAAAAGAAAACCAAATTTACACTAATTAGAAGCTAAATATGTTTGGGATATTAAAAACATTATAGTGTAGGGTTTTAGAATTCACCTTGGCATATAAGTCCATTCTTTATCCATAATGGATGATTGTCTTACAATGACAATACTGTAAAATTATGGGCATAAGACATCACAAGGAAAGAAAAAAAATAATATTTAAAATCAATGTCAACAAAAAACAACTCATGAAGCTAACCAATCAAAATCAGAACTTAACACCAGCCTAATAAAACTATAGTAAACAAGTTCAAACTAACATTCAAAGAACATATATCTAATTAAATCATACACAGTTAAACCTTTCAAACATACACGTGTAGGAGACATTTAAATCTTTTAAGCATACACATTTTCTAGCTAGATTGTTGGCAGATGGGTGTAAAATAGAAAAAAAAACTCCAATCCAATACAATTTCAAATCCATATAGTAAAGAACCACACTGTAAGTAATTATATGTGCACATGCCCTTAAGTAAACAAAGTCATTGCTAAACACTGGATCAACATACAGGATTTTAGAACAAAATAGAATGCATAAAATCACCATATAAAGTGAGGTTTGAATTTTAAAACGACAAACTGAAGAAAATTAAGCTGCTAATGATTTATTGCATGAGAATGAAATCAAAACTTAGCTGCAACAAGAACGTCTTTGTATCACCATAAACGCATCAACAGGGGAAAAAAAACTCAATAAAGAACTAAGAAAAAAATTACCATAGGCAGGTTCAAGCAATTAAAACGCTCATTTCCAGAACCAAATATAGCTTCTTTAGAAAGCAAATGTAATATAAATGAAGAGGGAATACTAGAAACTATGAATTAAATACATACACTGACATTTGTTTAATCTATAGCACATGAATCATCATTAAAAGATATGTGAGAATGAAGAAATTATTGCTTACGTTACGTCAATTTAAATAACTTATTAACTAAATCCTATGTTCCTATCAAACAGAATATTTCAATTTAAACAAGACTGTAAGACAGAGAATTGTGGATGCAGAAGTAATTAGAAGAATATTATACCCAACTTCTCTGTGGAGGCCAGGAATAACAAACAAACCAGAGTTTCTATCAAGGTACAACCACCATAGAGATAATACCCATGCTATGGTATTCAGCAAAATGTAATAATTTCTTCACTTCTCCAGGGAGCAGTGATTGACTGTCATGGAGAATATGGAGATCATAAGTGATAATGGTGTCATCATGGTCTCGTCCCCTGACCAAGATGAAATCCCCATGAGGTCAGATGTTGTTAAAGGGTTAGGTTCATGTAATATCTCGACTTGATTTCAGTATGGCATCGTTTTGATGCTGATGTAGTGGACAATCGAAGATCACCAACCGCTAGCAAATGTGATCCTACCGAGATCACACAAATCTCGACTGCTAATGACTGTGATTCGACTGATATCATGAGATCACACCATGATCTCAGTGTGATCATGATCAGACATTTTCAAGATTGTTCGTCCTAAACATACCTCATGGCCTAGCAAGGAGACAAATAACAATGAAATAAATAACTTCTATCACATTACTAGCCTGCAGAAGTTTACCATGGTATGGTTTTCACTGTATATGATAATTATTTTCCTTTTACTAAAAGGCCAAAAAACAAACAAATCACAATAATGCTATCATGTTATAAGCGAGAAGGGAGTTTTACAAATTATATTTCTTCGATATATATTGTAAAACTGCTTCTTCTTCTTTTGGAAAAGCCATTTTCCTACCGTAACACAAAGTATAGTCCCCAAAAAACCAGCCAAAGTGGAGATATCCACCACAACACCACCTCCTACAAACATCAAAAAAAAATATATACAGCCAAAGTAGAGATCCACCATAACACAATTTAACACGGATCTCTTGATTCCTTTTATGTTTGAAGCGTAAGTTGTCTCTGAAACATTTTATTGTCTGCATAAGGTGATCATTTTGAAGGAAATTAAACAGCACATTGGAACAGCTATTCATAATATAGGTTGTGAGCTTAATTTTGTGAAGCTAAAATCTTTTAGAAGCCTGGGCTGTTGGATTACTTCTTTTTTGGATGCACCTTTACAGAAAATAGATATAGACTTCGAGACATGGACACTACAATTTCAATGATATGTCCGTGTCAGACACGATTCAGATGGTCACCAGAAAAAATTAAAATTGCTGTCCATATATCATCATCTCGTACTTGTGTCCTATATGGATACTATGTGGGCAGATGATAGTCAAACGTACCGCCTCGCAACTCACTAGATGAGGCGCACTTCTTCGGACGCACCCAAGGCACGCCTAAGACGTGCCTCTCATCAGCAGGAAAAAAAAACTCAATAAAGAACTAAGAAAAAAATCACCATAGGCAGGTTCAAGCAATTAAAACGCTCATTTCCAGAACCAAATGTAGCTTCTTTAGAAAGCAAATGTAATATAAATAAAACAAATTGGGGGCCAAAACATGATTGATATAATCACAGAAAGATTATTTAAATAATTCGTAAAAACCCTAATCTCGGTACATACCGTCGCAGTTTGCCTGACCGGAGCTGGTGGCTCCTTTGAGGAATTGGATCGAACACCTGTCAATTAAGGAGAGGAATTGAATCAAAAAAATTAATAAAAAATTTCGATCAAAACGGATTTGCGGATGAAGACCCTTCAGGAAAGACATCTTCGAAGAGAATGAATCCACCACCGAGAAAGACGATCTTCGAGGAGAAGACTAGTTGGGAGCTCACCTTAGCGGAGAAGGAAGCCAAGATAGCGGCAGAATTCCTTTAGGTTTGGCCGCCCCGCTTTTTGAGCCCGCTGCCGATCAGAAATCTGAAGCCGTCCCCCTCTCTGCGAATAGATATTTAGGTTTGGCCGCCCCCCTCTCTGCGAATAGATTTTTAGGTTTGGCCGCCCCCCTTTTTGAGCCCTTATATGTTTTCGTTTTTTGGGTTTCCTGAAGAGAAATATGAGGGAACTTTTTTTCCCTTAGCGGTTCGTGCTAAAAACTGGAGGCAAATTTTTTTGGGAGGAAATAATTAGGCAGAATATAATTTAGGGCACGAATTGGTAGGCTGTTAAAGTCCATTTATTTTAAGGCCTACCAGTACAGGTCGTAAAATGTTATGAGAACCTTATATTTTACGGCTCGCATAAATACATGCCGTAATTGTTAACATTTAACGGCCCTAAAAATACATGCCATAATAAAAAGCAAAAAAGAGAATTTATGGCCTACATTCTCGGTGTGCCGTAATATTATACAATTTACGGCCTACATCCAACGTATATCGTAAATGAAAGGCCGTAAAAGCCCTAATTTGGTGTAGTGGAAGCAGGTGGATGAGCTGCAGGACAAGGGATTCATTCGATCGAGTTCTTCACCTTGGGGTGCACCGGTACTCTTCGTACCCAAGAAGGATGGGTCGGTACGGATGTGTATCGACTACAGGGCACTTAACAACCTGACGATCAAGAACAGATACCTACTGCCGCGGATCGATGATCTCTTTGATCAGTTGAGCGGAGCTCGGGTGTTCTCCAAGATTGATTTGAGGTCAGGTTATCACCAGGTGAAGGTGAAGAGGGAGAATATTCCCAAGACCGCTTTCAGGACGCGGTACAGGCAGTTTGAGTTTTTGGTTATGCCGTTTGGGCTGACCAATGCACCAGCAGTGTTTATGAACCTAATGAACAAGGTGTTCCACCAGTACTTGGACAAGTTCGTGGTGGTATTCATTGATGATATCCTGGTGTATTCGAAGACAGAGAAAGAGCACGATGAGCACTTGAGAGTGGTTCTGAAGACACTCAGGAGGGAGAGATTGTATGGCAAGCTCTCGAAGTGCGAGTTCTTCCTAGACAGAGTTGACTTCTTGGGTCATGTGGTGACTGGAGATGGTATCTCAGTGGACCCGAGAAGATCACAGCAGTTGAGGCTTGGGCAGCGCCGACTTCAGTGGCAGAGATCAGGAGTTTCCTGGGCTGGCAGGATATTATAGGATATTTATGCAGGATTTCTCCCGGGTTGCAGAGCCGTTGACTCGGTTGACCTGGAAGGATACTGAGTATGTTTGGTCAGAGGAGTGTCAGACAGCTTTTGATGAGTTGAAGAAGCGGCTTACGACAGCTCCGATTCTGATATTGCCTTCAGGATCAGGTGGATTCACTATTTATAGTGATGCTTCAGAAAAGGGGCTGGGTTGTGTCTTGTAGCAGCATGGGAAGGTGATTGCCTATGCTTCCAGGCAATTATGTTCCCATAAGAAGAACTACCCTACCTATGACCTAGAGCTGGCAGCGGTAATTTTTGCTCTGAAGTTGTGGAAGCACTATCTGTATGGCAAAAGGGTGGAGATTTTCACAAATCACAAGAGCTTGAAGTATGTGTTTACACAGAAAGAGCTCAACATGAGGTAGCGCAGATGGCTAGAGTTGATGAAGAACTTTGACATCTCACTTCAGTATCACCCAGGGTAGGCCAACGTGGTTGCCGATGCCTTGAGTAGGTATCCGACAGCCATGTGTTTGACTATGGATCGGCACTTGCTCGCAGACTTAGAGAGCCTTGGGATTGAGGTGATTGTGTCCGGAGTGCAGATGCAGTTATGGGGCCTTCAGATATAGTCAGACTTGATGGAGAGGATCAAGGCGACGTAGTTCGAGGATGTAGCTCTGCGGTGTATTCGATAGCAGGTTCGTACAGGGTTGGTGGATGGCGAGTTTTCTCTTGCAGAGGATGGTGCCTTGAGACACGATTCCAGGTTATGTGTGCCTAGCAGGGAGCTCAGGGAGTATATCATGCAGGAGGCTCACAGATCGCAGTACTCTATACATTCTAGTGCCAACAAGATGTACAGGAATCTGCGAAAGCATGTCTGGTGGTACGGGATAAAGCGGGAGGTAGCTCACTTCGTAGCTAGATGCTTGATCTGTCAGCAGGTCAAGACAGAGAGACAGAGGCCCGAAGGATTATTGCAGCCATTGCCTATTCTAGAGTGGAAGTATGAACATATCACCATGGATTTCATATCTGGGTTACCGCGTACACCAGGAGGGAAAGACGCAATTTGGGTTATCGTTGACAGGTTGACCAAATCGGTCTACTTCTTGCCATTCAAGGTGGGAACATCTACAGAGAGGCTTGCGAAGTTGTACATGCGGCAGATAGTCAGGATTCACGGAGTTTTCGTCAGCATTATCTTAGATCGGGATAGTCGCTTTACTTTCCATTTCTGGAGGAGTCTGCAGACTAGTTTGGGCACTCAGCTCAAGTTTAGTACTGCATACCACCCTCAGACGAACGGATAGTCAGAGAGGACTATTCAGACACTTGAAGATATGCTGCGGACGTGCGTCCTGAATTTTGGAGGTTCCTGGGAGGATCATCTATATTTGGTGGAGTTTGCTTACAATAACAGTTATCAGGCCAGCATTGAGATATCACCTTTTGAGGCTCTGTACGCGCGTAGGTGTCGTACACCCTTATCTTGGGATGATGTTGGAGAGCGAGCTTTACTGGGACCATAGATGGTTGTTGACGCAGCCGAGAAGGTGAAGTTCATCAGGGACTGACTTCGCATGGCGCAGGACAGACATCGGCACTGGGCCGATAGCCACCGGAGGCCGTTGGAGTTTGATGTACAGATTTAGAGAAAGGATTAGAAGTAGGTTGTATTTTTTTTTTGTTGATTGATCGTGTTTAATTTTTAATAACTTGAGACCTTGCTTGTTATTAGGTTGGAGACATGATTTTTCTGTGGATATCTCCGACTCGTGGTACGATACGTTTTGGTGGAGGTGGAAAGCTTAGCCCGCGCTTCATCGGCCCTTTCGTTATCAGCGGAAGAGTCGGTGATGTGGCGTACAGGCTAGACTTGCCACCTGCACTAGTGGGAGTTCACAACGTATTCCACATATCACAGTTGAGACGATACGTGGCTGACCCTAGCCATGTGCTCGATTATTTGGAGATTGAGGTTGGACCTACTCTCAGTTATCCAGAGCAGCCTGTGGAGATTCTGGATCGCCGGAAGAAGGTACTGAGGAACCAGGTGATACCCTTGGTACGCATCGCGTGGATGCATCATTCTCCAGAAGAGTCTACCTGGGAGCGGGAGGATGAGATGCGCGAACGGTATCCCTATCTTTTTGGACCTTAAGGTATACTTTTCTATCCTTCTCAGCAGTTAGTTTCGCCTTTAATTTCGAGGACGAAATTATTTTAAGGGGGTAGATTTGTCACTACCGCATTTCTAGCTTGAGGATATTTTGGTCATTTTTAAAATTTTGGAATTATTTGGGAATTATTAGTATTAATTATAATTATTAGAATTTTCAGTGATTTTTAGTATTATTGATTTGGTGCTATTATTGACTTAGACTCAGGGTGACTTAGGAGACTGTCCTAGAAGCTAACCTAGGTCATGACCACTTGGTTAGATTATGGAACCCTAGGTTAATTTAAGTTAACCATATCCAACTCATTAGAATTTATTTGGAGAAATTAGGATTGATTAGGTTAGTTAATGGCTTGTGGTTTCACAAGTCATGATTTATGACTTAAGCCATAGAGGCCCAAAGCCCAACACCATGTAACCCTAGCCCAATCTCCACTTGGCCGGCCATACTAGCCTAAGGATTCCCCCCTATAAGTAATCTTCTCAAAGTTAGGGCTAGCCTCCTTTAGGAAGTTCTCAAGTTTAAGAAAGAGAGGTATGCTCCAACTTCATTAATTCCTAGAAAATCTTATTTAATTCCTTTTTCTCCCAAATCAATTGCATTAGGCTCTAAATTTATTCTACTTGCTGTTGGTATTGAGAAATTTCAGGAGAGAAATAATTTGGGAGAGTTTTGGTGGCTTGAGGATCCATTCTCATTTGGGACTTTTTGAGCCTTTGCAAACCCATAGGTAAATTCAAATCCACACCATAAAATACTATTTTTATTGCATATTCAGGAAGCCCTAGGCCTACCCTAACTGTAGGTATAGCTAACCCTAGGATTCGTGTCCAATACGTGTCCGTATCGGACACGTATCAGTGGATACGTGTATGTGTTTGATGAAATGCCCCAAAGGGTATTTCGATCTGATTTCTGGAATTTATTTGAATAGGAAAATAGTTTTTAGGCTCGTTTATTTATTTCTGGTGTTCTGAGTTGTCATTGGTGTCATTTCGTATCTCAACGGACACGGGAACATGCGGGTACACCACGCGCACGCGAGCAGTGTGCTTCCCCTGCTGCTCGGGGTTGTTTGTGCCATGGACACGCCACTTTGACACGTGATTTTGGACACACGAGTAGGGGCACTGACTGACACCACGTGTGTCAAGTTACACGACCTCTCGTGTCGTGTCGGACACAGAATCGTATGTGCATGGGGAATGCACTATGCATACCAGTATACTATTTTGTGTTCTCTGTTTAATTTTGTTTTAATGTTTTAATACATGTTTTTAATTGCTATTTAGATCCTAATCATGTCTAATTATATATATGTTAGATTTAGTTTACATGTTAATTTAGGTTTGTAATGTGGAATTGAATTCGAATATTGGGTTAAATTCATTCGACTGTACACTGTCACTGATACACAGGGACTGATACATGGAATTTCTATTTTTACCTGTTAATTCCTATTGTTAATCCCATTTTAAGTAATATTTCCAACTGTAAATTACTCTCACATGTTTGTTAGTCCATGTTAATATAATGTTACAATTTGAATTAGGCTTTTTGGTTGAGAATGAGATTTTGACATTTGTGTTGGTTTTCGAATGAAATAGAACTGATTTTGTTCATTGGTAGGTTGAGTTCAGTTCTATAGCTGAACTGAATGATTCTAGTTCTTAATATCTGGGTAATTCCTCCCCATTGCACTGACTGATTTCCTATACCTGAGGTTAATCCATTCCTTAATGAACTGTAGATTGCACTGAATTGCCTATAACCTGAGAATTGATTATTCTTGATAACCTGGACTGATTTACTTTAACTGAGATTTGGTTTCTTTTCAATGCTCGAATTTATTTCCCTTCCTAATGAACTGAAATCATGACTCTTTATTAGTTGTGTACATGGTTGAGTTCAATGTAGGTTTTGGTATTGAGTTACCTGAAATCTGTTCATGTAAACTGTTATCTCATTTCCTATTTTCCTGAGATTTATGATTCCTTAACTGAAACTGAAATGATTTACATGTTACTGCATTCCCTGTTTCCCCATTGACAAGTATGTACACTGTTACATTTTCCAGCTTTCACTATAATATGCTGAACTGATTTCATTTCTCTTTTTGAAACTGTGATTGAACTGTTTTCCATAACCTGAGATTCATGCTTCCCTCTTAACTGAAATAGAATTGATTTTGTTCATTGGTTAGTAAAATTGAATGTCCATTTCATACTTAATATACTGAAATGGTTGATTCCCTGAATTCCCTTTAACACTCACTGTTTTCCTCTATGTGGCACTCATACACATTCTTGTATTCTCACACACCCACACACACTCTTGTATTCTCACACACCCACACAGACTTGAACATATTCCCTTTTTTCTATTCCCTATGTATATGAGTACGTGAGATTCACATTTTAAGGTATCTTATATATATGTGTGATATATTATAGGTAACCTATATGCTAATATGTGTTACCATATTATATTAATATGAGTATATATAAATGTATGTGTGGTATACGTATAGCTAGCCTATATGTTATATGTATTTCTATATTAGATTGTAAATATATCAATGAGGGTATCATATTTTAGATATATACATTGTTGTGTATATGTGATATGGTTTGGATTAGGCATGGTATTGCCTAATAGCCTAGACTAGGGCTCTTAGCCTATGGTTGTGGCTTGAATACCAGTATAGAGTCTAGTTAGACTTGTTTAGTCTTGTTAGACCTAGAATAGACTAGTATAGACTTGTTTGAGTTAGGTTTGACCTAGTTGACCTAGTTTGACTTCTAGGGTTGACCAGAGTTGACCAAGAGTTGACTTTGGTCTAGATTGACCTAGATTAATGTAGAATGCATTTACTTGCATGTTATTATCATTTTAGACTCATAGTGACTTGTACTGTTCTATAGGAGACAGACACCACTCCTCGGATAGTACTTTCATCTTGGACATTCAGATAGCAGGCGAGTACATTCTCTGATCTTTTTATAACTGTATGGACTATATTCTTGCTCTAGATTACTTTACTTGATGCTGACACGTATCTTCACGGATTAGTACTATATGGATCCTTTCCTGAGATGTTATCCCTCTACGGGTGCATCGGGTATTTCATGTTCATGTACTTTATCATGTGCATCAGGTACTCCTTGTACTCGTACTAGTTCATGTATTTACATGTTCTCATGTGCCTTCATGTACTATCATGTGCCTCATGTACTACTCATTACATGAGTTCACGTATCTTTAGTTGTATTCATGTGCCAATAGCGTAACTTGAATGGATCCTTGTGTATTGATTGGGGCGGGGTGAGTAGAATTGGTTATGTGAACATTATCCCCAGTAGGTATTCATGTGCCTCTTAGTTGTATTCATGTGCCCCTATGCCGTTTACATAACCATATTGTACTCTAAATCACTTAGCCACTTACAGTCTTTACTTATCATGTATTTACTTTCAGTTATAAAATATCTCATGTTTTCCCGTACTTCCTTTCCAGTATTTTCTGTATTTTACTCTATTGTATGATTTATACTCCTAACCTGTTATGAACTGTTTTGAGAGATATGTGCTCGTTCCTGTCCTGATTGGACCTGTTGAAAATTTTACAGAGGACGAGGAGGAGGCCTGCTTAGATACTTTCTATGGGACAGCCTTAGAGGATACTTGCGATCCGGACTTCCAGTCGGATCCCTTAGCTGTAGAGACTGTTGCTCCATAGATATCTTTGTCTTATTTTATTGTATTAGAGGTTTGAGTTGTTTACTTGGATCTGTATTGTTTCTGGTTGTCAGTGGAGTTTATCATAGACACTTAGCTCTCTCTCTATTTGTATTTCCTGTGGATTTGAGTCTCGCATCTTTTATATCATTCTATCTTATCGTATTCTACCTTATCTGTGATTGAGACATATTCTGTTATGTCACCCCCATTCGGGGAGTATAACTGTTATTACCTTAAACTGTTAGATGTTGTGACCAAGGACAATGTTCTACCGCCGACACTGCGGCGTAGGCTGGACGTACCCACGTCTCGTGCCCTTACTCTAGGGTGCGGGTCGTGACACATTTTTAGTGGTGGCCCATACAGGTCTAGGTTGGAAATGTAGTGGTATTCGAACTAGAATATCGCTGCAGCCTGCAGTAGGAATTAGTATTTTTTTTAAAGGTACTCAATCACACTAGGAAAACTCTAAATCAGATTCATTTTATCTAAATTTGCTGTTTATTGTCTTCCCTTGAGTATAAACTGTCCTCCTTTGAATTTTTGCTTCATTCTCAGAAATTGCTTCTTATTTTGATCTGTCTTCATGATGGTTATGGAGATGCGGTCCCATTGCTCCGGTTCGGGGGATACTATCGAGAGGCTGGCCACCTCTCGTCCTGTTCATCAGGGCCTCGAGACCGCAGCTCCTGTTGTGCCGACTCAGGTTAGCGTTTCTGCTATATTGGAGGTACACCTCTGTCTGTACAGAGACTTTTTCCCGTCATTCCCGATTTCTTTCAGCAGCAGCGGTTCGCACAATATCAGCAGCAGAGAGGGCAACAGGTACCCCGTCAGCAGCAAGTAGTCATTTGTGCCTTCTGCAAGAAACCGGGGCATATGATCCATGAGTGCAGAAAGAAGCTAGGAAAGTACCTACTTTGTGGTGCGGGGGATCACCAGTTGAGGGATTGCCCTGAGGCTTTTAGACGTGGAGCTCAGGGAGGTGGAGCCAAGGCTCCAGCAGGCCAGCTGAAGGGGCCATTGCAGATCCAGCAGCAGAGGTTCCATCAGCACCAGCAGCAGGCACGAGGTGGACAGCAGGGGCGAGCTTTTGCCATGGCGACTGAGGATGCAGAGGCCGTAGGAGAGTTGATAGCAGGTTCGGTTCTTCTCGACTCCCTTCCAGCTTTTGCACTCTTTGATTCCGGGGCTTCCCACAGCTTTGTGTCAGTATCTTATGATATTAGACACAGTCTGGCTTCTGAACCATTGCCTAGGACCTGCAAGATCACGACCGGGGGTGGAGTCATCCTCGTGAGTGATGTTTACAGAGGGCGGAGCGTTATGTTGGGAGGCCGAGAGTTGGGAGTGAGTCTACTCGTTATGCCACTACCGAACTACGACATTGTATTAGGTATGGACTGGCTGAGTAGACACCACGCCCGCATTGATTGCCGAGGGGGTAGAGTTTTGTTTGGGGCGCCAGGAGAGCCAGAGTTTGAGTATACCCGGCGGCAGGCAGAGCAGGACAGTGGCATCTTCTGTGGAGCTTCAGTTGAGGAGCAGGTGGCTCCACATCCCTTGATCGCAGAGTTTATGGACGTATTTCCAAAGGAGTTGTCAGGGCTTCCACCGGACATGGATGTAGAGTTCTCGATAGACTTGGTTCCCAACGCGAAACCGATTTCTCAGCTTGTCTATCGAGTGAACAACAGTGAATTGGTGGAGCTGAAGAACACTACACCAAATAAGGTCTTTTACGGCCTACAATTTGTGCTGTAAAACTAATTTTACGGCTCACAGCGTAGTGCCGTAAAAGCTCCAGCCGTAAAAGGGTACGAGTATTTACGGCGTGTGAAAGTAGGCCGTAACTTAGGTAATTGCATGCCGTAAAAGAATTTACTGAAAAACTATGGATCTTATCTACGTCGCATACTACATGCCGTAAATACTAATCTTTTACGACTCGAAGTGATGGTCGTTAATAAATTCAATTTATTCAATTTAAGGCACACATGGCAAGTCGTGAATACTTAAAAATAAATACCTACTATCTCACATTTACGGCTCAAAAATGCAGGTAGTAAATGTTATGTGTTTATCACTCAACATGAGGGCCATTAAAAGGTTGATGAGTTTCATTTTTGTGGCTCGCAAGGCGCACCGTGATTATGGTTTTTTTAAATATCCACATTTGAATAGCTACAAATATAATTTAATAAACCAAAATCAAATATGACTATCATATGGTTCTCACAGTTTTTCCAACCGAAATCAAACTAATTGCACATCTATATTGAGAGTATTTACTTCCAACAAGTTGCACTAAATCCATACACATTAATAAGAAGACACAAACATGATAGAAGCTTAACACAAAGCAAAAGTATTTAAGCTGGATTTCCAATAGCAAAGTCATTTTCTTAGTCATTAAGCTCAAACCAAAATTAAGTCTTAGTACAAAAACAAAGTCACTTTGTCTTACTACAAAAGCAAAATTCACTCTCACTATAGTTGGACACTTCAAGACCTTCCAAGATTTTAAAGTCCTTGAGCTCAAAATATAAAACTTTGTAGAAGCTTGCCTCCCCTCTTCTTTAAGCTTAATTACCTGAATAAAAATAAAAAATACAGTTCAGTATAAGGAAGGAAAGGTTATGATCTGAAATCATCAGAACGACCAACTCAATTAAGATACTGTGAGATTTCCAGCAAACCGACAAAATTACTTTGAGTTAATAGACAAAATTTCACAGCTAGAGAAGCAAAAAAGAGTATTTAGATAAAAATTACCTTCCATTTTCTAACAAGTTATGATGTAATTGATCGGCCATGCGATTATGCTTCCCAGTGCTTCAGTCAAAAGAAAAGCTTCACGCGTTGGTCGATACAGAGTCACGCTCTCATTGCCCTCTACTACATGTCGCACAAAAACTTTCCAACATTCAACACCAAGCGGAACATGATGTACTAGTGATTTAGGATCCTTTGATAGAACTTCACCGGTGGCAACAACTGTTTTTTTATCTAACCAACTTAGTAATTTGCATTTTGAGCTCTCCTGATTAGAATTACGAACAACTACATGTTCTTTCTTCTTGCTTTGTGTTGTCTCATGAACAGAATTAATAATTGGACTTGTTTCGTTCCTTTTGCTTTGCGTCATGTTATTGATAGAATGTTGACCATTTGCATCATTTTTCTGCTATAATTAATATATGTTAAGCTTAATATATAAATACAAAAGAGTCTTAATATTTAAAAAGCAAATCTATTGAGGTACTTATCGAATTACTTCCTCCTTTTTCGACCATTACAATAAAATTGTTCATTTGATTTTTCAAGGCCATAAGTTCATTTTCTAATTTATTAACCTTGTCTCTCATTTGTGTTTGTCCCTCCAACTTTGACGGAGCTGCTCCATATCCAATCCCTCTTACTCGTCCTCGTGGATCCGGACCGAGTACCTTTGCAACAGCATCATCTCTAAAAGAAGAACCATTTTCTTGTGCTTTGTATTTTTTGACTTGTTGCTGTATTACAAAAATAAGAAAAACACATATTGGGTTGTGTAACTTACTATGAAATAAGCCCCTTAAAATAACGCCAAAGTGCGACATATATTGAGAAGAAATAAGATTTCCGATTTCAGCCATAAATGATACACTTACTATTCAGATAACATACATGTTTAAACTGCTATGTAATACATGCAAAACCACATTCAGTTGGCATACCAGTAAATTCCATTTTAAAAGAATGCATAGTTACAATGTATTAAGATGTCAAGAGGATATTCATCCATGGCTTAATATGAGTTGCAATGTGATCTTTCACTGTAATCTTCACTCGACATCTTCAATAGAATAAGTGAAAACCAATACAAATAGATATGCAAGTGAAAACCAATACAAATAAAAGAAGACAGAAAATAGAATGATGGATGGAATTAATCTTTTAGAGCTGAAGACATAGGAATTGCAAAATGGAAAAAAACAAACCTGGGAATAGTTTGGAATGGTGAAACAACCTTCAAACCTGATTGTTTAGTAAGTTACCAGCTCTTAAAACAGAATCCCTTTGAATATTTTCTATTAGCTCAGGTTTGATAAGCTCTTGAAATAAAAAAGGCTTTCATTATAAGTCTTGTGCATTGTTGCAAGTAAGTTGTTCATCACCTCTTTTTTGGATATCAGTCACTAGATTGGTGGCTGGATTAATTTTTTAGAGCTGAAGATTTAGGAATTGCAAAATGGCAAAAGAAAGAAAACCCTGGGAATAGTTTGGAATGGTGAAATAACCTTCAATTCCGATTGCTTAGAGAAGTTGCCAGCTCTTAAAACAGAATCCTTTTGAATCTTTTCTATAAGCTCAGGTTTGATAAGCTCTTGAAGTAAAAAGGCTTTTAGTTTACTTTTACTCTTCTTAAAAAGAACTGGACCCCTCTTCACATGTATGAGTCTCAGTCATGTTGCAGTGGAGGTAGGCTGGCTCATAGGGAAAGCAAAGAATTTCCTAAATATTTGAGCTGGACCCCTCTTTATTTGTGGTAGGCTGGCTCATAGGGAAAGCAAAGAATTTGTGTTTGAGAATGGATAGGATTTTAATTTAGGATAATTCTTCGATTATTCCATAATCATTCCTTTTTAAGGGAGAAGCAATAAGTTTGGAGTTCTTTTTTCCTGTGAGTTGTCTTTCTCTTGCTATTTGCAATATTTTGGCTTCATCAAAATTGATCTCTCATTTTTTCATTCATCATTGATATGTCGTTTCCCTAAACCCCAATCTTCTTGCTACCATGATGTTCTACACACCCAAGGAACCTAGAATATTTAAACTGTGTTTTGAACATTGTTGTATACTTGTATAAAACTAAAGTTTCAAATTGCCAAACTATATCCTAAGAGCATCGTTAGTAGTTGAGAATCTGGAGATAGATACAACATGAAGATGGACAAAATGAGACCTGGAGATAGATACATTAATTGTTGTATAATACCAACATTTTCTGCTTGGTAAAGTTATGTCCGAGGATAATAAGCTTGTGTTGGTGACATAATGAGACCTGGAGATAGATACAACATGAAGATGGACAAAAGTCCTTCACCTTTCTAACCCAACATAAATCCTCATAGCTATTGCTTCTTATAAACTGAATCACATTTAGTAAAAAGTTAAAGATATGTATTTCAGTCTCAGATAATCAACATCACCCAAGTCCCCCCTCCCATTTATATGTTGTTTCACTAAACCCCCAATCTTCTCGCTACCATGATGTTCTACATATCCAAGGCACCTAAAATATTTGAACTTTGTTTGAACATTGTTGTATAACACCAACATTTTCCAATTAAAATCCTATCCATTCTCAAACACAAATTCTTTGCTTTCCCTATGAGCCAGCCTACCTCAAATTTCCTAAATATGTCCCAGGTCCAGAGTAGACAATTGCAGAAGAAAGGGCCAAGAATTAGACCTATTTTAAGCTGTTTCATACATTCGTAGAGCAGAAATCTCATAAATTAATCTGGGAACTCACGAACGAGTTAGAAAATTATAACATATACAAATATATGATTTGTCTGAGTTGGTCTCTCTTTATTCGCATATGTTTTTATGGCTTCCCCTAATCCCTTACATATTTTGAATGCAGGTCCAAGCAGGAATAACCACAGACCCCCAAAACTCTAACATCAACCTATGATACTTGTATCCCAAATACCTAAACCTATGATACTCTAACCAACTGGCCGAAAGGAAACCGAAATCTCTGCAAAGGAATGCTCTGTTCGAGCCATTGCCTAAATCTGACCCTCTAATACATCAATCCAAAAGTCATAAAACTGACACACACTTGAACCTTAATTTGATACATATAAACCATACCTGATACTAGAGTCCAAGGCTAATGTGCAATCAGGTGTCCAAGTGCCAGATCGAACCCCTTTCCCCCATGTTCTGATTCCAAAACTCAGATACATGCTAACCAAGTCCCATAGGCCAATGGCTAACCACTGCATCCTACTGCTGCAGCTGTAGCATGCTCGATAATTATTTAGGAGAAAGAGATAGAGTTAACTCTTTCTCCATCTTGGGCATCACCAAAAGTGATAGGGGCTATCACAGTTGACTCATTAGTTGTAAACATAAATGAAGTATACGTACCACTATTTCATGATCCTCAACTTCTTCTTCATCATCAGTATTCTTCTTCTTTCTTGCTTCGTACCCACAAATCCAAACGTCAGACCTTGATATTGCATCCGGTGTCTCACTTTCTTGTCTCTACAAAAGAAAATTCTATTTGTCATATAAACAGATTAAGTGATCACCAATAGAGATTCAATAATTTGCCTTACCATCTCATCCTCTAGCCGTGCAAATCCTTTACGACTCGTTCTATGCACTAGAGTTTGTTTTGCTCGCATTTCTTTATACTTTTTATTTATTGCCACGAATCCACGAATCCACGAATCCAAACGTCAGACCTTGATATTCTTCTTCTTTCTTGCTTCGTACCCACGAATCCAAACGTCAGACCTTGATATTGCATCCGGTGTCTCACTTTCTTGTCTCTTCAAAAGAAAATTCTATTTGTCATATAAACAGATTAAGTGATCACCAATAGAGATTCAATAATTTGTCTTACCATCTCATCCTCTAGCCGTGCAAATCCTTTACGACTCGTTCTATGCACTAGAGTTTGTTTTGCTCGCATTTCTTTATACTTTTTATTTATCGCCTATAAAATATTCACAATTCAAGGATATATGCCAAAAAAACTGTAGTATAAGTAAAAAAAACCAACATTATTTACAATTAATAAAACCAATTATAATGTAGTATTTCCATTGTATACATCAAGGACTCACCAATTGTTGTGGATTGGTCCGTTTTTTGATAAAAGCTTGCCAAACTTCTATGGATTCTACACTGTCAGGTTTCAAGAGGGTAGCAGCACGTTTCAGGCCAACCAACTTGGCTTGGTCTATCACTTTATTTAGAAGCAAACTCCGATAATCCCTCCAATGTTTTTTTAGCTTTCCAAATGTATACTTTTTATAACATTCAGCAAAACTAAACTTTTGCTACAAAATAAAATGAACAATTGTATTAGAAATATATCTAACAAAATGTATAACAAAATGTAAATTTGATACTTACAGGGAATACTACCATAATGTGCTCCCATATTTGCGTGATAAATTCATCGGTAAGATCACTCCAATTGTCAAGTGTCACTGGTATTAATTCTCTAGCTGTGATCCCAAGGAAAGAAGAAAATTTTGCTGTATTCTCTCTATATGGTTGGCCTATTTTATTGAACTCAACTTCAAGGCGGGTTCCCTTTCCTTTTCCTTTGGTAAAACACAAAACTTTTGCCTTTCCTCTGGGTTTTAAGTTTGTAGCCTTTAGATTTTGGGGGGATTAAACTTCTGGGATATCAGCAGTTGGAGAATTAGAATCTCCATTCGATAATCTTCTACATTGATTTTCATCCTGAATGGCTGCAGCAGCTGCAATTATTTGTTGCTTTTTTGACCTTCCTCTCTTTTTTGAAGCCTACACATAGAAAAATGTTTGCAACAGTTATGCTTAAAAAATATGACCAAAATGATAAACATAACTAGCACACTGCTTATGTCTGTCCATGTACATAACTAGCGCACTTAATTAACTAGCTCAGTGGAAAGCCTTATTGTTGCACCAAGCAACGCCCTTGACTGATTATGAAATGTTTAAAACTTGTGTGAGGAAGTAATGCAGGAAGTGGATTCACTCTAGTTTAAGAATCTTGTATCAGGTCACTGGATAGTAGAATAGTTGGAAGGATCCTACAGACTCGTGTCACTGGATAGTAGAATAGTTGATATGATGACCTACACAGACTGCATCAGGATCCTACAGCCTGAAACAGGTTAGGCTGCCCATGGCGCACTTAGTCGAGGGTCTAAGTCACAGATTTGTATCCAGAGGGCCAATGCTCCTGTTGGACCAAATCCTACAATCCCAACAGCATCAGAAAACAAAATCTATGATCATTACCACAAAACTCATAGTTTAAGCTCCTCTCAAACATAATTGAGAACTACAAATGAACAGTGCCAAATAGCCAATGAGTGATACCATCGAGCAGATTGTTACCTTCAAATAAAGATTTACAATATAGCAAGGCGAGGCCAGTACAATCAACGAATGAAGTCATGAACCATGGCACGGCCTTGACAAGTCTAGCATCACAGTGAGAATCCATGATAAAGAAGATTGACTAAAAATCTCACCCCAATCCCCCAAATACAAACTCGAAGATCAAATTTTGTAACCACAAGCCCATTTCGAGCAAGAAATGATTAGGGTAAAATTTTACAACAATTCTTATATAATCCCAGACTATATTAATCCATGGCAAAAGATATCAATATAAAAAAAAATTAACAACATTTCGATTAGTCTTAAAGATATCAAATTCTTATATAAAATTAATCCCAGACTATATCAAATTCTCAATGTAAAAAAAATTAATCCCAGACTATATCAAATTCTCAATGTAAAAAAAATTAATCCCAGACTATATCAAATTCTTATATAATAAAATTTTACAACATTTCGATTAGTCTAAAAGATATCAATGTAAAAAAATATATTTCTCAACCTCGAGAGAAGTTGGAAAGGAGGGTGAGCAGTAGAGTATCGAGAGGAAAGAAGATTCAAAAATACTAAGGAGAGCTTCTCAGACTACTTATCTACAGCATAGATAGTAAGAATTACGTGAAGAGAAAACTTCTCATACATGACAAGTATCCATGGCTGTTTTTCTCCTTTTGGGAGCCAAATTAACAATTCTTCCATGCGGCGTCACCCTTTATATTAATCCCAAGATGAACCAAAAAGAATAACAAACCTTATATTAATCATCTGAAGACATATAAAACAAACCCTTTATATTAATCCTTTATAACAAACCCTTTATATTAATCCCAAGACATATAAAACAGTTTTGATGTGACTGTCTAAATCTGTAACAACATTGAGAAAGATTGCTAATCATCTGAAGTTATGTACGTGGACAGATGTACGTAGACAGAAAATATATACAAAAAGGATGCTTACCTCGATACCGCTCATGATTTATGATGGTTGAATCTGAAAAGAAAATTAAAAATTAGTATTAGTATTCAAATCTATCTCATGAAACATAAAATAATAAACAACATCATCATTGCAACAATTACCGACTCATCCAAGACCTCATAGTCCTTTCTTTCAAAATCTTCATCATCAAGATTAAGATTGGAGACATCTAATGGAGCATATGGTATGCAATCATTCCCATTACTTTCACACTCATAAACTCCTCTTCGTGGTGCTTTAAGTACCATATACCAATTTGAAGCATCGTCGTCTCTGGAATAAAAGACTTGGTTTGCTTGTGAGGCAAATATAAAAGGATCATTCTCAAATTGGTGCTGACCTTTATGAAGGTTAACTAATGTAAAACACACTTCAACTTTGACACCACTTCCTATGTTTGCCCAATCACAATGAAATATAAGGAGTTTAAACTTGTGATAGTCCAACAAAATTATATCTCTTATAACACCATAGAACGCAATTTTTCCACTAACATGTGACGTATCTCTTGCACTTGATCGACACATTGTCTCTGCTTCAAGAGAAACGCCAGAGTTTTGTGTGCAATTTTTAACATATCTTGTATGGAATCGATTTCCATTGATGATATAACCTGAATAGGATTCAATAGATGGTTTAGGTCGACACCCTATCCACTTTACAAGGTCTGACATGTTACTAGCATGATCCAACCCTGACTTTATTTGCTAACCATGCACTAAATGTGTCTCTATGCCTCTTTCTTAAAAGACTTTCGTTCACACGAAGACGTATATCAGAAAATCGAAGCTCCTCTATGTGCATTCTGGAAAAAAGACCATGGTGAATAAAGTTAAAAACTGCAAATAAAAACCTACTAAAACCACCAAAGTGATACTTATATTACTGTAGCACATATATATTAGAAACTTACTCTCTATACGGTTCAACTTCTGCTGTATTCTCTAGGACATACAAATGAGCAACTTCAAACATGTTAGGAGATAATTCCTTCAATTTAGCCTCACCCAATGGTCTTCCTTCTAATATATTTCCATCTTCATATTCTTCATATTGGCTCTGTTGAGCACCTATTTGTGATGCTTGTTTTATGTAAGGAGCACAAAATTTTGTACACTCTTCTGCATTATACTTTTCAACTATACAACCTTCTGGATTTGAACAGGTTTTCACAAAACCTTTC
The DNA here is from genome assembly GCA_029216955.1 of Iris pallida. NCBI lineage: Eukaryota > Viridiplantae > Streptophyta > Magnoliopsida > Asparagales > Iridaceae > Iris > Iris pallida. The sequence goes on along the minus strand of JANAVB010008997.1, from coordinate 390,806 downwards.
AGTACTTTCATATATCTAACTCAAAATGTAAGTTTAACAAATTAATAATAGCTAATTCGACCAATAATTAAACCAAAAAACTGTTTATATAAGAGTAAAATATTGGAGTCACCTTTCAATTGGGTACATCCAGCAAAAATGGACCGGACCAGCTATTAGTGCTTCTCGAACCAAGTGAATAGTAAGGTGAACCATAATGTCAAAAAATGATGGAGGAAAAAACCTTTCAAGCATACACAGAGTCTCTGCAATGTGGTCTTCAAGTAATTCCAAATTATTTTTATCAAGCTCTCTTTGACATAGGCAATTAAAAAAAGCACATAATCTGAAAATTGCAATCCTAGGCCCCTTGTCTAATAGTCCCCTTAATGCTACTGACAAAACTTGTTGCATTAGCACATGACAATCATGGGACTTGAGCCCATAAATTTTGCAATCTTTTAGTGATACATGACTTGCAATGTTGGAGCTATAACCATCTGGCAATATCAACTCAGATAGTCTTTTACAAAATATTTTTTTCTCATTTTTTGACAACACATATGGTGCTTTCTTATAACCAGAGTCATCATCTTTATTCGGATGCAATGACTTTCTAATTCCCATGTGTTTTAAATCTTCACGAGACTTTAAGCCATCCTTTGTTTTGCCTTTAATATTCAATAGAGTGCCTATTATACTCTCGCAAATATTTTTCTCAACATGCATCACATCCAAATTGTGCCGCAACAGTAATGACTACAAAAAGGACCAAATAGAAAGATGTTAAATTCTATAAACAAATTTAAAAGCAAACAAGCTTATTGTTTAAAACAAAAATATATAAAGCAAAAAAGACAAACCTCCCAATATGGTAGTTCGAAAAAGATTGATTTCTTTTTCCATACTGATTGAGGTTCTACGACGTCATGCTCTTCGTTTTCATCCTCTCTATTCCTTTTCTTTGTCTTCTTTTTCTTAGCCTTCCCCCAGTCATTTTCTATATCTCTGATCACTTGAAATAGTTCTGAACCAGTTAAAATTCAAGGCTTTCGACCATGTTCTCCAGTCCCATCAAACCAAGATTTCTTTACCCAAAATGGATGATTGTAAGCTAGAAATCTTCGGTGGCCCATGAATGCGTGTTTGTGGCTATTTTTCAACCATTTTGAGCATGTCTCAATTCCACAGGCAGGACATCCTTTACTGGATTTAATAGCATACCCGGACAGATTGCCATAAGCAGGAAATCGTTTATCGTCCACATCAAAACAGATCTCAAAATAAATGTGGATTGGGTAAATGCATCATAAACACTTACTCCATTTGTCCACATCTCTTTCAAATCATCTATAAGAGGTGCTAGGTACACATATATATCATTTCCTGGTTGTTTTGGCCCAGGAATGAGTAATGTCAACATTAAATTTTCTTTTGTCATGCATAACCATGGAGGAAGATTATATGTAACCAAAATTACAGGCCAACAACTATGTCTAGAGCTAAGATCACCAAAAGGATTAAATCTATCTGAAGAAAGGCCAAGTCTAAGATTACGAGAATCAGATGCAAAAGAGGGCCACTTATCATCTATTCTATTCTATGCCAAAGAGTCAACTGGATGTCGCTGTTGGCCCATTGGTCATATGGTCAACCTGATTTTAATAATTGATCAAAACTCTGTCTGGATATACGAAGCTTGTTGGGACATCTCAGCTTCTTGGACATAAGCAAGATTGGATATTCACTCCGTTCAAGACTGAAGATCTGTTTGCCTACTTGAGTCTGTACTTCCTATGCAATGTAATTTTTCACTTTATTTTGAGTCTAGGAATACATTGTACACCGAGTCGTACTGGCAAATAGGCTATCCCTAAAATAGTTCAAAATATTTTTAAAATGACCTATCAAAATGTTTACAAAAAGGTTTTCAAAAAGGTTTTCAAAAAATACCAAAAATCTATTTTAAAACCCTAACCTAACCCTGACAGAACTCGGCCATAGTTCGGCCAGAGTTCGGCCAGAGTTCGGTTGGTGGCCGTTTGATTTTTGAATTCTCTGGAACTTGGTCCTCCTGCAGTTGCGAATTTGACCGAGATTTGCTCATCGAGTTCTGCCCGAATTCTGCCCGAATTCTGACAGAGTTCTCCCTTTGGAATTCCTATAAATAGAGATAGATTTCGATCATTTCAATTCACTCATTCACTTTCAATCTTCTCTCTATCTAAAAAGCTTTCTGCCTTCCAAAGAGTTTTCTAGAGCTTTCATTTTCAGATCCCAAGCCAGTTACAATCCTCTAGTCGATTTGCCAGTGCGGTACGGTCTAGAAGTTTCTGAGAGATTGTAATCAGAAGGCTTGATTGAAGAATACCTCTTCACATTTGAAGTTGGACGAGTTCTTCGTATCAAAGCTTGTGTTGTAGAAGTTGCAAGGACTTCGTAAGAAAACTTGCGGTTTTTTCTATAGTGGATTCAACTGGTAGCAAGAGTTCTACCGACTGGATTAGTCCTCAACAGAGGAATACCAGTATACATCGCTGTCTTTGCGTTTGCTTTCTGAACTCTGCCTTTACATTATTTCAACTGTGATTATATACTGTGATTGTGTTGCTAACATTTTTTAATTAGCATTATTCCGCTGCCAACTCTATTCACCCCCCTCTAGAGTATTACGCTTTACTATATCGTTCCTACAATTGGTATCAGAGCGGGTGTTACAGGTAAAGCGAGGTAATAGTGCTATTATTTATTCATTATTTATTAGATCACAGCACATCACATGGCTACTATGAAATTCACAAGTGAAGGTCAGGCCACAAACCGACCCCCTCTGTTTGATGGTACTAACTACACTTATTGGAAAACACGGATGAGTTTCTTCTTGAAATATCTTGATTTTGACTTATGGGCTATTGTTCTTGATGGCTATCAGAAGCCACCTCGTATAAATGTCGAGGGAGTTTTGGTTGAAAAACCCCAAAGCAGTTATACAGAAGAAGAAAAGAAAAAGGCCAGTCTTGACGCACGTGCCATTAATGCTCTTTTTTGTGCCTTAGACAGAACAGAATTTAACAGGGTATCTACATGCACAACGGCAAATGGTGTGTGGAAGCTTCTCGAAGTTACACATGAAGGCACGACTCAAGTCAAGGAGGCAAAAGTCAGCAGACTTACTCAAGAGTACGAGGCGTTCAAAATGAAGCCAAATGAAACAGTCACACAAATGTTCGAGAGGTTCTTGGATATTGTAAACCCTTTGTCATCCTTAGGCAAAGATTACAGTAACCACGAAAAGATTCGCAAACTCCTGCGAGCTCTCACCAAGAACTGGATTCCGAAGGCTACAGCTATCATTGAAGGAAACGACCTCACCACAATGTCACTTGAAGTACTCATGGGTAAACTACTCACTCATGAACTGGAGCTACAAGATTTTGAAGAACCTGCACCAAAGGAGAAGACTATCGCCCTCAAGGCTCAGCACAGAAAAGCTGCTAAAGATGACTCAGACAGCAGTGGATCTGACGCTGAAGATCAAGCTCTCCTAGCAAGGAAGTTCAAAAGATTCATGAGATATGAGAAGAGAGTCAAAGAGAACAACAGCAACAACTGGTACCAAGAAGATGCTGTCTGCTATGGCTGTAAGAAGAAGGGACATATGAAGAAGGACTGTCCCATCAACTCATCATCGAGCAAGAAGAACAACAGGTATGAAAAAGGCAACCTGAAAAGATCAACGTCTCGGAAATATGCCAACACCAGCATATGGCATGAGAGTGAAGCTAGCGACTCAGAAGATGAACATTCAAAGGACGCTGCAAACATATGCTTCATGGCAATCGATCAGGTACCTACTGAACCTGTAGAAACATATGATGACTTCACCTTTGAGCAATTAGGAGATGCCTTCAGTGACCTGATGCTTGACTACAGGAAACTGCATAGTAAATATCAGACCGCTAAGAAGGTACTTAAAGAGTACAAAGGAGAAATAGAAAGACTTACCGACCTACTAGCTGAGGTTAGAGCTAATGTTAGTGAGTCTGGTGAGCTTTCCTCTATAAAGCTCTTATTACACGAGACTAAACAGTCATCCGAAGAGAAAGACAAGATTATAGACCAATTGAGAGAAGATCTTTCTAGAGAAAAGAAAAGTCTTCAATCTGCATAAATCAGAATGGAATCACTCACTTCTGATTATACTAAGTTATATGACACTTCCAAAAGGTTGGAAATTAGGTTAGGAAAACAGCCTGAGCCTGCTGCTTCCTATCCTAACACGTGTCACTTACCGAGAATTCGGAACATTCCCAAGCCAAACACTGTCAGACCAAACCATATAAAACCTTTACCCCAAAAGGTTAAGCCCAAACATGATCATAGGTATGCATTCTTCTATACTAGAAAACCCAAACCTACCAACCATGCACACCACTCAGCTTTCAACATTCGACATGCACAATGTCATTATTGTGGCCTCATTGGTCATATATCATCTGCATGTAGAATGAGAAAGCTTGTAGATTTAAATGTTTATGCTTGGATACCTAAAGCTAACAATTCAGGACCCTACAAGAAATGGGTACCAAAGGTTTCATCTGCAAACTGTTTTGTAGGTGGAACACCCTTCACATGCTAGAAGCAAATGGATCCTCGACAGCGGTTGCTCACGGCATATGACCGGTGACGCTACCCTATTTATAACACTGTCGAAGAAGAAGAAGGAAGGTTATATTTCCTTCGGTAATAATTTAAAAGGGTATATTATTGGTATCGGTGATGTTGGTAAGTCTCCCTATCCCGTGATTAAAGATGTCTGTCTGGTTACCGAGTTGAAACATAATCTGCTCAGCATAAGTCATCTAGCTGATCATGGTTATGGTATCAACTTTGGCAAAGACAAATGTACTATAGTTGATAGCTCAACTGGTAGTACTATCTTTGAAGGAATCAGGGAAGACAATATATATGTTTTCTATCTGCTGGAAGAAGCTAACATTTCAGGTAGATTCTTAATGGCCAAAAGTGATGAGAGTCATCTATGGCATATGAGACTCGGTCATGCAAACATGGATACAATTTCAAGATTATCCACAAAGAAGTTAGTACGTGGTTTACCAGACATAACATTCAAGAAGGATTCGGTATGCAGCCAATGTGAAAAGAACAAGGCTACCAAATCCACATTCAAGTCTGTAAACGCAGTATGTACTACTAGACCTCTACAATTGCTACACATAGATTTATTCGGTCCTAGCAGAGTTGCTAGCCTCGGAGGTAAATTATATGCATTTGTTATTGTAGATGATTTTTCTAGATACACGTGGGTATATTTCTTGACACGCAAGAATGACGCATTATCTGAATTTGTCGCCTTTTGCAAGAAAGTACAAAATGAAAAAGGTTACATGATCACTCGTATTAGAAGCGATCATGGAGGCGAATTCGAGAATGCTGATTTTGAGCAATTTTGTGACACACACGATTTTATACACGAGTTCTCCTGCCCTAGAACTCCACAACAAAATGGAGTTGTGGAACGTAAGAACAGAACTCTAACCGAAATGGCCAGAGTGATGTTAAATCAATTTAGCCTACCCAAATACTTCTGGGCTGAAGCTGTCAATACAGCTTACTTTGTGCTCAATAGAGTTCTAATTCGACCCAAATCGAAGAAGACTCCATTTGAGTTATGGTTTGATAGAATTCCTTCAGTTTCATACTTTAAGATTTTTGGCTGTAAGTGCTTTATTCTTAATACTAAAGACAACTTGGGAAAGTTTGACGAAAAGGCCGATGAAGGTATATTTCTAGGTTATGCGGCCAAGAGCAAAGGGTACAGAGTCTTCAACAAACGTACCATGATCATCGAAGAATCAATCAACGTCACTTTTGATGAGATGAACCAAATGACTCTCGATGACAGTGATGAAGATCTGCCTACATCAAGTTCAACATCAGCTGAACCTGAACCAAGCTCTGCACTAGCTGAACCCCCTAGAGGAGATCCAGGAACCAGCTACCTACAGAGTCTACCGAAGAGGTTAAAATTCACAGCTGATCATCCACAAGATTTGGTAATTGGTGACATTACCAAAGGAGTAAGTACTGGATCATCCAGTAGAGATATTGTTTCTAGTGTTGCATTTATTTTACAGCTAGAACCTAAATCTATTGATGAAGCATGTAGTGATAGTTTCTGGATAGATGCCATGCAAGTGGAATTGAACCAATTCGAACGGAATCAAGTTTGGGAACTTGTTCCCAAGCCTATTGATCATCCGGTCATTGGCACCCGTTGGGTATTCTGAAACAAACTGAATGAGGATGGTTTAGTAACTCGTAACAAGGCTCGACTCGTAGCTCAAGGATACAATCAAGAAGAGGGTATCGACTACGATGAGTCTTATGCCCCAGTTGCGAGATTAGAATCCATTCGAATGTTATGTGCATTTGCATGTTTTCATAATTTCAAACTTTTTCAAATGGATGTAAAAAGTGCTTTTCTAAATGGCTTTATAAAAGAAGAAGTTTTTGTAGCACAACCTCCGGGTTTCACGGATTACAAAAATCCTGACCATGTTTTCAAGTTGAAGAAAGCCTTATATGGTTTGAAACAAGCCCCTCGTGCTTGGTATGACCGTCTAAGCTCTTTTCTACTTGACAACGGTTTTTCAAAAGGAAAGGTTGACACTACACTATTTATTAAATCTTTTAATGGCAAGCTGCTTTTAATTCAAATCTATGTTGATGATATTATATTTGGATCCACTGATGAATCTCTTTGTCAAGAATTTTCTAAGTATATGCAGAATGAGTTTGAGATGAGCATGATGGGAGAGCTGAAGTTCTTTCTCGGATTACAAATCAAACAAACCGACAATGGGACGTTCATTAATCAAGCCAAGTACACAAAAGATTTGCTAAAGAAGTTCGATCTGGACAATGTCAAACCTATTGGCACTCCGATGGCAACTTCAACAAAGCTTGATTCTGACGAACAAGGCAAGCCAGTCGACACACGTAAGTATCGAGGTATGATTGGTAGTTTACTTTACTTAACTGCTAGTCGTCCAGATATAATGTTTAGTGTTTGCCTGTGTGCACGTTTTCAAGCTAACCCAAAGGAATCACATCTGACCGCAGTTAAGCGTATCTTCCGATACCTTAAGGGCACTTCTTCTGTCGGCTTGTGGTATCCCAAAACTAAATCCTTTGACCTTATTGGTTATTCGGATGCAGATTTTGCTGGATGCAAGGTTGATAGAAAAAGTACTAGCGGTACATGTCATTTCTTAGGCAAGGCTCTAGTCTCTTGGTTTAGTAAAAAGCAAAATTCTGTAGCCTTATCAACAGAGGCTGAGTATATCGCCGCAGGACGTTGTTGTGCTCAGATTTTGTGGATGAAACAAATCCTAGAAGACTTTGATTTATTTTTCACACATATTCCCATTTTCTGTGATAACACGAGCACCATTAATTTGACTAAGAATCCTGTATGTCATTCTCGTACTAAATATATCGAGATTAGACATCATTTTCTTAGAGATCATCATCAAAATGGAGATATAAACCTTGTGTACATAGATACTGAAAATCAATTAGCTGACATCTTCACTAAACCTCTAGCGGAAGATCGTTTCAATTATTTATGTCGAGAATTAGGAATTTTGGACGTCAATAATATTAATTGATTTTATTTTATGATTATATATCATTATGCAAAAACTGTGTTAGAGACAAGCTAATAAAGAGTCTGTCTGTCACCACAACTACGGTTGAAGCGAAGCGGTACTTAAGAGTTCCCCGGTGAACCTCCGCCAGCTGGGACAGTACTCCTACAGCTAATCTGAGACAGTCGCTGTGTAACGACATTTAATTCATAAAATATTATTAATTATGTTATTTGAAGACTAAAATAACTAATCTTTGAATTAAATATTTGCAACGAGTCAATGAAAAAGAAGTAGCACAAATCAACTTTGAAAGAACCCTAGGCGAATTCGGCCAGAGCTCTGACCGAATTCGGCCCGAGTTCGGTTGAGGGTTTATGTGTATATATACAGAACCCGAGAGCTTCTTCTCTTTCATTACTTCCAAACTAATTACAACAGCAGCAGCAGCCGACCCCGACCTCCAAACCCTAGTTCTTCACCAATCTATTGCTTCCAATCTACTTGGTGAAATCCTTCCAAAATTTGGAATCGTGCGGAGATCGTTCTTCTCTACAACATATCCAATTTTCGTGAGGTATAACTTCCTCTCTCTCCACCTTTCAAATTAGTGCTTTTTATTTCAATGGCACCTAGATTTAATCCGTCTAAGAGGAAGAAGACCACTCCTAGTGAGGAAGGGTCCTCTTCGAATCCTCACACGGATTCTTTGTTTTCGCCGGTCCAAAAGAGCGACGGCGCTTTCGATGGGTTCTTCTTTCAAACCCTCGATCAAGCTTTATTATGGTACGGTAACTTTTCCACCCGTTCCATATGTAGCGGCGCTCCGGTTAAATGGACGGTATTCTCTGATCATCGTCACTTATTTGAGGCATTAGGGTTACACTTACTTGTTAAACTGTGCTTCCCAATAGCTACTAATGCCATTAGATTGTTCTATTGCAATCTCGTAGTTAACACTTTTGACGTGAGCACACGTGTCGGAGGCATAGACATTGACTTCAATGATGTCCTTCTAGCGGAGATTCTTGGTATTCCCAATGAAGGTGAACCGCTAGTTGATATCACGGAATTCGATTTCCCCGAAGGAACTACACTCACGAGTTTCAAAACGGAACTTTGTGCACCTGACAGAGTACGTTCTGGAAAGTTCAAGGCTAACAACCTGAACTTGTTTAACTACGAATTGCATCGCATCATCTACTCTACTCTTCTTCCAAAATCCACTTCCAAGGATGATGTGACTTCGCTTGAGCTGTCCGCCATGTACCATCTTATCAAGGGGATTCCTTTTTCCGTCCCTAAGACAATCATTCAGATGATGGGACGTTGTCGTGCTAGAGATCGAAATCTCTCTTACGTGATGATTCTCCCTCGTATCTTTCAGCGATTCGAGATCGATCTATCGACTTGTACTCAGGACTCTGAGCCCAAGTTACTCCAGCTTTCTCGTCGCAGTCGGACTGCTTCAGCTCCACCTCCTGCTCCTCCTACTGCACCATCTTCACCACATCAGCCGTATGCCATAACTTTTGAGGGCATACATCAGCATTTATCAGCTTTGTACGTCTCGATGATGGACATGGCTCGCGAGCGAGAGTTCCGCGATGTCATCCGTTACCAGGCGATGGCAAACTCCTTGGCCGATCTGCGTTTTGCCCAGACTGGTCACTCTGCTGCTTCCATCCCTCGTGATCCAGCTTTTTCGGGTTACCGCTGTGAGGATGAGGCTGTTCATGCCTACTTCCAGCCAGGTAACGCCTATGACTGGTATCGTGCACCTCGAGATTACGTTGGTGAGTTCTATGCTGGCGCCCCTACTCATCCTACTGGCGCTGGTACTTCTGGTGCTGGTACTTCCGGTCATGCTGGCCACGCTGCTGATGATATTGATGAGGATAGTGATGATGAGATCTGATTTGATTATTAGTGATATTCTATTGTATACTTGGAAATGCTCCGACATTCCAAGTTTTTATCATTTACTTTTTATCAGTACTTTATAGTTTGCTATCAGTACTTTTTATCTTCATGGACATGTTTTTGATGTTTCATTTATGACATCTCAGTTTATTTCAGCATTTTGTTTAAGCACTATCTCTTTATACTGCTTCTCCATTTTAAAACTGCCTGTGAAATAGCATGCCTGAGATTTCTTTTATGTTTTTTTATGCAATACATGCCTGTGATGATTATTTGTAGAAACATTACATGTTCTTTTATTTGTTTTTCTCGCTATTTGTTACTTATGCATTGATTGCGGGGGAGTCTTCTGCATTTAATGCGGGGGAGCATTCTCTTGTGCAATTATTTTGCTAAGTGACAAAGGGGGAGAAAATTAAAAATGATTCTAACAATTTTTTTGAGTTAAATACAGGTTATGAACAATTTCTACTTTTTGATATTTTTCGAACTAGCTTAATGTTATATCATTTATTGTTTGTCAATTATCAAAATGGGGGAGATTGTTGGCCCATTGGTCATATGGTCAACCTGATTTTAATAATTGATCAAAACTCTGTCTGGATATACGAAGCTTGTTGGGACATCTCAGCTTCTTGGACATAAGCAAGATTGGATATTCACTCCGTTCAAGACTGAAGATCTGTTTGCCTACTTGAGTCTGTACTTCCTATGCAATGTAATTTTTCACTTTATTTTGAGTCTAGGAATACGTTGTACACCGAGTCGTACTGGCAAATAGGCTATCCCCAAAATAGTTCAAAATATTTTTAAAATGACCTATCAAAATGTTTACAAAAAGGTTTTCAAAAATCACCAAAAATCTATTTTAAAACCCTAACCTAACCCTGACAGAACTCGGCCAGAGTTCGGCCAGAGTTCGGCCAGAGTTCGGTTGGTGGCCGTTTGATTTTTGAATTCTCTGGAACTTGGTCCTCTTGCAGTTGCAGATTTGACCGAGATTTGCTCATCGAGTTCTGCCCGAATTCTGACAGAGTTCTCCCTTTGGAATTCCTATAAATAGAGATGGATTTCGATCATTTCAATTCACTCATTCACTTTCAATCTTCTCTCTATCTAAAAAGCTTTCTGCCTTCCAAAGAGTTTTCTAGAGCTTTCATTTTCAGATCCCAAGCCAGTTACAATCCTCTAGTCGATTTGCCAGTGCGGTACGGTCTAGAAGTTTCTGAGAGATTGTAATCAGAAGGCTTGATTGAAGAATACCTCTTCACATTTGAAGTTGGACGAGTTCTTCGTATCAAAGCTCGCGTTGTAGAAGTTGCAAGGACTTCGTAAGAAAACTTACGGTTTTTCCTATAGTGGATTCAACTGGTAGCAAGAGTTCTACCGACTGGATTAGTCCTCAACAGAGGGATACCAGTATACATCGCTGTCTTTGCGTTTGCTTTCTGAACTCTGCCTTTACATTATTTCAACTGTGATTATATACTGTGATTGTGTTGCTAACATTTTTTAATTAGCATTATTCCGCTGCCAACTCTATTCACCCCCCCTCTAGAGTATTACGCTTTACTATATCGTTCCTACAGTCGCATAATGCCATCATGACTTTTGTTTGAGTAGTGCCATGTTAATTGTTCACTCTTTTCAGCTGACTTAAACAATCTTCTAAATCTCGGAATAACAGGAAAGTACCTCAAAACTTTTGCCGGAAGTCCCTTTCTTATCTTTTTGGTTCGCTCATTGAGTTTCCACCGAGAAGAACCACACTTCGGACAAGTCTCAATATGCTCTAGATCTTTCCGAAACAAGCAACAGTCGTTCTCACATGCGTGTATCTTCTCATAACCTAGATCAAAAGTATTAAATAACTTTTTGGCTGAGTAGAAGCTATCCGGAAGTATGTTATCAACTGGTAACAAATCATGAACAATCTTGAGAACATCATCAAATGCTTTATCAGACATGCTGTGTCGAGCCTTGGCCTTGCATAACATAAGTGTTGCAGACATCTTAGTGTGTGTTGATCCTGAATATAAAAGTAGTTCTGCCACTTCGATGAGTTTTTCAAAATCTCAGTTTCTTGTTTCATCTATATGATCCATGTCATCATCTTGGAAATATGTATCTCTAAACATTTTATACGATGATGGAATTTCATCATTTTCAGTTTCTTCTACTGTGATTGGTTTTTCTCCATGAAAAACCCAAGTGGTGTAAGTAGGATCAATTCCAGCATAAATTAGATGGTCGTATACTACATCATAATGATGGTACCTTAAGTTTAAGCACTGGATGCAAGGACATTGTATCTTATCTGGATATCCCTTACTTTCTTGAACCTTATCTACAAACTTTCGTGCTCCCTCTCGATATGCTTGTGACGGTCTAAAATAAAAAAGAAAACCAAATTTACACTAATTAGAAGCTAAATATGTTTGGGATATTAAAAACATTATAGTGTAGGGTTTTAGAATTCACCTTGGCATATAAGTCCATTCTTTATCCATAATGGATGATTGTCTTACAATGACAATACTGTAAAATTATGGGCATAAGACATCACAAGGAAAGAAAAAAATAACATTTAAAATCAATGTCAACAAAAAACAACTCATGAAGCTAACCAATCAAAATCAGAACTTAACACCAGCCTAATAAAACTATAGTAAACAAGTTCAAACTAACATTCAAAGAACATATATCTAATTAAATCATACACAGTTAAACCTTTCAAACATACACGTGTAGGAGACATTTAAATCTTTTAAGCATACACATTTTCTAGCTAGATTGTTGGCAGATGGGTGTAAAATAGAAAAAAAACTCCAACCCAATACAATTTCAAATCCATATAGTAAAGAACCACACTGTAAGTAATTATATGTGCACATGCCCTTAAGTAAACAAAGTCATTGCTAAACACTGGATCAACATACAGGATTTTAGAACAAAATAGAATGCATAAAATCACCATATAAAGTGAGGTTTGAATTTTAAAATGACAAACTGAAGAAAATTAAGCTGCCAATGATTCATTGCATGAGAATGAAATCAAAACTTAGCTGCAACAAGAATGTCTTTGTATCACCATAAACGCATCAACAGGGGAAAAAAACTCAATAAAGAACTAAGAAAAAAATTACCATAGGCAGGTTCAAGCAATTAAAACGCTCATTTCCAGAACCAAATATAGCTTCTTTAGAAAGCAAATGTAATATAAATGAAGAGGGAATACTAGAAACTACGAATTAAATACATACACTGACATTTGTTTAATCTATAGCACATGAATCATCATTAAAAGATATGTGAGAATGAAGAAATTATTGCTTACGTTACGTCAATTTAAATAACTTATTAACTAAATCCTATGTTCCTATCAAACAGAATATTTCAATTTAAACAAGACTGTAAGACAGAGAATTGTGGATGCAGAAGTAATTAGAAGAATATTATACCCAACTTCTCTGTGGAGGCCAGGAATAACAAACAAACCAGAGTTTCTATCAAGGTACAACCACCATAGAGATAATACCCATGCTATGGTATTCAGCAAAATGTAATAATTTCTTCACTTCTCCAGGGAGCAGTGATTGACTGTCATGGAGAATATGGAGATCATAACTGGTAATGGTGTCATCATGGTCTCGTCCCCCGACCAAGATGAAATCCCCATGAGGTCAGATGTTGTTAAAGGGTTGGGTTCAAGTAATATCTCGACTTGATTTCAGCATGGCATCGTTTTGATGCTGATGTAGTGGACAATCGAAGATCACCAACCACTAGCAAATGTGATCCTACCGAGATCACACAAATCTCGACTGCTAATGACTGTGATTCGACTGATATCATGAGATCACACCATGATCTCAGTGTGATCATGATCAGACATTTTCAAGATTGTTCGTCCTAAACATACCTCATGGCCTAGCAAGGAGACAAATAACAATGAAATAAATAACTTCTATCACATTACTAGCCTGCAGAAGTTTACCATGGTATGGTTTTCACTGTATATGATAATTATTTTCCTTTTACTAAAAGGCCAAAAAACAAACAAATCACAATAATGCTATCATGTTATAAGCGAGAAGGGAGTTTTACAAATTATATTTCTTCGATATATATTGTAAAACTGCTTCTTCTTCTTTTGGAAAAGCCATTTTCCTACCGTAACACAAAGTATAGTCCCCAAAAAACCAGCCAAAGTGGAGATATCCACCACAACACCACCTCCTACAAACATCAAAAAAAATATATATACAGCCAAAGTAGAGATCCACCATAACACAATTTAACACGGATCTCTTGATTCCTTTTATGTTTGAAGCGTAAGTTGTCTCTGAAACATTTTATTGTCTGCATAAGGTGATCATTTTGAAGGAAATTAAACAGCACATTGGAACAGCTATTCATAATATAGGTTGTGAGCTTAATTTTGTGAAGCTAAAATCTTTTAGAAGCCTGGGCTGTTGGATTACTTCTTTTTTGGATGCACCTTTACAGAAAATAGATATAGACTTCGAGACATGGACACTACAATTTCAATGATATGTCCGTGTCAGACACGATTCAGATGGTCACCAGAAAAAATTAAAATTGCTGTCCATATATCATCATCTCGTACTTGTGTCCTATATGGATACTATGTGGGCAGATGATAGTCAAACGTACCGCCTCGCAACTCACTAGATGAGGCGCACTTCTTCGGACGCACCCAAGGCACGCCTAAGACGTGCCTCTCATCAGCAGGAAAAAAAAAAACTCAATAAAGAACTAAGAAAAAAATCACCATAGGCAGGTTCAAGCAATTAAAACGCTCATTTCCAGAACCAAATGTAGCTTCTTTAGAAAGCAAATGTAATATAAATGAAATAAATTGGGGGCCAAAACATGATTGATATAATCACAGAAAGATTATTTAAATAATTCGTAAAAACCCTAATCTCGGTACATACCGTCGCAGTTTGCCTGACCGGAGCTGGTGGCTCCTTTGAGGAATTGGATCGAACACCTGTCAATTAAGGAGAGGAATTGAATCAAAAAAATTAATAAAAAATTTTGATCAAAACGGATTTGCGGATGAAGACCCTTCAGGAAAGACATCTTCGAAGAGAATGAATCCACCACCGAGAAAGACGATCTTCGAGGAGAAGACTAGTTGGGAGCTCACCTTAGCGGATAAGGAAGCCAAGATAGCGGCAGAATTCCTTTAGGTTTGGCCGCCCCGCTTTTTGAGCCCGCTGCCGATCAGAAATCTGAAGCCGTCCCCCTCTCTGCGAATAGATATTTAGGTTTGGCCGCCCCCCTCTCTGCGAATAGATTTTTAGGTTTGGCCGCCCCCCTTTTTGAGCCCTTATATGTTTTCGTTTTTTGGGTTTCCTGAAGAGAAATATGAGGGAACTTTTTTTCCCTTAGCGGTTCGTGCTAAAAACTGGAGGCAAATTTTTTTGGAAGGAAATAATTAGGCGGAATATAATTTAGGGCACGAATTGGTAGGCTGTTAAAGTCCATTTATTTTAAGGCCTACCAGTGCAGGTCGTAAAATGTTATGAGAACCTTATATTTTACGGCTCGCATAAATACATGCCGTAATTGTTAACATTTAACGGCCCTAAAAATACATGCCATAATAAAAAGCAAAAAAGAGAATTTATGGCCTACATTCTCGGTGTGCCGTAATATTATACAATTTACGGCCTACATCCAACGTATATCGTAAATGAAAGGCCGTAAAAGCCCTAATTTGGTGTAGTGGAAGCAGGTGGATGAGCTGCAGGACAAGGGCTTCATTCGATCGAGTTCTTCACCTTGGGGTGCACCGGTACTCTTCGTACCCAAGAAGGATGGGTCGGTACGGATGTGTATCGACTACAGGGCACTTAACAACCTGACGATCAAGAACAGATACCTACTGCCGCGGATCGATGATCTCTTTGATCAGTTGAACGGAGCTCGGGTGTTCTCCAAGATTGATTTGAGGTCAGGTTATCACCAGGTGAAGGTGAAAAGGGAGAATATTCCCAAGACCGCTTTCAGGACGCGGTACGGGCAGTTTGAGTTTTTGGTTATGCCGTTTGGGCTGACCAATGCACCAGCAGTGTTTATGAACCTAATGAACAAGGTGTTCCACCAGTACTTGGAGAAGTTCGTGGTGGTATTCATTGATGATATCCTGGTGTATTCGAAGACAGAGAAAGAGCACGATGAGCACTTGAGAGTGGTTCTGAAGACACTCAGGAGGGAGAGATTGTATGGCAAGCTCTCGAAGTGCGAGTTCTTCCTAGACAGAGTTGACTTCTTGGGTCATGTGGTGACTGGAGATGGTATCTCAGTGGACCCGAGAAGATCACAGCAGTTGAGGCTTGGGCAGCGCCGACTTCAGTGGCAGAGATCAGGAGTTTCCTGGGCTGGCAGGATATTATAGGATATTTATGCAGGATTTCTCCCGGGTTGCAGAGCCGTTGACTCGGTTGACCCGGAAGGATACTGAGTATATTTGGTCAGAGGAGTGTCAGACAGCTTTTGATGAGTTGAAGAAGCGGCTTACGACAGCTCCGATTCTGATATTGCCTTCAGGATCAGGTGGATTCACT
Source organism: Iris pallida (assembly GCA_029216955.1). Taxonomy (NCBI): domain Eukaryota; kingdom Viridiplantae; phylum Streptophyta; class Magnoliopsida; order Asparagales; family Iridaceae; genus Iris; species Iris pallida. Next base: position 374,632 of record JANAVB010008997.1, on the reverse strand, counting down.
ATTTATAGTGATGCTTCAGGAAAGGGGCTGGGTTGTGTCTTGTAGCAGCATGGGAAGGTGATTGCCTATGCTTCCAGGCAATTACGTTCCCATAAGAAGAACTACCCTACCTATGACCTGGAGCTGGCAGCGGTAATTTTTGCTCTGAAGTTGTGGAAGCACTATCTGTATGGCGAAAGGGTGGAGATTTTCACAAATCACAAGAGCTTGAAGTATGTGTTTACACAGAAAGAGCTCAACATGAGGTAGCGCAGATGGCTAGAGTTGATGAAGAACTTTGACATCTCACTTCAGTATCACCCAGGGTAGGCCAACGTGGTTGCCGATGCCTTGAGTAGGTATCCGACAGCCATGTGTTTGACTATGGATCGGCACTTGCTCGCAGACTTAGAGAGCCTTGGGATTGAGGTGATTGTGCCCGGAGTGCAGATGCAGTTATGGGGCCTTCATATATAGTCAGACTTGATGGAGAGGATCAAGGCGACGTAGTTCGAGGATGTAGCTCTACGGTGTATTCGATAGCAGGTTCGTACAGGGTTGGTGGATGGCGAGTTTTCTCTTGCAGAGGATGGTGCCTTGAGACACGATTCCAGGTTATGTGTGCCTAGCAGGGAGCTCAGGGAGTATATCATGCAGGAGGCTCACAGATCGCAGTACTCTATACATCCTGGTGCCAACAAGATGTACAGGAATCTGCGAAAGCATGTTTGGTGGTACGGGATAAAGCGGGAGGTAGCTCACTTCGTAGCTAGATGCTTGATCTGTCAGCAGGTCAAGGCAGAGAGACAGAGGCCCGAAGGATTATTGCAGCCATTGCCTATTCCAGAGTGGAAGTATGAACATATCACCATAGATTTCATATCTGGGTTACCGCGTACACCAGGAGGGAAAGACGCAATTTGGGTTATCGTTGACAGGTTGACCAAATCGGTCTACTTCTTGCCATTCAAGGTGGGAACATCTACAGAGAGGCTTGCGAAGTTGTACATGCGGCAGATAGTCAGGATTCACAGAGTTTTCGTCAGCATTATCTTAGATCGGGATAGTCGCTTTACTTTCCATTTCTGGAGGAGTCTGCAGACTAGTTTGGGCACTCAGCTCAAGTTTAGTACTGCATACCACCCTCAGACGAACGGATAGTCAGAGAGGACTATTCAGACACTTGAAGATATGCTGCGGACGTGCGTCCTGGATTTTGGAGGTTCCTGGGAGGATCATCTATATTTGGTGGAGTTTGCTTACAACAACAGTTATCAGGCCAGCATTGAGATATCACCTTTTGAGGCTCTGTACGCGCGTAGGTGTCGTACACCCTTATCTTGGGATGATGTTGGAGAGCGAGCTTTACTGGGACCATAGATGGTTGTTGACGCAGCCGAGAAGGTGAAGTTCATCAGGGACTGACTTCGCATGGCGCAGGACAGACATCGGCACTGGGCCGATAGCCACCGGAGGCCGTTGGAGTTTGAGGTACAGATTTAGAGAAAGGATTAGAAGTAGGTTGTATTTTTTTTGTTGATTGATCGTGTTTAATTTTTAATAACTTGAGACCTTGCTTGTTATTAGGTTGGAGACATGATTTTTCTGCGGATATCTCCGACTCGTGGTACGATACGTTTTGGTGGAGGTGGAAAGCTTAGCCCGCGCTTCATCGGCCCTTTCGTTATCAGCGGAAGAGTCGGTGACGTGGCGTACAGGCTAGACTTTCCACCTGCACTAGTGGGAGTTCACAACGTATTCCACATATCACAGTTGAGACGATACGTGGCTGACCCTAGCCATGTGCTCGATTATTTGGAGATTGAGGTTGGACCTACTCTCAGTTATCCAGAGCAGCCTGTGGAGATTCTGGATCGCCGGAAGAAGGTACTGAGGAACCAGGTGATACCCTTGGTACGCATCGCGTGGATGCATCATTCTCCAGAAGAGTCTACCTGGGAGCGGGAGGATGAGATGCGCGAACGGTATCCCTATCTTTTTGGACCTTAAGGTATACTTTTCTATCCTTCTCAGCAGTTAGTTTCGCCTTTAATTTCGAGGACGAAATTATTTTAAGGGGGTAGATTTGTCACTACCGCATTTCTAGCTTGAGGATATTTTGGTCATTTTTAAAATTTTGGAATTATTTGGGAATTATTAGTATTAATTATAATTATTAGAATTTTCAGTGATTTTTAGTATTATTGATTTGGTGCTATTATTGACTTAGACTCAGGGTGACTTAGGAGACTGTCCTAGAAGCTAACCTAGGTCATGACCACTTGGTTAGATTATGGAACCCTAGGTTAATTTAAGTTAACCATATCCAACTCATTAGAATTTATTTGGAGAAATTAGGATTGATTAGGTTAGTTAATGGCTTGTGGTTTCACAAGTCATGATTTATGACTTAAGCCATAGAGGCCCAAAGCCCAACACCATGTAACCCTAGCCCAATCTCTACTTGGCCGGCCATACTAGCCTAAGGATTCCCCCCTATAAGTAATCTCCTCAAAGTTAGGGCTAGCCTCCTTTAGGAAGTTCTCAAGTTTAAGAAAGAGAGGTATGCTCCAACTTCATTAATTCCTAGAAAATCTTATTTAATTCCTTTTTCTCCCTAATCAATTGCATTAGGCTCTAAATTTATTCTACTTGCTGTTGGTATTGAGAAATTTCAGGAGAGAAACAATTTGGGAGAGTTTTGGTGGCTTGAGGATCCATTCTCATTTAGGACTTTTTGAGCCTTTGCAAACCCATAGGTAAATTCAAATCTACACCATAAAATACTATTTTTATTGCATATTCAGGAAGCCCTAGGCCTACCCTAACTGTAGGTATAGCTAACCCTAGGATTCGTGTCCAATACGTGTCCGTTTCGGACACGTATCAGTGGATACGTGTATGTGTTTGATAAAATGCCCCAAAGGGCATTTCGATCTGATTTCTGGAATTTGTTTGAATAGGAAAATAGTTTTTAGGCTCGTTTATTTATTTTTGGTATTCTGAGTTGTCATTGGTGTCGTGTCGTGTCGCAACGGACACGGGAACACGCAGGTGCACCATGCGCGCACGAGCAGTGTGCTTTTCCTGCTGCTCGGGGTTGTTTGCGCCATGGACACGCCACTTTGACATGTGATTTTGGACACACGAGTAGGGGCACTAACTGACACCACGTGTGTCAAGTTACACGACCTCTCGTGTCGTGTTGGACACGGAATCGTACGTGCATGGGGAATGCACTGTGCGTACCAGTGTACTGTTTTGTGTTCTCTGTTTAATTCAATTTTAATGTTTTAATACATGTTTTTAATTGCTATTTAGATCGTAATCATGTCTAATTATATATATGTTAGATTTAGTTTACATGTTAATTTAGGTTTGTAATGTGGAATTGAATTTGAATGTTGGGTTAAATTCATTCGACTGTACACTGTCACTGATACACAGGGACTGATACATGGAGTTTCTATTTTTACCTGTTAATTCCTATTGTTAATCCCATTTTAAGTAATGTTTCCAACTGTAAATTACTCTCACATGTTTGTTAGTCCTTGTTAATACAATGTTATAATTTGAATTAGGCTTTTTGGTTGAGAATGAGATTTTAACATTTGTGTTGGTTTTCGAAAGAAATAGAACTGATTTTTTTATTGGTAGGTTGAGTTCAGTTCTATAGCTGAACTGAATGATTCCAGTTCTTAATATCTGAGTAATTCCTCCCCATTGTACTGACTGATTTCCTATACCTGAGGTTAATCCATTCCTTAATGAACTGTAGACTGCACTGAATTGCCTATAACCTGAGAATTGATTATTCTTGATAACCTGGACTGATTTACTTTAACTGAGATTTGGTTTCTTTTCAATGCTCGAATTTATTTCCCTTCCTAATGAACTGAAATCATGACTCTTTATTAGTTGTGTACATGGTTGAGTTCAATGTAGGTTTTGGTATTGAGTTACCTGAAATCTGTTCATGTAAACTGTTATCTCATTTCCTATTTTCCTGAGATTTATGATTCCTTAACTGAAACTGAAATGATTTACATGTTACTGCATTCCCTGTTTCCCCATTGACAAGTATGTACACTATTACATTTTCCAGCTTTCACTATAATATGCTGAACTGATTTCCTTTCTCTTTTTGAAACTGTGATTGAACTGTTTTCCATAACCTGAGATTTATGCTTCCCTCTTAACTGAAATAGAATTGATTTTGTTCATTGGTTAGTTAAATTGAATGTCCATTTCATTCTTAATATACTGAAATGGTTGATTCCCTGAATTCCCTTTAACACTCACTGTTTTCCTCTATGTGGCACTCACACACACTCTTGTATTCTCACACACCCACACACACTCTTGTATTCTCACACACCCACACACACTTGAACACATTCCCTTTTTCCTATTCCCTATGTATATGAGTATGTGAAATTCACATTTTAAGGTATCTTATATATATGTGTGATATATTATAGGTAACCTATATGCTAATGTGTGTTACCATATTATATTAATATGGGTATATATAAATGTATGTGTGGTATACATATAGGTAGCCTATATGTTATATGTATTTCTATATTAGATTGTAAATATATCAATGCGGGTATCATATTTTAGATATATACATTGTTGTGTATATGTGATATGGTTTGGATTAGGCATGGTATTGCCTAATAGCCTAGACTAGGGCTCTTAGCCTATGGTTGTGGCTTGAATGCCAGTATAGAGTCTAGTTAGACTTGTTTAGTCTTGTTAGACCTAGAATAGACTAGTTAGACTAGTATAGACTTGTTTGACTTAGGTTTGACCTAGTTAACCTAATTTGACTTCTAGGGTTGACCAGAGTTGACCAAGAGTTGACTTTGGTTTAGATTGACCTAGATTCATGTAGAATGCATTGACTTACATCTTATTATCATTTTAGACTCATAGTGACTTGTACTGTTCTATAGGAGACAAATACTACTCCTCGGACAGTACTTTCATCTTGGACATTCAGATAGCAGGCGAGTACATTCTCTGATCTTTTCATACCTGTCTGGACTATATTCTTGCTCTAGATTACTTTACTTGATGATGACACGTATCTTCACGGATTAGTACTATATGGATCCTTTCCTGAGATGTTATCCCTCTACGGGTGCATCGGGTATTTCATGTTCATGTACTTTATCATGTGCATCAGGTACTCCTTGTACTCGTACTAGTTCATGTATTTACATGTTCTCATGTGCCTTCATGTACTATCATGTGCCTCATGTACTACTCATTACATGAGTTCACGTATCTTTAGCTGTATTCATGTGCCAATAACGTAACTTGAATGGATCCTTGTGTATTGATTGGGACGGGGTGAGTAGAATTAGTTATGTGAACATTATCCCCAGTAGGTATTCATGTGCCTCTTAGTTGTATTCATGTGCCCCTAAGCCGTTTACATAATCATATTGTACTCTAAATCACTTAGCCACTTACAGTCTTTACTTATCATGTATTTACTTTCAGTTACAAAATATCTCCTGTTTTCCCGTACTTCTTTTCCAGCATTTCCTGTATTTTACTCTATTGCATGATTTATACTCCTAACCTGTTATGAACTGTTTTGAGAGATATGTGCTCGTTTCCGTCCTGATTGGACCTGTTGAAAATTTTACAGAGGACGAGGAGGAGGCTTGCTTAGATACTTTCTATGGGACAGCCTTAGAGGATACTTGCGATCCGGACTTCCAATCGGATCCCTTAGTTGTAGAGACTGTTGCTCCATAGATATCTTTATCTTATTTCATTGTATTGGAGATTTGAGTTGTTTACTTGGATCTGTATTATTTATGGTTGTCAGTGGAGTTTATCATAGACACTTAGCTCTCTCTCTCTCTATTTGTATTTCCTGTGGATTTGATTCTCGTATCTTTTATATCATTCTATATTATCGTATTCTACCTTAGCTGTGATTGAGATATATTCTATTATGTCACCCCCATTCCGGGAGTATAACTGTTATTACCTTAAACTGTTAGATGTTGTGACCTAGGACATCGTTCTACCGCCGACACTACGGCATAGGCTGGACGTACCCATGTCTCGTACCCTTACTCTAGGGTGCGGGTCGTGACATTGACAAGAACTTCAGATAAAAGCTTGTGTTTCCAATATTGGATTTTAACTCGGAACAAGAGTCCTCCGGCCTAGATTAGTCCTCACAAGAGGAAGACCAGGATATATCGATGTATTTGCGTTTGCACTCTCTCTTATTTAATGCTTTTACATAACTATGACATAGCTGTCATGCCATGATAGTGATTTTGTTTTAGTTTCTAACATTTTGTTGTACACTCTATTCACCCCTTCTAGAGTATATATTGCTTAATATATCGATCCTAAAATTGCTATCAGAGCTTGGTTAATTGACAAGTATATATTTACAACTTAACCGCCTTTTGTCATTTATTTGCATATACTCTCTAGAGACACTATCACATGTCTAATGCACGTGAAGGATAATCCACCAACAGACCTCCACTGTTTGATGGAACCAACTATACATACTGGAAAATATAAATGATCTTCTACTTGAAGTAATTAGATTTTGACCTTTGGTCAATTGTTATTGATGGCTATAAAAAGTCGGCACGTATAGTTGTTGTTGCTGCACTTATTGATAAACCACACGACACATATACTGATAATAAAAAGAAACAAGCTAGTCTTGACGCTCATGCTATTAACGCACTATTTTGTGCAGTAGACATGATTGAATTTAACAGCGTATCCACTTGCACAACATCTCACGAAGTATGGAAGCTTCGAGAGGTGACCCATGAAGGCACAACTCAAGTCAAAGAATCAAAGATTAGTAGTTGACTCTGGAATACGAGGCATTTTAGATGAAGCCAAATGAGACGATTACTCAGATGTTCACCCGTTTTCTTGACATCATAAATCTGTTGTCTTCCTTCGGTAAGGAGTACAACAATCATGAAAAGATTTGCAAAGTACTGCAGGGTCTCACAAAGAACTGGAATCCCAAGGCTACAACAATCATTGAAGGAAATGACCATAAAATAATATAGCTTGAAACACTCATAGGAAAACTGATGACTCACTAGTTGGGCTTGCAAGACTTTAAAGAATCAGCACCCAAAGAGAAATCAATTGCTTTCAAGGCATAACAAAAGAGAATAGTTGAAGAGGAATATGAAGACGACGACTCAGATGGTGAAGAGTAAGCTCTATTGGTAAGAAACTTCAAAAGGTTCCTGAAGTTTAGTTGTCGAAGCAAGAACCTCAAAAACAACAATAATGACGATGAAGAACAAATATGCTACAAATATAAAAAAGAAAGGACACATCAAGAAAGGCTGTCTGTCAACATCATCGACCAAGAAATGTAACAAATATAAAAATAGTTATACGAAGAAATCGACGTCCAGAAAGTATGCAAATACGAGCATATGGCATGAAAGTGAAGCCAATGACTCAAAAGACGACAGTTCTCAAGACGCTACAAACGTGTGCCTAATGGCGTTCGATCAAGTAGCCACTAATCCTCTATAAGATGCTTTACTTTTGATGAGCTAGGTGATACCTTTAGTGACCTATTAGAAGACCATATATAATTGCTAGGCATATACAGGACTTCTAAGATGGTACTCAAGGAACACAAACTTGAGATAGAAAGACTGACCCTACTATTAAAAGATGTTAGAGAAAGTCAACCCTCTACTGAGACTAGTGAGTTAGCTTCTATCAAGTTACAATTACACGAAGCATCACGCACTCTTGAAGAAAAGGGAAGACCATAGCTCAGCTGCAAGAAGGTTATCAACTCGAGAAGAAGAAGAATATGAATGCGCTGATTAGGAATGACGCCCTAAAGCTGATTATAATAGATTATATAACACTTCCAAAAATTTGAAAATTAGGCTAGGGAAATAGCCGATATCGACTGCTTCCTCTCCTAACACGTATCACTTTTTGACGAAATTCTGCTGGACTGAAAACCGGAACATTAAACCTCGAAACTAGGATTTTCGAGAACCAAAATTTGTCCCGTTACACCCAAGCTTCTTCTAACAAATTCTAATGTTGTAGAAAAGTCTCATATGACATTCTAAACTGAATTCCAATAGAAAATTCTAAGTATCACAAAAAATTCACCAAAAACACCAAGTATCCTAGAATGGAACCCGTAGGGCCATATATTCTAGGTTAAAGCCATATCGTATTCGATAAAAGCTTGGAAAATACCAGAGGAAGGTAAATGTGCATAATAAAGAAGATATAAATATATAGGCATAAAGAAAGAGATCAAAACATCTATAACACAAAATTAGTAAAAATACATGAAAACAAGTTCCATCACTCTAGTAAGATGTATTTGTCTTGGGTAGTTGTCCGAGCCTAGTCTTCTACTCCTCCTCCAAGGGATATTCAGAAATCAATCCCTAGGTTCCAAAACCTAGCACCTTCGCTTGAGGGTCCAATTCTTGAGGGAAGAAGAATGGAGAAGGTAGAGATCGAAGAGAGTGAAAAGAGAAAGAGAAAGAGAAAGATAAGGGTTTTGCATGTATGAATGGTGATTAATTATTAGCCATTGATCATGCCAAGTCATCAATCCATGGCCTCCTCCATTCAATCCTAGCCAGCCAAACAAAACCATATGCCCAATGGTTAAAAGGAAGCGGTCTAGTCAACGAACTAACTGGACAAGTTACAGTCAATCAAAATTCTGACAGTATTCCTTTGAGTTCCGACGGATGTGCCGGTCTGATACAAAAGTTAATTTTTGGAAATTTTGGCACACTTGTCTACGTACGATTTCTAGTACAGGTTATGGTATTAATAATAGGTATTCTACTGGTATATTATAGCCTTATTCATTATAATATTTGTATAAAACTAATAATCCAATCATATTTGCATAAGTCAATAATCAATTATTTATGAAAGACCACAACGACTATATATTAAAATATAGTTTGAACCATAGACTTAATCCGTATCCTATCATCAATGAAGTAATACACCCCTACAACCAAATAAGGACAAGTTGTATAATATTATGTTGAGACAGTATACGTGTCCGTATATTATATCTAAATAGGATACAAGAATAATACATAAAAATATACCTATATCAGAAATGGGGAGTGACAATAAGGGAAGGAGGATCTTCCGTAACAATGCTACCAAGGAGACTAGTTGAGTTTCCAGTACCTGAGCAACCGTAGGTACCCCCACATTGTATCGATTATCTTTATCTTTCATGTTTCATTTCAATACTTAGTTCATGAGGAGCGACTTGTGCTACCCATGTTATTATGCTCTTAGAGTCTTGTATTTTATAATCTCATGCATGCCCCCATGTTATAGGCTTGTTTGAACACATGTAAACTATTTTGTGAGTCTGTTCTTATTTTTTGAAAGTCAAACTCTTGTTTTGTATATGTTTGATTATGTACCTCGATCAAATATTTATACATGCTATAGTAGACTTATGTATTGCTAGCTTCTGAATTATAGTTATGTTATAACGTTGGGATGCCTTACTATTTCATATACATTATGTTCATCTTGCTTATTTACATAATTGCTTGGACTAAGATTGTAGGAATGCTAGTAGGCTATAAAACAAACTTGGATGTTACTTAAACCCAATATAATCTTTTACAGTTGTGGTCGGACTATCAGGGTATTGGGATATAATTCCATATTGTGTAGTTGGCCATGTTACAAACCCATTCTTCATATTAGTCATCGGGGCGTAACAAACCTCATACCTCCTTCGCAATCGTCGTTTACCATCCATTAAACATGCAACCTTGGCGGCCTACCTCACACAGCCTTTGTTACTCCCTATTCCGTTATATGTATTTTTCCTACATTATTCCTATACATGGTATTTGATATTTGTAGCTTGTATACATGAATCCTATATTTGCACCTGATCATGACATGGTGTCACGACCCTCACCCGGATGTTTGGGCACTAGTACGTGGGTACATCCAGCCTACACCGCGGTATTAGCAGTAGTGTGCTGTCTAGACCTCAGAATTAATACAAGTCCAACAATACTAATATGTAATCAAATTACAGAATTTTCCAAGGAAAGGTATGAATGAGGATATATTTAACTAACTTAATAAATCCAAAATCATCCAAAGTTACAAGTCTTGAACCCAAAATTGATGTATATGCCAGTAATGTTCTGGAGACAAATCCGGTAGAGCAACTAAGGAAATTAACTACAAAATATAAAATAGAATAATAACAAAATCCTAAAAAATCCTTTCATTGATTGCCTTCATCTTGTCTCATCAAAAATATGGATCACAAGTCAGACGTATCCAATTAGAATAAATGCAAGTATTGTTACAACTATAAAAGTACATAATGTATGTATAAATCTATCATGATGAGAATGCACAATAACAAAACTAGACTAGCAAGTAATGAACATCATGTAATGAGAACAAATAACAAGAATAAACTAGAAATACGAAAGTAGCAACAGGGAAGCAAGTAAACTAGATGATCACTAAGTAAAGATATGACAAGAAGAAATAATACCGTGTGACCTTAGAATACAAGGTTCGACATGTGGGGGCTAGGCTAATATGGCGCGTCGCATGTGAGGTGTACGACTGCTATATGTCGATCGAATAGGAAAATGGGGTTGACCACATCTTTATTAGTATATTATCCTACCCAACTATCTCTCATATTAAGCACGAAAACATGTAATCACGAAACACGAAAAATATATAATCAGGACTCTCAAAGATCGAATAATCATGAATCACGATACAATAGACACATGCCACGAATACATATAATCATGAAGCATGACGCGGATGCTCACAAAGCCACGACATGCATAACACACAACACAACTAGGACTCACGCTTCAAAACCTGGATAATTACTGGTCACAACACGTATGTAGCTTAACCATGAATCAAGTCAAACTGTCCATGTGCACGAATCATAGTGTCAAACAACTAACAAGAATGATAAGAAACATTCATGCACAATAGCATTTATAATGTAGAGGTAATTCGATAGTTGTAATGTATTTGCCTCAATTTAGTTGGAGTCGATGTGCGCAACACGAATGTGTCGACACAGAATATGTTCAGATGTTGGAAATCAGTTTCGAGATGAAGATGCAGGTCCGCAACGGCCCACAAGGTGCTAAAAAAATATACAATTAGCTTAAGCTAAGAAAATGAACAAGTATGCCAAGAGAAGGTTTGATTTATATTCATAAAGGTCCATTTTAGAAAATAGATTTATGTAAACTTGTTATAAAAACTATAATTTATATAAAAGTCCAAATATATTTGTAAACAAGCCATTAATAAGCCCATTATCATTTATAAAATTAAAGTGAAATATACTTATAGGTATACTTAAAATAACTCAAAATATACTTATATACAAATTGAATTTTACAAATACTTATTATATAAATGCCTATAAAGGCTAATATGATTAAATATTTATTTTAGAAGCTCAATGCAGCTATACCTAAAAGATTTAATAACCTAAGACATGTAGGGCCCAAAGATAAGGCCCAAAAGTATACTAGGCCTAATGTTAACAAGCTTATTATTTAATACGTATTTATTTATAAACAATTCTATGTTTAAGCCCAAAACTTAATTAAACCCTTCTTTAAATTTATATTAGTTTGAGATAACCCAATGGATTTCTAAGAATTATTTTATAGGGCCAATTTATAAATCAAAATAACTAAATATATTTATATCTATAATTCAAATCTAAAATAAGGTTAAGTATGTAAAACCCATGATTATACTTTTACTAGGCTCAGCCCAACTAAATAAAATATATGATCATTAGATAGCCCTAAAGTACAACCCAACTATACCAATTAACTCAAAAATTGTTCTACTGTTCTTCATTCATTTTAGAAGGGAAGAGAGAGAATGAGATTAGGAAGAAGGAAAGAAGAAGACTGATCGAGAGTGAGTCTAGAGAGATAGAGAGAGGGGTCTCACCGATGCTTTCGGGCGGCACAGTCATGGGTGACACGTCCAGGCTGGTGGTGGCAACCGCGGAAAGAGCGTGGCATAGAGGTTGGGTGGACGCTCACCGTGGCCTAGGCTATACTGGCCAAGTGATCGTCAGTGTGGCTGCTCTTTGAGCTCGATGAGGTGGCAGAAAATCAGATTTGTGGGTTGACGTGCCTGTGCATGATGAACACGAGGTCTGCTAATGGTGAGTTGGCATTCTTCGATAGCAAAAAAGCGGGGGCAGCGTGGCAGTAGAAGCCGGTGGCTAGGCACGTCCTGTAATGGGTCCGTGGGACAAACGCATTTGGGACTACCTTGTCGGGGTTCTGGAGAAGTTTCGACAAGTGGTGTAGTGTTACTACAGATGCGGAGCAAGGAAGGCGGAGGATGCTCGAGGCACGGAGATGGCTAGGCTAGGTCTGGAGGCACGAGATCTGAGCAGAGGTCGCCGGTAGCTGCGGTCACTATCGTTCACCGGTGGCTCGGACACAGCAGAGCAACTAGAGGTGGCTGCTTCCAATAGCAAGGAAGTTAGGCTTAGGGTTTTTGCTTTGTTTTCTTTATTGATGTGTCTAGATTGATCGGACAGAGAGGGGATGATTGCGGACGTGTCCTGGTGCCGGTCACCGGGAAAATATACTGTCCAACATAGGAATGGTTGTATACTATTCTGTATCATAGACACAAAAAATAGAATTACGACACCTGGGGTCGAACCCGAGGCCTGATACAGGCTGACACGAGAATGGTGGAGGTGAAGGTGGATGCGGACACACAACACGACGATATGATATTTGGTGGAATGTTGTTGACTGTGTTGGCGATGGGCTGTGGTTGTGGTGGCAATGGGCGGAGGCTGGTGTCGTGTGGACGATGCCGATGTAGAGCTGCTCGGAAGGCTAGAAAATTGGCTGGGGGTGATGGAACAGTTGTGGTGTTGGTTGAATTGTGTTGAAAGGACTTGCTTCGTTATGGGGAATGAAAACCCTAAAAATAATAAATTCAAATGAATAGATAGGAATAATATTTGAAAGGAATCTTTTTAGAATTCCAGGGATAAATAAAATCTCTAATTAATTAAAAATCAAAAAGTTTTAAAACTAACTTAGTCAAATCTTAATTCAAAAAATTAATCACCATAATAATTTAAAATAGTATTTGATACCATCAAAATAATTTAAAGTATATTTTTATTAATCCAAAATCTTATTTCAAATAATAGTAATAATTTAGCAACTCTTTTGTTAACCCTTTTTATTGATAAAAATACTTATGCATTTCTTTTATAGAAATTCAAAGAGAATTGATTTCCTAAGCACAATATTTAAAATTAAATAAATAAAATTTTGAAAATTTGGGAAACATGGGTCACACATGGTACAATGTCTCGTCCCAGAGTAGGGTGCCACCCCTTATCATTGTCTGGTTGCAAGTGTGGTTCACTGCTTCGATGATGGTGTAACGCCCCAGTCCCATAATACGTAGGATTAAGTACGTCGACATTCCTGCTGCATACATACGAAGAATACTCTAATGTATGGAATCCTCGTATATATATATAAGCTGTAAGAATATATAATTACAGGCCAAAGCACAATGTAACTACATCTCATCCACATCACAACACAAAAGATCATAGAAGTCCAGATAGAATATAAAATAAACGATTCAAAATATATAGCCGGGTGGAAACAAATCCACTACCAAACAGCTATGAAAACTAGTCTCAGAAACTAGAGTCCGACCTCCTCAAATAGAAAGAACAAAAATAATAAAGATGTCCACTACATAGTCTCAAAGCATAGATAATGAACTAAATATCGGAAGATGGTGCCTCCTCGTTAATGGAGGATGGATCCAGTGCCGAGCCGTACTTCTGGGAAACTCATCTAAGCCTGGATAATTTATCAGGTCCTCAGCGGGACGTAACAAGATACTAGAAAATAACATGCCATATAAACTGTGATATATAATAAAATAAAATGATGCATGCAATAGGGTGCTTAACCATTCTACAGTGTTTATGCAATTAAGAACAAACCTTCGATGCATAGGCACTCTAGCTATAATGGGTTTGGCACCAGGAACCTCAAAGCATGACATTCTATGAACATAAGAGGCCATCATGTAAATGATAAAGGGGTAAGCAAGACCGCATCTTCCGCGGAGCTTTCGACAATAAAAGGGAAGTGCATACTTGGCCCATATGCTAAGGAACTGTTCTCCCTATCCAAAGCCTAGTAGAGTCACCTCTATGGCTCAAATGAACCTCTAATAACTGCCAAGTCTACTAATCATACATTCTATTGGCAGTTACTCCTAACCGTCGTACGTCTCATATCAGTGGCCAGCCGACTACGCGAGTCCGTGTCCTACATGTGACTCATAACTCGTGATCGGCATGTGTCAAGGCCATATGGGATATACCAATATCTCATGTCAATGGATGGTTAGCTAGTACTAAGTCAATGTAGTAGAAGAAAATAAACAGTAAAAACGACTAATGTAGTCGCTTGCACCCAAGTGTGACTTGGACGCACAAGTGATAGAAACATGCAATATATATGAATAAACTAAAATAAATAACAGAAAATAAATGATAATAAATTACATAGTATAATGGCAAGGTATCTTGCCTGAGTGGGTGTAATGAACGACAAAGTCCAGTAGTCAGAATCGTCAGCAATGAAAGTCAAATATTGCAAACGGCTTCGGATGCTGAAACAAACATTACGAATATTTTTGGTATAAAAGATATGTCTAAAAATGCCTGCCCAAAAATCGAATTCTGGACACAGGGGCAAAATCGTAATTTTGGATCAAAACGATATCCGTCGTTGGACCCGTTTTACACCAAAAATTGTGCAAGCACCTACGGTCCCTAAAGTCGTCAAACTACATGTCTATGGGACTAGTTTGACGATATGAACCCAACCGTATGTCCAATATTGAATTTCGGTAGGCCGTGCACATTTTGCCTGTTGGATCGGGTCGTAGGTCCGCCAAAAAGGTCTTCCGGTCGACCTTCTCAGAATCGGACCAAATTTGGCATACATGACCAAAAAAATAATATAGTCCTATTGGCATAATTTTTTTGTCTCGATATTATGAATGTGCAGAAAGTTATGGCCTAGTTTGCAAAGGGACCGATATGGAATATCTCGACAGATATGCCTTGATTTCGTCGTGCATGCACACCAAAATTGAGTCCCGTCGAATCTCATACATTGACAACATCTGTACACATCTTTCGATGCTCATGGGTTGCGACCACATCATCCAGTTTGTCGGGGCGCACGTTGTATCGGGAAGATTTTCTAAAATTTCCACAGTTTTTGAAAACATTTTTTTAAAATTTTTTGAAACCGATTTAAATCAAATCTAATCGATGAAAAATAGAAATAATAGTTGGGTTTCCATATTGTATATGTTGTCTACCACTGTTACAAATTAGATTTCAGAAATTCGACATATTTGGCATTGGATTTCCCTTACAAAATAGGGGTTTGGGCTGTCTTCGTGTTCTATTTTTGAACAAATTTTTTTCGACTTTGCATCGATTTCGTGGGTACCCCAGTTAACTATTTTTGAATCTACTTGTTAGGATTTGGAGAGGGTCATGCAGGGTTTCTACAGAACTTTACAAAATCAAAAAATGATCTAGAGGCTAGGAAGAAATTCTGTTGCGAAGAGTGGTACCTTGTTAAGTTCCTGAATAGGGTTTTCTCTGTTTGCGATCGGATCTGGCAACTTGGCGGTGCTCTGGCGAATGCATAGTGGTTGCAGGCGGTCTGTTGACGCACGGGGGTGTCAGGGTTCGTCAGGGGTCACTGCCTTGGGTCGTAGTTGAGTTTTGAAGGAGAGTTTCTGAAGAACCTCCTTCCGCTCGTGTGTATATATATATATATATATATATATATATATATATATATATACACACACACGAGCGGAAGTATATATATATATATATATATATATATATATATATATATATATATATATATATATATATATATATATATATATATATATATATATACCGATCAAAACTCATTTTGGTCGAGAAACATATAGGATGGGATTTCGAAGTATATATATATATATATATATATATATATATATATATATATATATATATATATATATATATATATATATATATATCGGGGATCAAAACTTATTTTGGTCGAATTTCTAACCCGAACTTATTTGGGAATCTTAGGGTTTTGGAGAGAAACATACAGGATGGGATTTCGAAGGATTTAATGAAGTTTTTGTTTCAAGATTTGGTTCCACCAAATCTCTTCTTGTCGATGTACGCATGGGAGATGGGGATATCGGGTTCCTTGGGTTACTGTTCACCCAAACAGTAACTCAAGGATTTATTTTATTTTTTACCATTACTATATATCTCTTTATATATGTATCTTAATATATTTATCCTAACATATATATCCATGTATTGCTCACAGTTTTTCTAAAATTCTTGAAATCTATACTTTGGTCCTACACCATAATAAAATCATTGATGTACTCAAGCCATGTACTAACATACTTGCTATCCATAATATAATTATTTTAATTAAAATACATATATGGGTATAAATATATGTATAGTATACATATATGTATATACCATAAATACAGGAATTAAATTCTAGAATTTATTAACTCAATGTTTTTCATTACAAAATATTTTAGTATCAAATGGAAAGTAAAGTACTAAGAAATAATTATATTGTTAGTTTTTGATTTATAACAAATTACCCATCTATTTACTAAATTTTAAATAATTATGAAATAGGTCAAACCTATTAAAACAAAATATAATAAAATAAAATATGGGATTTTACAGATGGAATACTGGACCGTGTCATGATCCGAATTGTTTTTGCTTTTTTTTTTTTTTTTTTGCTTATGATCATGTGGCATGGCATTTGGACTTGACTTGGGTTAGACATTAGGTTAGGGTTAGGGTTTAGTGGAGCCAACCTCCACCCCCTGTAAATATTCTTTTCTTCTCTCTCTTCTCATTCACTCTCATTTTTTTTTCCACCAACCCTAGGCAAGTACATCTTGCACTAATGGAGAGACCACATTGCTCATTTTCATTCTTTTGATTTCTTTACATACTTTTTGCCTATATTGTGTATCTTTAGATTCTCTACAACTTTAGTTCTTGATATTTTAGATTTTGATGAATAGTTTGGAGTAGATCTAAGTTTCTATTCTAGGCCTTTAGGGTTTTTTTTTGAGGATTTGATCTATTAAATCTTTGTATTTCTGGAAAATAATTATTCCATGTTGTAGAAAATTTCAATTATACAATTTTAACCTTTGAATCATTAAATTTGAAATTGTATTGAGGGTTTTAGGGCTAAAACAAATTTTTAGTTTTTTATGTCGCTCCAGAAAGAAGAACAACATTCTACGCATATTTTTATGCATAGGGCCCTCTCTGTGCATATTTTACAGCAGATTCATTCCTACATGTCTTATGCGCAAAGGCCCCTCTCTGCGTATATTTTGAAGCAGTTTCATTCGTGCGCATATTTTTACGCAAATACTTCTCTCTACGCATATTTTGCATCAGAATTCATACATGCGCATATTTTTACGTAAAGGCCTTTTCCTGTGCGTATTTTTGCATAAAATCTCTTCTTGTGCCTATTTTTGCCCATAAGACCCGTTTTCTGTATATTTGTTTTGCACAGAATCTCTTCTTAAGCATATTTTTGCACATAAGACCCCTATTTGTGTGCAGAATTACGTAGAGATCCTCGTTTGTGTGCAGAATTACGTAGGAACCCCTATTTGTGTTCGGAATTGCACAAAGACCCCTGTTTGTGCACATAAATTGTCCAGAGACTCCCATTTGTGCCCAGAATTACATAAAAGCTAGCCCCTGCTTTGTGCAGATTTACGTAGAGATCATATTTTTATGCGTAGAAAGACTATAAAGACTATACTTGATTGTTTGACCTTGTACATGACTTGATTACCTGTACACGTGATGGTACTATTCTAAGTGTGTACTTAGGTGCAATCTATATGAGTCCACTGAGGTACGACTCTCTGTGCTACCTGATCCTGCCTGTTATATGTCAGTACATTCCTGATCCCAGCACAATCATAATAAATGGTCAATAGCATTAACGTGGTATTATGATTGTTGCATGATGCATTACACTAAGCATGAATTTTGATTTGGGACTCTACAAGTCGATGTAGATTTATACTTAGGGTATACGTATTACAGTACGACATCTAGAATGGTGAACATGTGACCACAACATATGATTCCAAGATAAATATAGGGTTAAACTAAGCAAATTGAATTGGTATAAGAATGAATGGGAATAGATTCTCGAGATCGTGCATGACAAGTCACCCCAGGCCTTGTCCTGACGTGCAGGTTGGCTACCACAGATACTTTATATCATCCACCAGAGGGGAGTGTAGTATCTGACTACTGAACTGAAACCAAACAGTCTCTTCCTATAAGAAGGTTGGAACTGTTACTGACTTTATTCAGCCTAGTAGCCTGGCAAGGGACCGGCACTTAGTGTTTATTGTTTACTGTTCATTGTTCACTGTCACTGTTATATATTTGGTTTGGCTAACCCTGCTTGGATACAACACGATCTGAGGATTCATGTAAATAAGCATTACTGGGACAACCCTGACAAACTATAGAGAGCCGTAAGATTGATCGGTCGTTTGTAAATAGACTTGCTTGTGATCTGTTGCCTCTGTTAGTAGCCGAGGACATGGACTATCGTGGTGCGTGGTCCAACCCATGTCCTTGTTTGGTTGTTAGGTTGGACCATTGTGCTACGACAGGCTATGAATCAAATTTGCGACACAAAAGTCTATTGCATAATCATGGTCATAGGACGTACTTTATCACAACGCTATACGACATCTATTGTCCTTGTTTGGTGTAGTGATGTCACATCGCCTCGATGATGCGATATATGCCTAAGCTTACGTTCCGACCTTATTATGTATAATTTGGTTTTAGCTCATTCATTTGTGCTCCATTGTGGTACATACTATTCGGGGTCTGACCCTGCTGGTTTTGTTATTGGCTAGATTTCTTAGCAGAGACTGAGGATCCAGCCTTCTGTCCGAACCATGGTGCACACCAGAAGCATGGACGTCGGGGACCATGAGTGGATTTTTTTCTCTACCACTATGATATATATAATTTTTTTACTTGGCGTTTAGCCACCGACACCTGTTTAGATGGTTGTTTTGGACATTTAGTTTCCTTACATAATTATAATTAAATTGGATTGCAGCTGACTATGGCTATGTACTATTGACTCTCTGTGCTAGCTGGCACTCGTAAAGCTAGACCCATAAATCATTTTGATGAATCATTGGGGATACCTTACTAATTTGTCTTATATGATCAATAATTACTGCTTCTTTCTTTGATTGATTGAGACATAGATGCTTTGTGAGACCATAGGAGACTTGATTATAGCATTCACCCCCTTGTCTCTTGACAGCGTAGTCGTCGTATGACGTCTTCATACCTCATACAAGGTAGCTGGCAATATTCGTCCCCGTATTTGGTACTGGGACGTGACAGTCTTGTAGGTTGCACGAACAACCAAGGTAGCAAATGAAGGGGCACAAGGATGGGTGAGGTATGAGACAAAGAGGGGGTTGGTCGACCAGTAGCGGGGAATGGCCAACGATAGCACGGGGAGGTTAGGGTTAGGGATTTGTTTTTAAATTATTAATAAATGAGAAAATGGCAATGATAAGAGGCCTAGTTGTGACAGTGTAAACATCGAAAGAAGATGGGGTAGACGCTGGTGCTAGATGAGGATGGGATTATGACTAGGATTTATGGTTAGGGTTAGATTAAGAATATAATTAATTGATAATTATTTTTTTTTTAATTTTTCTTTTGAAAAATTGAATAGAAAATTAATTATTATGGTTATGATTAGGAATGTGATATTATGGTCCAATTACCACTGTAGTTATCTCTTCCACAAAATAATGATATTTCAGGTATTAAAGTGAAAAAAAAAAACAAAGCTTAGAGTGTTAACTTGCCAAATAAAAAGTATATGATAGTAAAGTGTTAAAACTGATTTATTTTTATTAATAAAAGTAGCAATTTATTGAAAAACACTAACCCTAAACATCAACAGCAAGACATACCATAATAAATGAGGCAACAACATCTAACTAGATACAAGCACTAGAAAAATGCTATTTGTCCCTACAAACTATCTCTCCTTATGTAGCAGCTTATGTGTCGTTTGATATGGCAGCTAACAAGATAAATTTTAGAACTAAAATTAAAACTAATTAAAATTAATATTCAAATCAAAATTAACATTAAAATTAAAATTAACATAAGTTTAAAGTTAAAATAACATTAACATTAACATTAATGCTAACATTAATATTAAAATTAAAAATTAAACTTAGAACTAACATTAGCATTAACATTAATAATAAAAAAATTAGGTAATTAATTTTTTGGGTTAGAATGTACCAGCAGACATGTCGGATGCCACGTCAGCTACCACGTAAGGAGGAATAGGTTGGAGGGACATTTTGGAGGTACGGATAGCATTACTCCAAGCACTACCTCATATATTAAGTGCATATTTGGTAAGACTATGAGCTACATATTGAAACTCTTAGGAAGATACTGAACTTTAAAGTCATGGAACTTCTAACAATCCTCCTCTAACTCCTCACAAACAACTTCAATATAACAGCTGCAATATAAGCTATTAAAGTGTAAAAACTGAATGTTCAAGGATACTTAAGTGCAATCTTGCTAGAAAAAAGGAAATTTATTGACTATTGTGATCCCATGAGTTGTTTCAACCTGTCCTCTTCATAATGGAGCCAAATTTCGGAATCAGATGCAGACAATTCCATTCTTCTTCTTAACCCTTTATATTCTATGTTCCATTTCCTAGCTAGCTGTCCCTTCACTTCTCCCAATCTATTACTCTTTCTTTCTTATGGTGGACTTCGCTTTTTGCATCGGTCACCAGTCCAAGAGGCAGCTGCGGAGGGGGTGACCAGCAGAGTGAAGGTAGTGGTGACCAGAATGGAAGCAGCTAAATTGCTGTCCCTAATCGCCAACGACCACCAGAGGAAGATGGACCTGTTGATGGCCGGCCGACCGCCACCGGAGATCTGCAGCCGTTCGTGACTATCACGCTCCGCAGCCGATATCGGTAAACTTCAGGCCGATGAGGGTCTCTCAAAGACCGTTTGGAGTCGTTTGTTTGGCATTTTATATTTTGCACTTACGTAAACAAGTACTGTAATCTCCCATGCATGTGTTAATTACAGCAAACTCGTTTGCTCGATATGCTGCCCACCGAGTAACGTACACACTTATAACTGTTATTGTCGGGAACGCCGGGGCACAATTTTTGATGGAAAACTGAGAAAATGAAACAGTTGTAAAGACAACGTTTCTAATGCAACTCCTTAAAGAAGGTTTTGTAACAGAGATCCAGAAGGATTCTGCAAATTACGAAATCTAAAAAGATATTGTAATACATGAATAATCTAAAGAGATTTTCGTGATCGTAGCAAACTGGCAGTAGTGCCTTCTAAAAAGAAGATACTGACAGAACTGCTAAAGGCAACAGAAGGATGACAGGCGAGAGATGGAATTGCTGGGGTGAATTATCACCGTTGCTCAAAGCTTTATTCGCCCTCTGCGAACAGCTTCCAGGAACCAGCAAGGTTGACGGAAAACCTTGGAACACTCCTGCTCTTCTGACTCCTCGGAAGACGGCGAACTCCTCTGGCAATGGTACTCTTCTCTCTCTATTTGAAGTAACAGAACTCACGCGTACTAAAAAATACTAATGTTTGTGTTAAACAACACGCTCACTACTCTGTTGTGTTAAAAAACACTTAGAGTTTTCTCTCTGGAATTCTGATTACTTCTGCACTTTGAGAGAGAGGAGAGAACCTGCATATATAGCCCACGGGGCGGTTGCCAAGCAGTTGCCTGCACTTCAGGGTAGTGGCAGAACCACTCCTGAACATGCAGCAACTGCTGCAACCGTTCCCGCTCTAATATGCAGCCAGCCATACGCACATACGCAATCTACGCACACTGCGTACGCTGCGCACACTGCGCACTCTACGTACGCTGCGTACGCTGCGCACACTGCGCGTACTGGGCTGCGTACTGGGCTGCGTAACTGGGCCAGCGTAACTGGGCTCGCGTAACGGGCCGCGCAACGTGGTCGCGCAAGTGGCTCGCGCAACGAGCGAAACTTAAGCGCACTATGCGCCTAGCGACGATGCTGACGTGCTAAGTGCAAAGTGCGCCAACAAAACGCCACATTACGCCTCATGAGCCCTTGAGCCCGAGTCCGAGCCCGAGCCCGAGCCCAAGTCCGAGTCCGAGTCCGAGTCCGAGTCCGAGTCCGAGTCGCTAAGCCCCAACGGGGCTTAGCTCTTATGGAAATAAATTTCCCAAGAGCAAAAAGCTTACAGCTTATTAATTGTTGATTAAGCCTTTATACCATTAATAATTAATCCCACATGGCACACACCCATGTGCACTACATGTGCATCTCCATAAAGAGTAAAGACTCATATATATGGAGATACACATTCCTTTCTAGCCGATGTGGGACTAAAAACCAAAACAAAAGGCTATAAACCCAACAATCCCCCACATATCTCTATATATATGAGTACGAGTGTTCCCCACAGTAACTGTCCATTATGCTTTTAGGATAGATGCCACTTAAGACTTGAATCTTCCCACGTGAGTCAAAAATCAAACTATAATACAAGAATGGACTAAGCCTTGAATTCTGCATCATAGCTGAAATTTTTTTCACTCACATAATGTAGTTACATGTGCTTCTGGCTGCACATTTAAGGCCGTGTGCCAGCCTGGTTTCAGTGTATAATATTGGGTGTCTACAAGTTTACCCTCAAGAGACGGCCTGATATCTCTTTGTCCATACACTATAGGTGAGTTCTTTATTAAAGAGACATGGCATGAAACGTCCAACGCTTCCTTTGCGGTGCTACGCCGCTATGACATGACCTTAAGCCGAGGACCTTACCCCGAATCACCGGGAACCTCATCGTAGTGTCATACTACCCGTAGCATGAAGACTAGCCCCTTTGCAGTGCCAAACTACCAAGTATGAAGCCTTACGCTTCTGTGCGGCGTTACGCCGCTACGACATGGCTTGCAAGGCCGAGGCTTTATCCCTAGCCGGGTTTACCTCATTGTGGTGTCGTGCCACCCGTAACATGAGGAACACCTCCTCTTTGTAGTGCTGACTACATCCCTCTTTAATTCAATATACAACATTAGGCCAACTGCCTATTTGTGGTGCTACGCCGCTGTGACTTGGCTAACATAACCGAGGCTTTACCTCCTTCAAGAATCTCATGGTGGAGTCACCGCCACACATAGCATGGAGTCACACTCCTTGTAGTGCTGTGCTACCATGCTTCCTGTAAAGCATACCAGACATTCCAAATGCCTGAGAACTCATTAAGGCATTTAAGCCAACCTCCCACAGGACCTGTTTTTCGCAGAAAACAACAGTAGACAACAGTGGTTATAGGTCCGTAACCTCTCCATACCCAATAGAACATGTACCCACCGTTCCTGATATTCTTCCGATTAGTGGTCCTCCCTTGAACCAAAAGCTAGATGCCTAGTAGATAAATCTTTGAACTAATAGCATAAAACTTTATGGTAGGAATACAATAATACAATATCAGAATGCCTTCAAGCCCATTTTACAAGCTGTGTCATCGACCAGCTGGCGCTTGAGGCCCTTGGTGAACGGATCCGCCAGGTTCTCCTGACTCCGAACATCAATCACTGCAATAACACCTCTCTTGATAAGATCATGTACTGCCCTGTGCTTCAACCGCACAGTCCTCTTCTTCCCGTTGAAGAGATCATTTGATGCCACCGCCGCAGTCGCCTGGTTGTCGCAGTATATCGGTATCGTCGGTACTTGCGCCCCAACCACTGGAATATCATACATGAGCTCCCGAAGCCATTCTGCTTCCTCGGCTGCGGTATCAAGTGCAAAGAACTCAGATTCCATGGATGACCGCGAGAGCATAGTCTGCTTCTTCGACTTCTATGATATAGCAGCTCCACCCATTGTGAAAATGTATCCACCTGTGGACCTCTCGCTCTCTACCTCTGAGCACCAACTGGCATCACTGAAGCCTTCCACTACCTGTGGATCTCCGCTGTAGTATAGTGCATATGTCTGAGTCTTCTTGAGATATCTCATAACCCGTTCCACAGCTTTCCAGTGTTCAACACCTAGATTGCTCGTAAAACGACTCAGCATTCCCACGGCGAAAGCTATGTCAGGCCTTGTGGCAGTAGTAGCATACATCAAACTCCCGATTACGCTTGCATACTCCAGCTGCCTGACGCTTTCCCTTGAATTAGGCTTCAGCTTCAGATCACACCTGTACGGCGTATCGATCCCTGGAAGATCCCGATACCCATAACGAGTGATCATTTTCTCAATATAATGAGACTGTGACAGCGCTAGTCCAGTGTCTGTCCGGATGATCTTGATCCCTAAGATCACATCAGCTTCCCCCAAGTCCTTCATACTGAACTTGCTTGAGATGAATTTCTTTGTCTCCGTGACACATCTAATATCCGTACCTAGGATAAGCATGTCATCCACGTACAGACAAACGATCACACCTTGTCCATATCGCTGACCATGTAGCCATTTGACCTTATAACTTTGTCAAATTTCTCATGCCACATCTTGGGAGCCTGTTTAAGACCGTACAAGGATTTCACCAACTTGCAGACTTTGTCTTTAAGACCTCTGATGACAAATCCCTCTGGCTGTTGCATGTAAATCTCTTCGGTCAGCTCGCCATTTAGGAAAGCCGTATTCACATCCATCTGATGTATCACCATCTTATTTATTGCTGCGAGAGCAATCAACATTCTGATGGTGGTCATCCGGGCTACTGGAGCATATGTGTCAAAGTAGTCAATCCCCTGCTTCTGAGAAAACCCCTTGGCTACCAACCTAGCCTTGAACTTGTCAATAGTTCCGTCTGCTTTCATCTTCTTCTTGAAGATCCATTTGCATCCGATGGGTTTCGCTCCTTCAGGAAGATCAACCAACACCCAAGTGTTATTTGAGGTGATGGAATCAATCTCATTGTCAATCGCCTCCTTCCAGAAAATCGCGTCTCTGGTCTTCATCGCCTCATCATAGGTAAGTGGATCTGCTTCCACATGATAGGTAACAAAGTCACTTCCGAAGTCCTTCGGCCTCCTCACACGCTTAGCTGACGGTTCAGCTTATTCTGGTTCAACCATTGTTTTAACAACAACATCTTCTTGGACCACATCTTCATTGAAGACTTCAGTCTCTTGTGCACCCTCATTATTCTCTGGAACATCCGGAAGAACAATATTCTTGTGCCTTGCAAACTTGTCTTCAAAATATTCTGCATCGCGAGATTCAATGATATAATTTGACTCAATATCAAGAAATCTCCGAGCATCACTCTTCTCGGCATACCCCAAGAAGATCGTCTTTGTAGTCCTTGTCCCAAGCTTCTGAATCTTCAGATCTGGAAGCTTGACATATGCCAGACACCCCCACACTCGAATAACATTCAAGTTAGGTCTGACTTTGAACCAGAGTTCATGAGGAGTAATATCAGAAGTTGCATGAAGCACTCTATTTAGAATAAAAGTGGCCTCAATGCAGCTTCTTCCCAGTAGCACTTAGGAAGGCCAGCAGTCAACAACATTGAATTTATCATTTCTGTTAACGTCCTGTTCTTCCTCTCAGCTACTCCGTTTGATTGAGGAGAGTACGGAGCCGTAGTCTCATTGACAATTCCATGTTCCTTACAGAACGATGTGAATTCATGAGACCTGTACTCCCCACCTCGATCACTTCTTATCCTTTTGAGTTGTTGTCCAGTCTGTCGCTCAGCTTCAGCTCTGAACTCCTTGAACTTCTCGAATGCTTCGTCTTTAGCCTTCAGCAAGTAGACGAACGCATACTTTGAGAAGTCATCGATGAAGGTTATGAAATACTTCATCTCGGCCTTTGTAGAGAACTGTTTGAAGTCACAGATATCGGAGTGAACCAACTCCAGAAGATCTGTACTTCGATTAACCCGAGGAAAGGGTTTCCTTGTGATCTTCGTTTGAGCACAAACTTCACATTTCTCTACCTTACCCCCACATTTGGAGATAAGTCCTAGACTAGACATTCTGTTTATTCGTTTACAATGAACATGTCCTAGCCTATTATGCCACAACTCAAGAGTATAAGCAGAATGAGTGACTTCATTAATAACATTAATTACATTGGAATGATTTACAAGCTGAATCTTGAACATTCCTTCGGTATAAAAAGTTTTTTCGAAATATGTTTCCTTGATAGACATCACCATCTGGCCAGCATTGATGTCCATCCTGAGGCCTGCATTGCAGAGTAGGCCTCCCGAGATCAGGTTCTTGGCGATAGCAGGAACGTGCTTCACGCCTTGAAGCGTCAGAGACTTGCCCGAAGTCAGCTTCAACACCACCGTTATGATCCCGAGCACTTCAGCTTGTGCCTGGTTCGCCATCATAACCACTTCAGAAGTAGGTGTATAGGTGGTGAACCACTCCTTACTGGAGCATACATGGCAGGAGGCTCCAGTGTCTACCCACCAGTCAGAGTCAGTCCTTACTGCATCAACCTGTGCAATCATAGCAACTACGTCAGTGATCATAGATACCTTACTAGGCTCTCCTTGCTCTGATTGCTTGGTCTTTTCTTTACACTCATTCTTAAAGTGGCCCTTCTTGCCACACTTGAAGTAAGGCATTTCTGACTTTGGCTTCTTTTTCTTGATAGAAGTTCCCTTGACTTTTAGATTGTCAGGGTTCTTCTTCTTGCTGTGGAAAGCCGCCTGCTTTCCCTTTGGTCCCTTGGTCTGAACCAGATTGGCGTTAGCCAATTGCTTGGACAGTGTGTCCACCTTCAGTTGAGCCCGCATCTGGTCCTCAACATAGATTTCATGTAGGAGATCTTCAAGGGTGATCTCCAACTTTTTCCTATGCATGTTTGCATAGAACTTGCTCCACCCAGCGGGGAGCTTTGAGACAATCCCTCCAACAACAAACTTGTCGGGGAGGGGCATCGCCTCGTCTTCCAACTTCTGTCGCAGTTTCAGGAACTCCTTCACCTGCGGCAGCATAGACTTTTCGTCCTCAAAGAACCACTTGTGATATTTTTCAACCACAAATATTTTACTGCGGTTCTTGTCTTCTTCGTAGAGTTTTTCTAGAGACTCCCATATGTCTCTAGCGATATTCTTCTTAGAATAGGATTCTGCAAGGGAATCCTCCATAGCATTCAGGATAAGGAGCCTGCAAATGCTATTTTCTCTTCTCCACTTGGCCTGAAGTTTAGTAGCCGCAGATATTGCAGCAGCAGACCCAGTATCTGGAACAGTAGGTTCCTCTTCAAGCAGTACGTGATCAACGTCTCTGAGTTGAAGAGTGAGATAAACCTTCCTCTTCCAGACTTGATAATGCTCTCCATCAAACTTTTCTAACTTACAGAAGTCAGTGTTGAGGAGTGAAGCATTAATGTTTTCCATCGTAGCAATAAAGCTTTGAGATTGTTATTGCCGGGAACGCCGGGGCACAATTTTTGATAGAAAACTGAGAAAATGAAACAGTTGTAAAGACAACGTTTCTAATGCAACTCCTTAAAGAAGGTTTTGCAACAGAGATCCAGAAGGATTCTGCAAATTACGAAATCTAAAAAGATATCGTAATACACGAATAATCTAAAGAGATTTTTGTGATCGTAGCAAACTGGCAGTAGTGCCTTCTAAAAAGAAGATACTGACAGAACTGCTAAAGGCAACAGAAGGATGACAGGCGAGAGATGGAATTGCTGGGGTGAATTATCATCGTTGCTCAAAGCTTTATTCGTCCTCTGCGAACAGCTTCCAGGAACCAGCAAGGTTGACGGAAAACCTTGGAACACTCCTGCTCTTCTGACTCCTCGGAAGACGGCAAATTCCTCTGGCAATGGTACTCTTCTCTCTCTATTTGAAGTAACAGAACTCATGCGTACTAAAAAGTACTAGTGTTTGTGTTTGTCACGCCCCAGAACCAGAATACTGGAGAGCGGGGAAATGACTCAGCCAGCTACGTATTACGGATAGATGAATACCGTATAATACGATCAATCATTCAAACAAGGAAACAGTAATAGAGAGACGAGGGGGTGCATACTACATAAAGGTCTTACTATGGTCATTTCACATCTATTGTCTCAATCATTCAAACAAGGAAACAGTAATAGAGAACATGTAAGATAAAGCAGTAAGGCGTCCCAAATGCTCAGTCAAAATGTTCTTGAGATCTGGCTTTACAAAATATAGCCAGATGATATAGCAAGTATACACAATTGTTATCAGCTGCAGTCTGACTTAATTACAATCATATAAAAGTAAGTACAAGACAATCCGACTAACATGTCGGTGCCAAACGGCTAAGTATAAAGGTAAATAACAAAACGAGCGGTGAAGTAAGGAACCCACTCGAGTCCTCCTGCAATCATGCCTCTAGTATTGACCATCTTGGAGGTAGAAGTACGCTGGATCCTCGGGAACCGGCTCTAAATCTGGCCATACAAAACCAGAGAGGTTAGACCTCTAATAGCAAGTACCACAAGGGAGGACGATATGAAGGACATAAACCAGTAAGTAAAAGAATATAACAATAGATCTCTGCTTGCTACTAGGATTCACATCACATCACGACACTTCGAACCAACCTCCCAACCAAACAAGGACAGAAGTTGGCCCGTCATGTCCTGATATTCTGATCATCCCAGTTAGGTAACAGAGTAGTACAGTACACAAACAAATCATCTTGAACGGCCAATCAAATTCTACGGCTTGCTATTATGAGTCCCAAGTTATCCTGGAATTATGCAATTAGGGATTCCTCAGTTCTTACTATGTGTAAGCAAGACTAGTCTATCCAATCAATCAATTGCGCCAATCATGTAGTTAGACGAGTCCCAGCGGGACGCCCGCCGTTATAGCATGTACAATAATATAATCAGATATCGTTCCCTACCCGTGTGACAGATCTACAGTATCTGTGGGAACCAGCCGGCCCGTCGGGCACTTAATAGTCCCAAGGGGGCTGCCATATAAGAACTCGGGAATCCATTCTCTCCATGCCATCATTATTTTATTTAACTTAATGGTCTCTACGTTGAGTGAAGTTCCATGCCGTGGATCATGGTCATTCGAATGAGTACTTTCGTACGGGGTACGATATGCGCAACTCTACAACGATACCCGTGCGGCTAGGTTGTAGGTTTTACATAGCGTGATGCAACAATTAATTTAACCACGGAATAATCATGCCTTGACCATAAAGTACACATGCTGTCTTTGTAAGATAAATAGAAAATTAAATAATAAATAATTACTTTAAAGCTTGCATGTGCCTGTATGCCAATATTCGGGATCGGCTAATCGAGTATAATAGTTCATTACATGAACGTGTCTCATTCATTTCATTCAATAAGACGACTAGCCAGTCTCTTAGTTCCAACTAGGAACGCATGATCAATTATTTAGTCCATGTCATAATCATTATCAATGGTGACAAGACATGAAAGTCATCAATATTACATGGGGTCGGGTCCATAACTCCTCAGAATTAAGTTCTAGTCATACTGGGTATCCATGGATTAATCAAGACACATGACACATTCTACACAACAATCCATATTTACAATATTAACATGTCATGATTTATCAAGTTCATGCAAAAGACGTAAGGATATAATAGAAGAATTATCATGCCATCATTAAATGAATAATTATAAGACAATTAAAACACCCAGGTCAAGAAGTCATGCCAACAAATCTATGCTAAGGCCAAAAGTCACGCAAGAAGTCTATGCTTAAGACCAACAAGTCACGCTAAGTCTAGCTGGGGTGAGCGTGGAAAATGGGCGTGAATAGTGAGCGTGAAAAGTGATACACGCTGGCAAGCGTGAGCGTAAAAAGTCACGAAAGCAAGCACAGCGTGAGCGTGAAGGGAAATTCACGCAGACTCTAGTGAGCGTGAAAAGGTGACAAGAAATCTACGCACGCAAGGATGTGCGTGACTAAAATACACGCACGCTCATGGATGTGTGCGTGACTGAAAATACACGCACGCTCATGAGAACGTTAGCGTGAAAAAATACACGCACGCTCATGAGAACGTGAGCGTGACTAAAAATACACGCAGACACGTACAGACGTGTGCGGGACTAAAAATACACGCAGACACGTACAGACATGTGCGTGACTGAAAATAAACGCAAACACGTAAAGACGCGTGCGTGACTGAAAATACACGCAAACACGTAAAGACGCGTGCGTGACTGGGCTGATGTTTTACGCGAGCACGTAAGAACGTGTGCGTACAACATTTCCCGAACTCCAAGTACTATGGAGCCTTCGCTCCAGTGCCAGAGAAATACACCCAAAGTTGATGGACTAAGAACCCATGAACAGCCGAAATACTACAACTTAGATCTAGAGAAAACCAGCCGGAGAAATCAAAAATGCTAAGAACTAATCTCTCTTGGAATCACGAGAAGAAGGCAAATGAACCATAAAAATGGGTGATTGAGAAGCAAGTTTGCACTTGCCTTCTCCTGCTGCTGGTAGGTGGTGGGGAGTAATGAGAGAAAGAAGAAGAAGTAATGGTGAGGATGAAGTAATGAGGAGAGAGAAAGAGATGGAAGCTTTAAATAGGAAGATGGTAGTAGGTGGGGTGTTGGGCCGGGTTTAAGGGGATTCAGCAAACCGAAACCCAATAAGACTAAAGCAGCAAATAAAATGCAGGAAATAAAATTACAGAAATATAATTAACATGAAAATTTTAAAGAGCAGATAATTAATTAACATAAAACTAAAGAAATTTAAATACAGAATAATACATGATAAATACTAAATAAATATACATGAGTTGTTCATATATAAAAAATACGCATTCCGGGAACAGGGAGTGACATCTCTACCCACCTTAGAAAAATTCCGTCCTCAGAATTTCAAATCCAAGCTGGATAGAAATATCAGAGCTAAACTAATACAAGCAATTCTAGTGAGCAAGCAATCATTTTACCATATTAAAAGCAAGTACTATATAAGTAAATCCATCAATCTACGATATCAGGTAGCTCTATCCATGAGGCGATAAGCATGAGAAATCAAGACAATCAAGGTATACAGAAAGAGATATACCCTGTGAGTCAAACAGGTGTGGATACCGTGATCGGATATCGTCCTCACGTTCCCACGTTGACTCTCCCAAGGAGTGATGACCCCAAGCAACACGGACAAGACTAATTGTTCGGTTCTTGAGTATCTTCTCTCTTCGGTCCAAAATAGACACAGGCTGTTCCTCGTAAGACAGGTTGGTACCAACAACCAGCTCCGAATGATCGAGGACATGACTTGGGTCCGATACATATCTACGTAATTGAGATACATGAAACACGTCATGCACCTCTCGTAACGAAGGTGGGAGGGATAAACGATAAGCAACATCGCCTATCCGATCAAGGATAACGAATAGGCCCACGTACCGCGGACTCAATTTCCCGCGAACGCCAAATCTAATGACCCCACGAGTAGGTGAGATCCGCAAGAATATGTGGTCCCCAATAGAGAACTCTAACGGCCTACGATGCTGGTCCGCCCAATGACGATGCCGATCCTGCGCAACACGAAGTCGCTCTCTAATTCCCTTAACCACTTCAACCGTCTGAACAATCATTTCTGGGCCTAACATTTTCCTCTCTCCGATATCATCCCATGCAAGCGGTGATCTGCACTTCTTACCATATAGTGCTTCGAATGGCGCCATCTGGATACTGGCTTGATAACTATTGTTGTATAAAAACTCAACTAAGTGCAGGTGGCTCTCCCAAGATCCTCCAAAATCTAAAGTGCAAGCTCGCAACATGTCTTCTAAGGTCTGAATCATTCTTTCTGATTGCCCATCTGTCTGCGGATGGTAAGCCGTGCTAAATCTTAACTTGGTACCCAGACTATGATGTAAGCTCTTCCAGAAATGTGATATAAAATGGGTATCCCGATCCGACACAATACTGACAGGAACTCCATGCTGCCTGACTATCTGTTGCATATACAACTCTGCCAACTTTTCTGTAGATTGTCCTACTCTGAAATGAAGAAAGTGTGCTACCTTTGTAAGCCGATCTACTATTACCCAAATAGCATCCTTACCACTTGGTGATCTCGGTAAACCGGTCACAAAGTCCATTATGATGTGTTCCCACTTCCATTCCGGAATAGGAAGCGGTTGTAATAACCCAGCTGGCCTCTGCTGTTCTGCCTTCACTTGCTGACATACCAAGCAACGGGAAACGAATCTAGCTACCTCCCTCTTCATCCCGTTCCACCAGAAATGCTGCTTGATATCTTGGTACATCTTGGTCCCTCCAGGGTGAATAGAATACAGAGAACTGTGAGCTTCTGCCATGACATCCTGTCTGATATCTCCACTAGGCACACATAGACGTGATCCAAAACTAAGTGTACCATCTTCATGAATCCTCATCTCCTTTCTGAGTCCTGACTCACATTCTTCCCTAAGCTTCTGAATCCTTGGGTCCTGTGCCTGAGTTGCCTTGATCCTATCTACCAAGTCAGATTGAACTTGTAGACTAGTTAGAACTCCTACATCACTAGGAAGTATAACTTCGATGCCCATCTCCTGAAGGTCTTCTAAGATATGCCTCTGTGTTGTCAATATAAATGCGCCGCCTCTCCTGCTAAGAGCGTCTGCTACTACATTAGCCTTACCTGGATGATACTGAAGCTCCACGTCATAATCTTTGATCAATTCCAACCATCTTCTCTGCCTCATGTTCAGCTCCTTCTGAGTAAAGATGTACTTCAGACTTTTATGATCTGTGTACATCTCCACTCGGTCACCATATAAGTAATGCCTTCATAACTTCAGAGCAAACACTACTGCTGCTAACTCCAAATCATGAGTTGGGTAATTCTTCTCGTGGTCCCGAAGCTGCCTAGATGCATATGCTATCACCTTCCCATGTTGCATAAGGACACATCCAAGTCCCTTACCTGACGCATCACAATATACTGTAAAACCTCCGGGTCCAATTGGCAACGTAAGAATAGGTGCTGATATCAACTTCTGCTTCAAAGTCTCGAATGATGCCTGACATTCTGCCGACCAATCAAATGGCACATCCTTCCGGGTCAAGCGGGTCATGGGCGCTGAAAGCCTTGCAAAATCTGACACAAACCTTCTGTAATATCCTGCCAATCCTAAAAAACTCTGCACATCTGCTACGGTCTTGGGTACTGGCCAACTCTCTACTGCTTCTACCTTCTTGGGATCTACTGCTAC
The DNA here is from genome assembly GCA_029216955.1 of Iris pallida. Lineage (NCBI taxonomy): Eukaryota > Viridiplantae > Streptophyta > Magnoliopsida > Asparagales > Iridaceae > Iris > Iris pallida. The sequence goes on along the minus strand of JANAVB010008997.1, from coordinate 341,118 downwards.
TCCAGCTCCTGATATGATATGACCCAAAAATGAAATGTGATCCGTCCAGAACTCACACTTACTGAGCTTGGCATACAACTGGTTCTCTCTCAGAACCTGCAACACTTTCCTGAGGTGGTCTTCATGCTCCTCTTCACTAGCAGAGTACACGAGTATGTCGTCAAGAAACACAACGACAAACTGGTCTAAGTATGGCATAAAGATGCGGTTCATCAAATCTATGAATATTGCTGGAGCATTGGTCAAACCAAACGGCATTACTAAGAACTCATAATGCCCATAATTCGACCTAAATGCTGTCTTGGGAATGTCTTCCTTCCGAACCCTCACCTGATGGTACCCCGAACGAAGATCTATCTTGGAGAAAACTCTAGCTTTGCTCAACTGATCAAATAAGTCGTCGATCCTGGGTAATGGGTACTTGTTCTTCACTGTTGCCGCGTTAAGCTTCCTGTAGTCAATGCACAATCTGGATGACCCATCCTTCTTCCCCACAAGTACCACTGGTGCTGCCCATGGTGACATGCTAGCTTGGATGAATTTCTTCTCCTTCAGTTCCTCTATGTACTGATATATCTTGGCCTGCTCTGAATCCGCCATTCTGTAAACTCGATCTGATATCGGTTTAGTTCCTGGTGCTAATTCTATGCTGAACTCAATATCTCTAACCGGTGGTAGACCTGGAAGTTCTTCGGGAAATACGTCTAGGAATTCTTCAACTACCTTCGGGATCTGAACTTCTTCCATTGCCGCTACTATTCCCTGCTCTGGTTGAGTTGCCTCTGATCTGACTAAGGTGAATCTCTTCATGCCTGGAATATCAAAAGATACACTCCCTCTACGACAATCTATTGTCGCATGACTGTCTTTCAGCCAGTCCATGCCTAAGATAACGTCGAAATTTCCAACAGGAAATTCTATCAACCGGGCGGGTAAGGAATGCCCGTAAACTACAACGCTACACGCTAGAATAACTCTACTAACCCCTACGAGCCCATTACCAGTGAGTATATTCAACCTCCCTGGCAATGCCTCGAACTCCATTCCTAGTCGTGTCGCAAATTGTGCAGATATAAATGAATGGGATGCTCCTGAATCAAATAATGCTACTGCGGGATATGAGGCGACGAAAATGTTACCTGCCACAACATCTCCCGATACCAATGCCTCCTCCAAGGATAGAGTGAATGCTTGCCCTCGACCTCCTTGCTGATTTCCATGCTGCGGCCTAGCCTGATGCTGCTGCTGGCCCCTTCCTTGATGATGCTGGGGTGGTCCATGCTGGTGTTGCTGCATCGGCGGTCCCTGCTGCCGAAACATCTGAGCCTGCGGTACTAACGGACGCTGTGCCAACGGCCTTACTGCCACTGCTGGTCCTCGATACTGGCCTGCCCCTGGTGCTGGCAGAGCAGAAAACTGCTGTCCTGGTCCTCCTGACCTCGAATTCATGGGACATGTGGTAACCCGATGGTCTGGATTTCCACATATCAGACATAGTCCATTCAATGTCCGACACACATCTCTAGTGTGTCCCATCTTCCCACAATAAGTACATCCCGTCGGGGGTTGCTGGTTCTTCCTCTGTTGCTGTTGCTGCTGCTGCCTGGGTGGTACTGGTCCTCGTATCGCTACATCGTGGATACGAATGCCAGGGGATGGTGCTGTTGTTCAGGGCGCTGCTCCCCCTCCTCCTTCAATCTGACTGTGGGATCTCTTCTGACCCCCAGTCCTGGTCGCAAGCCTCTGAATGGTGAGCTCATGCCTTCGAGTTGCCGTTAATATTTCGTCAAAAGTTTGGTAATTGTGCCCCTCTATCAATTACAAGAGTTCAAGATGAAACCCTTGCTGAAACCTCATGGACCTCTGGCTCTCTGTTACTACCATCTCTGGGGCAAATCTACTCAATCTGCAGAACTCCGCTGCATAAGCATCTACAGTCTTGCCAGCCTGTCTGAGGCTGATAAACTTCTGTTGTAGCTCAAACTGCGCCACAACTCCATAGTACTTGGTCTTGAATCTTGCTGTAAAATCGTCCCAAGCCACAGGACGTCTGATGCCCACTTCCTCTGATTCCCACCAATCACGTGCGAGATCCTGAAGTAACAACTTCACTAGATCCACACGTTCTGCTGCCGGTACCTTAGCTGCTGTCAGAATAGCCTCCATATCCTTAAGCCATGCATCTGCTGAAATGGCATCCTCCGTGCCCTCGAAACGGCGGGGGTTGTACTTGCAAAACCTGGCTGATGCTCCTGAATCAGCCCTCACTCCTCTTTCCAAAGTCGTCTGCAATCCTTGGTTAAGCAACACATTCTTCTCTTGTAGCTGAGTGTACATGCGCTGCTGGGCCAACATCTGATGTTGCTGAGTAGCCATTATTCCTCTCATGATCTCCAGAAGGGCTGGTGTGTCCACTTAGGTAGGTGGAACTGTCGGTGGTGGTGGAACATCCGGATACTGCGATCCAGCCGCTGGTTCCACTATCACTTCTTCCTGGGTAGCCTCTTGAGTTAGTACTGGCCCTTGTTGCTGACCAACAGGGTCAGGTGGTCCATGTTGCTCCTGCGGTTGTCCAGCTTTGACAGGTGCGGACGAGGTGCCCCTAAAAAAAGGGACAAGAGAACAATCAAATGACCGAACATAAAGGATCAATGAAGTCAAAGGATATCGGAATGTCAAGCAAGAGTTGAGAATAATGAATCAGGAGATCAAGGGAAAACATGTTTGATTGAGACATCCTATAAATCAAAACACCCCACAAGTCTGAAATCAGACCTGCATGGGCCACCACTAAAACCTTGTCACGCCCCAGAACCAGAATACTGGAGAGCGGGGGAATGACTCAGCCAGCTACGTATTACGGGTAGATAAATACCGTATAATACGATCAATGCTATCTAACCAGACGAGGGGGTGCATACTACATAAAGGTCTTACTATGGTCATTTCACATCTATTGTCTCAATCATTCAAACAAGGAAACAGTAATAGAGAACATGTAAGATAAAGCAGTAAGGCGTCCCAAACGCTCAGTCAAAATATTCTTGAGATCTGGCTTTACAAAATATAGCCAGATGATATAGCAAGTATACACAATTATTATCAGCTGACTTAATTACAATCATGTAAAAGTAAGTACAAGACAATCCGACTAACATGTCGGTGCCAAACGGCTAAGTATAAAGGTAAATAACAAAACGAGCGGTGAAGTAAGGAACCCACTCGAGTCCTCCTGCAATCATGCCTCTAGTATTGACCATCTTGGAGGTAGAAGTACGCTGGATCCTCGGGAACCGGCTCTAAATCTGGCCATGCAAAACCAGAGAGATTAGACCTCTAATAGTAAGTACCACAAGGAAGGACGATATGAAGGACATAAACCAGTAAGTAAAAGAATATAATAATAGATCTCTGCTTGCTACTAGGATTCACATCACATCACGATACTTCGAACCAACCTCCCAACCAAACAAGGACAGAAGTTGGCCCGTCATGTCCTGACATTCTGATCATCCCAGTTAGGTAACAGAGTAGTACAGTACACAAACAAATCATCTTGAACGGCCAATCAAATTCTACGGCTTGCTATTATGAGTCCCAAGTTATCCTGGAATTATACAATTAGGGATTCCTCAGTTCTTACTATGTGCAAGCAAGGCTAGTCTATCCAATCAATCAATTGTGCCAATCATGTAGTTAGACGAGTCCCAGCGGGACGCCCGCCGTTATAGCATGTACAATAATATAATCAGATATCGTTCCCTACCCGTGTGACAGATCTACAGTATCTGTGGGAACCAGCCGGCCCGTCGGGCACTTAATAGTCCCAAGGGGGCTGCCATGTAAGAACTCGGGAATCCATTCTCTCCATGCCATCATTATTTTATTGAACTTAATGGTCTCTACGTTGAGTGAAGTTCCATACCGTGGATCATGGTCATTCGAATGAGTACTTTCGTACGGGGTACGATATGCGCAACTCTACAACGATACCCATGCGGCTAGGTTGTAGGTTTTACATAGCGTGATGCAACAATCAATTTAACCACAGAATAATCATGCCTTGACCATAAAGTACACATGCTGTCTTTGTAAGATAAATAGAAAATTAAATAATAAATAATTACTTTGAAGCCTGCATGTGCCTGTATGCTAATATTCGGGATCGGCTAATCGAGTATAATAGTTCATTACATGAACGTGTCTCATTCATTTCATTCAATAAGACGACTAGCCAGTCTCTTAGTTCCAACTAGGAACGCATGATCAATTATTTAGTCCATGTCATAATCATTATCAATAGTGACAAGGCATAAAAGTCATCAATATTACATGGGGTCGGGTCCATAACTCCTCAGAATTAAGTTCTAGTCATACTGGGTATCCATGGATTAATCAAGACACATGACACATTCTACACAACAATCTATATTTACAATATTAACATGTCATGATTTATCAAGTTCATGTAAAAGGCGTAAGGATATAATAGAAGAATTATCATGCCATCATTAAATGAATAATTATAAGACAATTAAAACACCCAGGTCAAGAAGTCATGCCAACAAATCTATGCTAAGGCCAAAAGTCACGCAAGAAGTCTATGCTTAAGACCAACAAGTCACGCAAAGTCTAGCTGGGGTGAGCGTGGAAAATGGGCGTGAATAGTGAGCGTGAAAAGTGATACACGCTGGCAAGCGTGAGCGTGAAAAGTCATGCAAGCAAGCACAGCGTGAGCGTGAAGGGAAATTCATGCAGACTCTAGTGAGCGTGAAAAGGTGACAAGAAATCTACGCACGCAAGGATGTGCGTGACTAAAATACACGTACGCTCATGGATGTGTGCGTGACTGAAAATACACGCACGTTCATGAGAACGTTAGCGTGAAAAAATACACGCACGCTCATGAGAACGTGAGCGTGACTAAAAATACACGCAGACACGTACAGACGTGTACGGGACTGAAAATACACGCAGACACGTACAGACGTGTGCGTGACTGAAAATACACGTAAACACGTAAAGACGCGTGCGTGATTGAAAATACACGCAAACACGTAAAGACGCGTGCGTGACTGGGCTGATGTTTTACGCGAGCACGTAAGAACGTGTGCGTACAACATTTCTCGAACTCCAAGTACTATGGAGCCTTCGCTCCAGTGCCAGATAAATACACCCAAAGTTGATGGACTAAGAACCCATGAACAGCCGAAATACTACAACTTAGATCTAGAGAAAACCAGCCGGAGAAATCAAAAATGCTAAGAACTAATCTCTCTTGGAATCACGAGAAGAAGGCAAATGAACCATAAAAATGGATGATTGAGAAGCAAGTTTGCACTTGCCTTCTCCTGCTGCTGGTAGGTGGTGGGGAGTAATGAGAGAAAGAAGAAGAAGTAATGGTGAGGATGAAGTAATGAGGAGAGAGAAAGAGATGAAAGCTTTAAATAGGAAGATGGTGGTAGGTGGGGTGTTGGGCCGGGTTTAAGGGGATTCAGCAAACCGAAACCCAATAAGACTAAAGCAGCAAATAAAATACAGGAAATAAAATTGCAGAAATATAATTAACATGAAAATTTTAAAGAGCAGATAATTAATTAACATGAAACTAAAGGAATTTAAATACAGAATAATACATGATAAATAATAAATAAATACACATGAGTTGTTCATATATAAAAATACGCATTCCGGGAACGAGGAGTGACAGTGTTAAACAACACGCTCACTACTCTGTTGTGTTAAAGAACACTTAGAGTTTTCTCTCTAGAATTCTGATTACTTCTGTACTTTGAGAGAGATGAGAGAACCTGCATATATAGCCCACGGGGCGGTTGCCAAGCAGTTGCCTGCACTTCAGGGTAGTGGCAGAACCACTTCTGAACATGCAGCAACTGCTGCAAACGTTCCCGCTCTAATATGCAGCCAGCCATATGCACATACGCACTCTAAACACACTGCGTACGCTACGTACGCTGCGCACACTGCGCACTCTACGTATGCTGCATATGCTGCGCACACTGCGCGCACTGGGCTGCGTACTGGGCTGCGTAACTGAGCCAGCGTAACTGGGCTCGCGTAACGGGCCGCGCAACGTGGTCACGCAAGTGGCTCGCGCAATGAGCGCAACTTAAGCGCACTATGCGCCTAGCGACGATGCTGACGTGCTAAGTGCAAAGTGCGCCAACAAAATGCCACATTATGCCTCATGAGCCCTTGAGCCCGAGTCCGAGCCCGAGCCCGAGCCCAAGTCCGAGTCCGAGTCCGAGTCCAAGTCCGAGTCGCTAAGCCCCAACGGGACTTAACTCTTATGGAAATAAATTTCCCAAGAGCAAAAAGCTTACAGCTTATTAATTGTTGATTAAGCCTTTATACCATCAATAATTAATCCCACATGGCACACACCCATGTGCACTACATGTGCATCTCTATAAAGAGTAAAGACTCATATATATGGAGATACACATTCCTTTCTAGCCGATGTGGGACTAAAACCAAAACAAAAGGCTATAAACCCAACAATAACAAATGTTTTAAAAACCAGACCGATGATCCAATGAAAAAATTTCGTACAGACCTGACTAGGGTTCAACCAGGTCTCATCGGTTTTGGTACAGGAGGAACCCTTCACTCATTCATAGCTCGCCACCATGCATGCACCTTCACCCTTTAGTTCCTCTCATTTATGAAATATGTTCAAATTCAAAGTATTCAACCACCATTATTTTTCAACCATTAATAGACTTCGTCATTTGATTCACTCTAAACCAACCAAAAGTACACTCACCATCAGCTACTAGTTACTTATACAGTATTCGTCCCATACCCAGCCCAAGGGTACATCACTCCCATGATGAAGTTGGTCAACCTCCTCAACTCAAAGGGCTTCTACATCACCATCGTCAACACCACCGTGTACAACCATGGCCGTCTGGTCCGATCCAAGGGCCACAAGGGCGTGCCGGGACTTCACGGCTTCCGGTTCGAGACCATCCCTGACGGCCTCCCACGGTCCCACGACGGCACCCAGGTGCTCTGCGACTCCACCTCCAAAGAATTTACTCCGTTCAAAGTGCTCAAGTTTTCTGACCAATTTTTTTTAACATGAAACAGTTCACCGTTTAAATCTCTGTTCAGTAAAAAAAAAATCCTCGGTTCTGTTATTCTCGGGACACAATTTTCGATAAAAAATTGAGAAAATAAAATAATTATAAAAACAACGTTTCAACGCAATACTTCAAAGAAGGTGCACAACAGAGATCCTAGGAGGATTCTGGATTACGATAATCTAAAAGATTTCGTAACAGTAGCAAACGACAGTAGCACTTCTAAACAGAAGGTACGAATTGAAATGCTAACAGCAGCAGCGATGACAGACGAAAGATGGAAGATGGCCTGCTGGGGTGAATGATCACCGTTGCTCAAAGCTTAATTTGCCCCACACGAACAGCTTCCAGGAACCAACAAGTTCGTCGGAGAACTCTGGAACACTCTGCTCTTCTGACTCCTCGGATGACAGCGGACTCCTGTAGCGCTAAATGACGCTGGTGCAACGCACTACTAAAATCTGCTTAATTGGCAACGTAAATTTTGCGACGTTACAAAAACGTCGCTAAATTATGGACATTAGCGACGTATAAATGAAACGTCGGTAACCGTCGCTACTAACGACGCAAATAGCGACGTGACAACGACGTATACTAGTTACGTGAGCTAGTCGTCGCGAAACGTCGCTACAACGTCGCTAATTGCGACTGATTTAGCGACGTTAATAATAACGTCTCTAAATTCTAACTAAATTAAATCCCCCCCGCCGATTCATTTCCCCCCATCCATTTTACTCTCTCACTCTCTTCCTCCGGCGCTCTCGCTCTCACTCTCTCCAGCGACTTCACTCTCTCCGGCGACTCTCCTCTGGTACGTGACTCCCTCTCTCTCTCTATTTGTTATTGGTGGTTGGGGGGTGCTGGTAGCTCTGGGGGAGGGGCAGGGGGGTGCGGGTGGTTGGGGGTGAGGAATAGTTGGGAGGTGGCTGGGGGGTGGGGCAGGAGGGGTGAGGGCGGTTGGGGGTGAGGAGGGAGGCTGGGGGAAGGGGAGGGTTAGGGTTCGGGTTAGGGGGGGAGGGGCGGGGTGGGGGGGTGAGGGCGGCTGGGGGGTGAGGGCGGGAAGGTTGGAAGGGGAGGGGGGATGGTGGGGGAGGGGTTGGGGATAGGGTTCGGGTTAGGGTTAGGGGTGGTGTAGGGGTTGGGGGGCTGGGGAGGGAAGGAGGGGCTGGTGGGGGAGGGGTTAGGGATTGGGTTCGGGTTAGGGTTAGGGGTGGTGTAGGGGGGGAGGAGGGAGGGGTGCCTGGGGGAGGGGAGATGGGTCAGGGGCACCGATACCGAAAAAACTGATAATTTAGTAATAGTTATTTGTTTTCCGACACCGAAAAATATGATACTCCGATTCGAAATCACGTACCGATAGTGCCGATATTTGTAACACGTAGTTTTGTTGGTTGGTTAATTTATAACACGATAGTGCTAATATTTGTAACACGTACCGTTAGTGCCGATATTTGTAGCACGCAGTTTCCTTGATCCCGATACTCATAGGAATGGTCCCGAGTCACGGCCGTAGTATGTAGTATATTCATTTTAGTTTGTAGTATATTCGTTTTAGTTTTGAAGTTTATTCGTTTTGTTGTAGGAATGGTCCCGACTCATAGGAATGGTCCCGAGTCACGGCCGTAGTATGTAGTATGTAGTTTATTCGTTTTAGTTTTGAAGTTTATTCATATTTGTAGATATCTAGAAATGGCTATATCTATGTATCTGCTAGACCGTTCGTGGATGTATAACTGCATTCGAGATGACATGTACGGTGTGCGAGATGAATACATCGCCAAAATAGAATAATTCCTCCAATTCGCGAAGGCGTTTCCTCAATCCATGGACGGCATGGACATTAAGTATGTCGGAACATGAAGTGTCAACCAGAATTGGATGTGACGTATCATTTATACGCAAAGGGTTTCCTTTCGAATTACTACCAATGGAACGCACACGGAGAGGTTGTACCTTTAGCATTCCAAGCGGAGCCTTATGTGGAGCCTTATGTGGAGCCTTTTGTGGAGCCTTATATGCATGTCCACAACCGAACTAGTGTCGACAACGAGTACGTGAACATGGTCTTCGATGCTGCGGGGCCTAGTTTCGATCCATACAATCGTGACACAGCTGAGGAGGCACCGAATGTCGATGCCGTAAAGTTTATGGAGTTGCTGGAGAATACAAAGACTCCTTTATACCCTGGCTATGAGGACCATTCACCGTTAAAGGTGATCACTCGGCTCTTGAGCATAAAGTCCGACTTTAACATGTCCCAAGAATGCTACAATAGAGTGCTCGAGTTAATTACCGATATCTTGCCGGAGGGTGCCAAGTTACCGAAAGACTTCTACCGCTCTAAGAGGATGGTGAGATCTCTCTGGATGGGATACGACAAGATCGATTGCTGTCAGAACGGATGCATGCTTTACTACAAAGATCACAAGGATGCAGAAGTGTGCAGATTCTGTGGTGCTGTTCGCTACAAGCCAACTGCTGCAGGCAAGTCTAGAAGACAGGTCTATAACCTTGTTTGAGGTAACTCTCGATCGGAGTACCTTCCTTGAAAGGGAACCAATCCTCGTCCAGCACGTTGTCGACGTGTTTATATTTCTCTATCAGTTTCTGAACATCGCTATCACTGAATGGCTGGAAGAAACGAGGATTACAAGCTTGAGTTTTAAAATCTTGTCTTTAAAGGCATGGCCCAAGAACAAATATGGCATCCACTTCGATGTGTAGCATGTACCTACAGTGGCATTCTTGTAGTATAGAGAGCATATCTTATAGTGATATAAGAGCTCCTCGAAGACTGCTACCATTTTAGAATTCTCTGTTAACAAGATATCCAGTTCTTCGTTTGTGGGTATGCACTCCTCATACGGGTTGTTTTCCATTGGCAGATGGGAAAGGAATTTTATCTCATAAATTGCAAAGCCAATATCCCCGTGAGGAGTCATGAAGGTACCAGTCTTATCGTTATACCTTTCTACAAGAGCCAAAAATATGTGGGCATTCGGATGGAAGCCATAAACCGTAGCCCAGACTGCTTCATAAAGACCTATCTCAAGAAGCTTGTCCTTAAATTGGTCAAAGACCCAATTAACCAAGCAACTCCAGCGTTTCATATCTGGATTCACCAGGCCTGTTAATCGTATGGTCTGATCCGAGTATCTTCCCTCAGCTTTTGCGAATTCGTTCGCAAAGATTAGTAATCTAACTAGAAATAACATAGAGGAATCTTCTAGAGGTACGCAGCCAGGCATCAAACCCCTCAGATATGAGCTGTATTTCTCTCAGGTGCTATAAAATTGGTCGCTCCCATTGGACCCAACCTAAAATAAATCCTCCCCACCCTTGCCTGCTGTATCAAAGTTATGTCCCATTCCATCCGGCGAGGGTAACTCAAAAATTCGTACCGAGACAGTGATAGTGTTTGCCATTGATTGTAAAAGTACAGAACAGTTTTATGGGAGGACTGAACTTAGACTCACAATACAAACTCGCTTGTACAAAGAAAGCCTAGGGACGAAAGCCTAGGTACAGCAGTCTAAGTACAATTATTTATTTAGATTCTGGGGGATGACGGTAGAGGCTCGGGAAGGCGACGGCAGCCCTGCCTTACTCCTTGGACGATCGGTATGCGGCCTTGGCTCCTTGTGAAAAGATGGTTGGCGTTGGTAAAGAAATGCTCTTCTTGCTCTCCTCCTGTTGCTCTTCTGGCTTCTCTCTGTGTATTTTCTTTTCGACTATTGGGGAGTCTCTCTGTATATGCGTGTTTCTCTCTGATATTGTCTCTTTTACAAGGGAATGGCACCTTGCTATTTATAATAGTGGGATGTGATCATTAGGGTTGCTAATGATTAGCTCTTGGAGATGGCGGCGGCCCGTAGATTGGTCAATCCAGGCCGTTCAGTTTTGATTGTGACGAATCCGAGCCATCGAGTGTAGATTACACCAAATCCTATTAGCAATTAATGCTGATTGGAATAAATCTTCCTCATAATGATCTTCTGATGTCTGCGAATAAATTAAATTTATTCTCCTGCCACGTGTCCCAGATTATTGGGATTTGACCCAATCTTTGATGGCAGTAATTCTGAGAAATTAATCGGCTTAGGACACGTGTCCTAGGAGCTACTGGGGAATCTGAACCATATGACGAGTGAGCCGCATATGAATAAGGTTAAGACCACGTGCCAGAGCTGTCTGGGTAGTGGCCCTCCCTTGAGCCTTTGAACCACAGGGAGGTAATCATTGTGAGCCGCATAGGGATACATCCACCTGAGCCGTATGGAGATGATCCTCTTGAACCGCATGAGAAGTTTTTACTTGAGCCGCATGAGGCTTCCTCGGCCTGAGCCGCATAGGACGGATTCACTCTGAACCGCATGAGAAGTCTTTGCTCGAGCCGCATGAGGCTTTCTCGGCCTGAGCTGCATAGGACGGATTCACTCTGAACTGCATGAGAAGTGCTTTGCTCAAGCCGCATGAGGCTTTCTCGGCCTGAGCCGCATAGGACGGATTCACTCTGAACCGCATGAGAAGTGAGCCGCATACGAACGCCCACGTGGCAAGGCCACGTGGCATTTTTTATGGCTCTCGGGAGATTTGTGTCAGAGATCTCTTTTCTCTTTCCTAGAGATTCGTCATTATGACAGAGTCATAATTACTTCTTTCTGTGTCAGGGCTGTCACTTTTTCAGAGTTGTCAGCCGTCAAGCAATTAATGCGAGAGGGCAGAGGAGAGGGCTGTCCTGCCACGTGTCTTTCTGAGCCGTATGGGATGTCTTGGACCGTATAGCCCCTTATGCCACATGACTCTCCGAGCCACATGGGCTTTATGAGCCGCATGGGGTTCTTTGGCCGCATGAGTCATTTTCTTTAGTATTTCTCATGCTTCTACAAGACCCCCTTCAAAGTTTTCAATTTGCAAAATTGAAATACTTTGAATAAGAAGCATGTCTGTGTTCTTCTAGCCGCATATGAAACCCTGACCGCATAGAGATCTTGGCCGCATAGGTTGTTCAGCCGCGTAGGTGGTTCAGCCGCAGGGGACTGTTCAGCCGCATAGCTTCTCGCCACGTGTGCGGGTCTTTAATTGCCTCAAATTCGTTTCAGCGCCGTCTTTGTAGGGGGGAATCCCAAGGGTTAGCTCATTAAATCTTTCGGATTTGACGCCTTGGGTGAATCTTGGAGACGAAACCCAAGGAGTCGGTTTCGTTTTTTGTGAGTCGGTCATTGGCCCACGTGTCCTCCTTCTCCCGTCTTCCTATAAATAGGAGGAGTTTTGAAGAGAGAGAAGGCTTCTTTATTTTCTTTCTTCTTCCTCAGACCTTTCCTATCTCGATTGCCCTTCCTCTCTTCGATAATTAATGGCTCCCAAGAAGACTGTGGCAGCTGTAGGATCGATTGTAGGAACGAGTTGTAAAGCGCAATACTCTAGAGGGGGGTAAATAGAGTAGGCAGCGGAAATTAGCTATTTAAAAATTGTTAGTAACAAGATCACAGATAATATATCACAGATATGTAAATGAAAAGTAGAGAGTAGAGAGCAAACGCAAACACAAGGATGTATACTGGTTTCCCTCTGTTGAGGACTAGTCCAGTCGGAAGAACTCTAGCTTCCAGTTGAATCTACTATAGAAAATCACCACAAGTTTTCATCCGAAGATCTTGTAACTTCTATAACGCGAGCTTTGATCCGAAGTACTCGACCAACTTCATTTGTGAAGTGTGTACCTTCAATCAAGCCTCCGATTACAACCACTCTGAAACTTCTAGACCGTACCGCACTGGCAAATCGACTAGAGGATTGTAACTGGCTTGGGATTTGAAAATGAAAGCTCAGAATACTTTCGAAGAAGTAGTAGGCTTATAGAGAAGAGATATAAAAGTGAATGAGTGTGTTGAAATGATCGAAATCCTTCTCTATATATAGTTTTTCCAAAGGCAGAATTCTGACAGAATTCGGGCAGAATTCGGGCAGAACTCTATGAAAAAATCTCGGTGGGATCCGTAGCTGCAGGAAGACCAAGTTCAAAAAGCAACGTTCACTAACCGAACTCTGGCCGAACTCTGGCCGAATTCGGGCCGAACTCTGGCCGAATTCTGTCCGAGTTCTGTTGGAGTTCTGTCAGGGTTTTTGCAAATTAGTTTTTGGGCTTTTTGAAAAGTCAAGCAGTTAGGAAGTAATTTGGGCTTTTGTAAGTGGGCTTGTTTTCAAAATAAAAGGGTATTTTGAAAATGTTTCTTGGGTAGCCTATTTGCCAGTACGATGTAGTTTACATCGTATTCCTAGACTCAATAAATATGCAAAATACATTGATAAAAATAGAAAAACCAAGAGCCCTTTGATGACGCCTTTCTTCAAATATCTGAGCAGACTTGAAGACGCCTTTTTTACTTGACGGCAATCGTCCAAAGATAAACAGATCTGGAAATCTGAATACCTTTCGGGGGCTTCACCCCCGAACCCCTGACGGGGGGCGCTGCCCCCTCGACCCCTGTCCGCTGACCGGGCAGCGGAACCCCCGATGCGAGGCCCCGAATAGGTCGTTAGGCGGTTCAGAGAAATCTTCTTGTGTAACACCGTCTTTGGCCCATCATCAATTCTCTATTGCATATGTCCTGGTTTGACAAAGCTTGATCATGCTTACAGCATGTCTACAAATACATGTTAGACACAATATGATACAAGCATAGCAATATGTTATAGAACATTTAGGACAATGCTAATATTAGGACAATGCTAAGTTTAAGTAGCAACAGAATAGTGATTACATGAATATTAGTGATGTCATTATGTTAAACTTAATTGATTAGCCATCTTCAAAAACATGATATAATCATTGGGCTAACAATCTCCCCCTTTTTGATTATGGCAAATCCTTTAAGTTTAATATATATACAATAGATGCATGTATCACTAATAGACACATAATACTAGAACATTGTGTGCTAACTTAAACTTATTTCTCCCCACTTAAACTCATTTCTCTTTATGGGGATATATGAGTTAAGTTCAAGTTCTATATTATATTATTTTGAAAAGTAGTTTCAAACTTGTGCTTATCTCATACTTCAGCTATTGATTTCTTTGAACAATTTATGTTCTTATCTTTATCAGCTTCCTCCACAAAAGCCTCTTTTAATGATGGTTTTATTTTCTTGGCTTTTTAGTTGACATTTTGGATACATGATATTTTTAATATCTTGATCTTGATAAACCATTCCTTGGGTTTTTACTTTTAGGAATTCTGGATTTTGATGTTGTTCGATGATACTGCATATATTCCTTTGAATCTAAGTTCTTAAGAGTAGAAATCATTTTGGGAACAAGCCGAAAGGGTCCTTCTGTCATACAGGTGTAAATAGCCTGAAGCGACACGGTGCACTAGTCTTCGGACTACCGCTAGCTGGGAACCGGCCCCTACAGCTAACCCGAAGTGATCAATACTTTATAGACTTAAGATTTATTAAGGTGTACTTGCAACTATCGTCTAGTTCTAGATCCAAGGTAGAACCCAGTCCCCTAGGTTCCAGAATACATCAACGTATCTACGTCCTACATTTTGATTTGCTAATGTTTTTATATTTTATTGTTACCCAATGATTTTGTAGCACATATGGATAAATGTAATTCATACATCTTATACCATATGCTACATTGTTCTAAGATTTTTAAGTCCAGAGAATATAATTTATTTCTTATTGCACTAATTCTTTTTAAATCCTCGGTTATTAAAGAAGAGATTTATTTTGGGTACAAGCCTACAAAAGGTCTGTCTGTCACCACGACTACGGTCGAAGCGAAGCGGTACTTAAGTGTTCCCCGGTGAACCTCCGTTAGCTGGGACAGTACCTCTACAGCTAACCCAAGATTGATCAACGCTTTATAAACTAAAGATTTATTGAGATCTAGTTGCAATTGTTATTTGATGGATTTTTGAATTTTAGATTTGATGGATAATATTCTCTCTTTATATTTTCACAAAGGTAGCATATGTTGATCTATCTTGTCAATTGTGAGATTCTATAGCATAGATCAATTTATGTCATCTTTTGATTTATACGATTATTCATCTTGCTAATTTGAAATATCTTTTGATTATTTTTAAATGTTCATTTAATGGATATTTCTTCTTTTGTCTAAAGATGATTGTTTTTTTTTGTATTCATGACTAATCATTGAATATTATGATATTGTGATTTCATCTTTAGCTTTTGTAATATTCGTAATATTAATGATTTTGAGCTTTATATTATTATCCTCTTATTCAAGTTACTTACTGTCTATAACAGTAATTCTTTGCGGGAAGAAGTCATGCAAATTGAATCTCTCTCTCAAAGTGTTTCTTTTCTTTAACCCTACGGTTGTCAGTGAACACCGTGCTAAGGATTTAAAAGGGAAGAAATGAACTTTGATAAGAAGACCTAATTAATTTTCTAATTTCTGGAAATATGTCTCTGAATTTTATTTTAAAATTTTATTTATACCATTATTATTTTGGATATAGCCATGTAAAGGTGGAGCAGTTAATTGTTTCAAGTCAATTAGTCCATTGACATGCCATATATCTAGAATACACTTTTCTTTGGACATATATCTAGTTTTGTTGTTCAAATGAATTTACTTATGATTTATGGATTTTATTATGGAAATTGTTTTTGTGATTTGAATCGCCAGGTTTCAGTCTGAGGACTAAACGGACGCATTCGAACATTTATAAAGAAGTTTTTCGTAATAAATTCCACATTTTTGAAAAGTTTTTTTGATTTATTGAAACTGTCCGGTACTTAAATGTTATTATTATAGACAATTTTTCAAAATCTTTTAATGTCTTAAAATATTTATATATATATATATATATATATATATATATATATATATATATATATATATATATATATATATATTGGAGATATATTTTGTTTGTTCATCTTTAAGCATTTATTCATTGGATATTTCTTTTATTTGCCTAAAGATGATATTTGTTTTGAGTTTGGAATTTTATATGCATTTGATCAAAGGAAAGAAAAGATGCATATCTTGGAAATCCCTTAGATCTTGTGATTATTTATTTTATCTATTTTATGCATATAAATTATTTTTGAACTATATACGCATATTTTAAGGGGGAGCAAATTAATTGTTTCAATTTTTTTATGCCCTTAATATGTGGTATACCTAGTTCATCATGGACATATATTATTTTACCTAATATCTTGTTGAGTTATTCATGATATTTGGATTTGTATTGAGTTTATGAGAGAATATATGATTATTATTATTATTTACCTTTAATTCTCTCATTCGAGTTTCTAAAAGTTATCTTGCCAAATATATATTTAATTTATTGATAATCCTTTTGAGTTTAAACTGATTTGGCATTTCTTTTTGAGATTTTATCTCAAAGTTCATGATTATCTATATTTAGACTGATCATACTTTGCGGAGGAGCATTCAAGTCGACTGGATTTCTCCTTCTCAAGTGTTTTGTCTTCGTTACCTTCATGTTTATCTGATGGATATTTATCATGCTAAGGTAATTGAATTCAAATGCATGAACTTTGGTATAGATTTTGTATAGATCCTAGTATATTTATTTTGTTTTCTTTTTGATGATTATACTCTTAATGGAATTGATTCACTAATTTGTATGGGCAAATTATGAATCATATTTTCTTCTGATCATTGTTAAAAGTCTGATTATATTTTTGATTTTTTATATATACTAGATCTACGAATTTCTATTCCTCATGATTCATTTATATTGATAGATTTTTTTTGGTCAAATGTCATTCAAAACATATGTCATTTTTTGATTTCTAGTTGGTAAACTATTTATTGATTGATTTTTTTTACCAACTATACTGTGTTGCCAAGTTTTTATTATTTAGTTATGAAGTTTTCTAAACTTGTCGTTACACTGTTCTCCTAATTCTTGATCAAGATTTGTTTTCCTCATTTACTTATGCTTGAGTTCATTCTAGCTCTAATTACGGGGGAGCTTATTTTTGATCATGTCAAAGGGGGAGAAATGAGTTTAAGTGGGGAGAAATAAGTTTAAGTTAGCACACAATATTCTAGTATTATGTGTCTATTAGTGATACATGCATCTATTGCAATATATATTCACTATTGATTCTCAATTTTATTGTAATTAACTTCTTATGAATTAATTACATCTTTATCTGATAAAGTTTATTTATGCATATTTTTTTTTGATCTTGTGATATTTTTTTTATGCTTATTAAGGATACATGAATAATTCATTTTCATTTATATGTTGCTCATGTTTCTTATATTTTTGTATAAATATCTTTATGGGGATATATGAGATAAGCACAAGTTTGAAACTACTTTTCAAAATAATATAATATAGAACTTGAACTTAACTCATATATCCCCATAAAGATATTTATACAAAAATATAAGAAACATGAGCAATATATAAATGAAAATGAATTATTCATGTATCCTTAATAAGCATAAAAAAATATCACAAGATCAAAAAAAAACATGCATAAATAAACTTTATCAGTTAAAGATGTAATTAATTCATAAGAAGTTAATTACAATAAAATTGAGAATCAATAGTGAATATATTATGCAAGCACAAGGTTAAAATAAAATTATATGTATATACTTTTCAAGTAAATAGGAGACTTGTGCTAAACATACATACTCACAAAAAAATACTGATCAAAGTAAATACGACATGTTAAAGACAAATCGGTAAGAAGTGACCATTCAAAGAAAATATTGAAGAGTCAAAACATATTGACCAAAACAAAATTAAGCTCCTATGCATGCTTCAAGGATAAAACCAAAATAAAGAGCATACATAGAAAATGTGTCACACTAATAAAAATAAACACTATATAGTGTGAACTAATCATTTAAGCTAAACAGCTAGTCATGCTAGGATTATGTCTCATATTGATTCAAACAATAAACAATTTAAAAGACATCAATGAGATCTAATAGAAAGAAATCAATAAGAACATGCTAGATATTAAAAACTATTTAGGAAGCATGTTACCGAAGTGGTTCTAGTGACCACACTTATGTTGGTGCAATTGCTTGGAAGATGATCTTTGTAGCTTTGCAATCACCAACATGTTCCATGGTTATATTTGATATGAGAAACTTCACCTGCAATATTAGGTGAAGACTTTGGTATCCAATACTTGGATCCACATTTGTTAGCTTTGGGAACCCATTTGCACAAGTTTATATCAACTAGTTTTCTAATCTGACAATGATTAGAAACATGTCCATTCAAACCACAATAATGACAGAAAGAATTAATATTAGTACTATGTGCAACAGTATGAGAACGTACAGTAGTGTGATATGATGTGCGTGGATACTTGTAATAGAAAGCATGGTTGTGTGAAGCTTTAGCTTTGCTTGCTTCCTTAGTAAAAGATCTGACATGTGCGACTTTGTGATGTGCTAAGTGTCTTGTGTTAGACTGAGTCATAGGTTGTATTACCTGCTTTCCCAGTCTAATCTCTAACTTTTTAGAGTTAGCATAGATATCATCATACTTAGCAGAAAGAGCATCAATTCTACATGAAGCAATAGAATATTTCTTCTTTTCTAATTCTAATTCCTCCTTAAGCTCAGCATTTTCTTGAGTGCTTTTCTCAATGCATTCAAGCGCCTCATGCAATCTAAACTCAAGTGTGGATATCTTAATAGAATTATCAGAAGTAGAAGTATCTCTAGCATCATTCAATAAGCAAGTAAGCTTTTTAATCTCATGCTTATAGGATAGAATATCCTTTCTAGCTTGCTTATATTTATCTAATACTTTCTTGTGTTCTTCTAACAGATCACTGAAAGCATCAGATAAATTATCATAAGAAAATTCACTCTCTTCAGAAAAAAAATTATTTTGTACCTCGTTAGATAATGCCATTGTGCATAAATTTGCAGCTTGATGAGGTTTTTCTTCTTCTTCTTCTTCAGACTCTCTTGCTTCGCTTTCACACCATATGCCCGATGATCTTCCTTCATTTGATTGTTCGTAGTGACTCTCCTTTATTGTAGTAGTACAATCTTCTTGGATGTGGTCTATTTTCTTGTAATTGTCACATACAAGCTCTTCTTCGTATAAGGGATTATGCTGTACCTTAAATTCCAATTTCGTCATGTACATATCTGCATCATTATGAAGACTATCCTTCTCTCTGGAGTTGCTAGCTTTGCTTTCATACCTGCACTCATAAGTAGCTTCAAGAACTTTCCAAATTTTATGAGATGTTGTGCAAGTAGAAATAAGATTGAATACATTTGTGTCTACAGCACAATAAAACATATGCATAGCTTTTGTATCAAGGCTAGCTAACTTCTTCTCTTCATCCGTGTAACTATAATAAGGCTTATTGATTATAGAGGATGTAAGAATAGAAGTGATAGTAGGCTTTTTGTAGCCGGTGACAACAATTGACCATAAGTCAAAATCTAGAGACTTTAAGTAGAAGCTCATCCGTGTCTTCCAATAGCTATAGTTTGTTCCATCAAATAGTGGGAGTCTATTTGAGGATTGCTCTTCAGTTTTGAAGTACATACTTGCTATATGTGATACAGTGATCTATGTAACAGCAGTTATATAATAACAATATTACCTCGCTTTACCTGTATAACCCGCTTTGATAATGAGGATCTGCTCCAAGGATGTTAAGCCAAATAATAAAGTCCTTGCTAGGATACCAATTGAAAGAGCAATTGGTATAAGCAATAAAATCTCTATAAGGAGAACCTGCTCTGATACCAATTGTAGAAACAATTGGGATCAGAATATATTACCTCTATAAAGAGAACCCGCTATGATACCAATTGTGGGAGCAATTGGTATGAGCAGCAATATCTATATACCAAGCACCTGCTCTGATACCAATTGTAGGAACGATTGTAGGAACGAGTTGTAAAGCGCAATACTCTAGAGGGGGGTGAATAGAGTAGGCAGCGGAAATTAGCTATTTAAAAAATGTTAGTAACAAGATCACATATAATATATCATAGATATGTAAATGAAAAGTAGAGAGTAGAGAGCAAACGCAAACACAAGGATGTATACTGGTTTCCCTCTGTTGAGGACTAGTCCAGTCGGAAGAACTCTAGCTTCCAGTTGAATCCACTATGGAAAATCACCACAAGTTTTCATCCGAAGATCTTGCAACTTCTATAATGCGAGCTTTGATCCGAAGTACTCGACCTACTTCAATTGTGAAGTGTGTACCTTCAATCAAGCCTCCGATTACAACCACTCTGAAACTTCTAGACCGTACCGTACTGGCAAATCGACTAGAGGATTGTAACTGGCTTGGAATTTGAAAATGAAAGCTCAGAATACTTTCGAAGAAGTAGTAGGCTTATAGAGAAGAGATATGAAAGTGAATGAGTGTGTTGAAATGATCGAAATCCTTCTCTATTTATAGTTTTTCCAAAGGCAGAATTCTAACAGAATTCGGGCAGAATTCGGACAGAACTCTATGAGAAAATCTCGGTGGGATCCGTAACTGCAGGAAGACCAAGTTCAAAAAGCAACGTTCACTAACCGAACTCTGGCCGAACTCTGGCCGAATTCGGGCCGAACTCTGGCCGAATTCTGTCCGAGTTCTGTTGGAGTTCTGTCAGGGTTTTTGCAAATTGGTTTTTGGGCTTTTTGAAAAGTCAAGCAGTTAGGAAGTAATTTGGGCTTTTGTAAGTGGGCTTGTTTTCAAAATAAAAGGGTATTTTGAAAACGTTTCTTGGGTAGCCTATTTGCCAGTACGATGCAGTTTACATCGTATTCCTAGACTCAATAAATATGCAAAATACATTGATGAAAATAGGAAAACCAAGAGCCCTTTGATGACGCCTTTCTTCAAATATCTGAGCAGACTTGAAGACGCCTTTTTCACTTGACGGCAATCGTCCAAAGATAAACAGATCTGGAAATCTGAATACCTTTCGGGGGCTTCACCCCCGAACCCCTGACGGGGGGCGCTGCCCCCTCGACCCCTGTCCGCTGACCGGGCAGCAGAACCCCCGATACGAGGCCCCGAATAGGTCGTTAGGCGGTTCAGAGAAATCTTCTTGTGTAACATCGTCTTTGGCCCATCAACAATTCTCTATTGTATATGTCCTGGTTTGACAAAGCTTGATCATGCTTACAGCATGTCTACAAATACATGTTAGACACAATATGATACAAGCATAGCAATATGTTATAGAACATTTAGGATAATACTAATATTAGGACAATGCTAAGTTAAGTAGCAACAGAATAATGATTACATGAATATTAGTGATGTCATTATGTTAAACTTAATTGATTAGCCATCTTCAAAAACATGATATAATCATTGGGCTAACAGCAGCAAAGGGCAAGAAGGCGGCCTCCACTTCCGCCTCGGCTGCGGCTGCTACTCCGCAGGTCGTCGTACCTGATGTTCATCCTGACGTTCGCCCTCCCATTACTGGTAAAGACAATGTATGAGTTAAAGAACCCCAACTGCCATGGCTACGTCGCATACTTTATGCATGAGCCTTTGTAAATCGCATGTTCGCCCTACGGTTGAGCTGCGAGCCGTATAAGAAAACCACCGTGTCTGTATGCGCGCCTTGTCGGCAAAGCCACATAAGTGACGCTAAAACGCATAGACTTTTATTATACGGAGCCGCATAAGCGTTCTTCTGGGCTTGAGCCGCATGAGGCTTTTTGGAGCCGCATAAGACTTATGAGAGCTTCATGGGACCACATGGATGTTTTCTTGAGCCGTCTGGGGTTTGAAAGCACCCAATCAGCTCTTTTTATCCCTCCGTTTAACTTACTTTTCTCTGTCTGTTCTTCAGTGAATCTGCCGGTTAACGCTGCTGGATTACTCTTGGTGGGTAGCGCTCAAGCTGCTCTCGGCTATAGGTACGACCATATTGTTCAGCATATGACGGACCAGTTTCCGAGCGACGAGCCTATGGCTAGATTGAATGCCATCAAGAATCAGTCTTTCCATTTCCTTAATGCTATGATAAACTCCGAGAAATTTGAAAGGGAGTATTTGAAGCCTGCATTCTTTTTTGGAGACGCCTTGACCGTAAAGAACGATCATGTTCTGGAGGTGTCGGAGGATTGGAGTTTTGTTTCTAACGGGATGGCGATCCGCATCCCCCAGATGGAGCGACACTTCCCATTATCTTGGTTCAATATGCTCCCGTTGGACCGGAAGATGTGGAAGACTTTAACCCCTACCAGAAGTGGGATGTTTGTGGGGAACATCCATTATAATAACAATCTGAAGTCCGTGACTGCCGGAAAAAGTGCATACTAGTTGTTCTGTGACGGGGTTGGTCCCAGGTTCTTTCCTGAATGTGGCGGGCCCTAACTTCACATTCTCTACTGCCGATACTTTTATAAATCAGCTTGCTCGAAAAGGCTCCTATCCCGTTGGTCGGTTGACGTTCCCTGGTTGGGTACACCCTATTCCCTCGTGGATCAATTTGTCTACTTGGATCTTGCAGAAGTATGAGGTCATTTTGTGCGAGATTGGCCTTTACCACGCTATCCGAGGTACCAGTCATGGCTTGTCCATAAACAAGAAGCTGTTCATGTCTCTGCTGGAAATGTATAATTGCCGTACGGGGACCTTTTACACACCTGTAGGGGAGATGGAACTCGCGCTCCATGAGATGCACGCGGTCTCCAAGCTTCCTTGGGGGGATGAAGCGTATACTCCCACTAATGAGGAACTCGAGGATTTGGAACGACGGTATCCTGGCTTCGTGGCTCTTTACCAGGAGATATTGTGCCATTATAACACATGCCATCAAATAACCCGAAAGGCTGGTAACTCGGAAGGGAATGATCCCTATACCAAGGATTGGGTGCACTATCTCTTCCCGGTAGATGCCTCAGGTCGAGTCAGCTCTCGTCGCCCTCGATCTCAGGAAGCGGTTAAGGACTTGGTGTCGTCGGCTAAGAGAGTGGCCACTACCAGTGACGGATTAGGGAGCAAGACTGACACTTTCGGTTACTTTTACCAGGATACTCAAGAGCTATCCGAGAAAGCGCTTCTGGTGAGATTTTTGATGATCTGGCTACGAAATTGTGTAGTCTCGGGAGGAGCCGGATCTATTGAGAGAATTAGTCGTAACTTCATCCTTCCGGCTGTGAAATTAGTTTTACGAATCAGGCTAGCTCTCCTCCCGGCCATGGTGTGCAGCATACACCGTGGCCTTCGTACCTTCACATCCAAAGTCATTGCTCGCGACGTGACCAAGGATTTTGAATGAACTGAGTTGTCCTATCACTATTTGATGAGGTGGCTACTGATACATTACCCGTCTTTGATGAGGCCGGGCTCTGAAGACGGTGTGACTGATGATGACGCATTTATCTTTCGCAATCGTGACGAGCCTTGGGAATGTAAAACCATACGGGCTTGCCGGATGGCATTGGCGAGGGCAGATAAGTATCATATTTTCGTATTCGTCCCTCGCTTTACTGCCAGGGACATAGAGGCTGTACATATTAACGGTATCGCGCCCCCTCAGCTTCTGGATGGCCAGATGCTCCTATGGCTGCGTAACATTTGTCCCGCACATCTGGTGTATCGTAATCGTAATACTGTCTTTCTGGAGCCTTATCTGTCTAGCAGGTTTGCCCGGCAGTTTGGATACATCCAACTTTGTCTGGACAGCCCCAGTTCTTGTCTGGGTTATGAAGGTAGCCTTCTTGATGGTATCAGAGCTTGGCAATATTATGATTCGTTCCATACTCGTACCATTTTCTCGGTCCCTGCTATTAAGGAGTCAGTGGAGATCTTGTATATGGCGGCTTTGTATCATGTCATGACGAACAAACCCTCGGT
Source organism: Iris pallida (assembly GCA_029216955.1). Classification (NCBI taxonomy): domain Eukaryota; kingdom Viridiplantae; phylum Streptophyta; class Magnoliopsida; order Asparagales; family Iridaceae; genus Iris; species Iris pallida. Next base: position 317,165 of record JANAVB010008997.1, on the reverse strand, counting down.
CGGTTTTAACCCAGGTACCAGTTTTATTGTTGGTACCGGTCTGGAGGAAGGCTCTCAAGGGGCCAAGTAAAGAAAGACTAGAGCCGAAGTACCAGATTTAGACTCCGCTGCTGAGGGTGACGAAGGCAACGAGCATGATAAAGATGACTCTATCCTTCCAGTGGCCGATGCAGAGGTGGGTCAACCGCCTGTTTCGTCAGATGAGACGTTGGGGGATCAGTCCCTCGTTGCGCCTGGTCCTACTCCGAAACGTAGCAGGCAAGTTTCTCCTGTTGGCGGTGTTTCTCGATCCCGGAAGCTGGTTGCGACTAGGCTCCGCCCGCTAGCCATAAGAGAAAGTGGAGAAGAAGTTAACCCTGCGTCAGAGGTAACAAAACTGCTCTCGATTCCTTCTTCCTTCTTTCCTTCGAGCTTCAATTCTAATCGTCTTCGTTCTCTCTTTTAGGTGTCAGGAGAAGAAGAAGAGCCTCAAGATGTCGAGGTGGTGACCCAGGATGACAGGGACTCCCGCGAGCCTATTCCTTTTCAAAATGAGGCAGATCAATCTGTATCCCCCTTCAAGGTGACGGGGACAGAGGACGTGACTGGGTTTAACTCGGGGATCACGGGTGAGGGGACCACGCCAGTTGTGGATGAGCTGCAGCCTTTATGCCCCTCCCTGGTGTCACGACCCGCACCCTAGAGTGAGGGCACGAGACGTGAATACGCCCAGCCTACGCCGCAGTGTCGGCGGTAGAACGCTGTCCTAGGTCACAACATCTAACAATTATATAACTAGCAGTTTATACTCCCCGAATGGGGGTGACATAGCAATAGAAACTCAATCACAACTAAGGAAGATATTGCACGATATGAATAGAACTCAAGGAAATGAAATAGATAAAACAATAGTCTAAGATAATCCTAGCAGTACAAGTCTCAGATAAAAGAATATATACAACTGATCTCCACATAGAGTCTAACTAACATAATCCAACTACATAGATAAAAGCCTAACTATCTAGTCTAAGCAGTCGGGGGAAGGTCCTCAGCTACTGCTGGATCCTCCTGAGGGTCTAGCTCACATGTGTCATCAAGGGCTGCCCCGTAGTAAGTGTCCAGGCAAGCCTCCTCCTCGTCCTCTGTAATATTTTCAACAGGTCCAGTCAGGACAGGAGCGAGCACAGTACATCTCAACAATTCATAGCAGGTTAGAAAATATAAACATGCAGTAAAGTAAGATACAAGTACTGAAAGAAATGCGGTATGTAAACAGGAAGAGAACTGTAATAGAAATATCTACTATACATAGAGAACTAGCAGTGACTAGTGAGTCAGAGTACAATCATGAACATGTAAATGGCCTGGGATGATTCTGATAAGACACTAAGGAATGATTCTGATAAGAAACTACTGGTGTATTATTCACATGTCCACTTATACTCCCCCGTACCCCCAATCAATACACATGGATCCAGCCAGGTTATGTTATATGATGCTATGTAACAGACCCCGAAGGTGATAGACCCCGAAGGTGATGAACCCCGAAGGTGATAGACCCCGAAGGTGATACATAGTAGTCCCATGAATGGGATAATGATTCTAGGAAGACTCTACGATCATAAGAGTATATGTCGTAAGTGATCAAAGAACCAATAAAGCATGTGATACGCCATGTAAGTGAAACGCACAGAACATGTAGTACCTGATGCTCCCTAAGGATAACATCTCAAGAAGGGATCCATATAGTACCAATCCGTGTGACCAACGTGACAGTACAAGTAAAGTAATCAACTGCAGGAAATAATTCTAAGTAGGATATGAAATGATCAGAGAATGTACTCGCCTATAACTGAGTGTCCGGTATGAAACGTACTGTCCAAGGAGTGGTGTCTGGCTCCTAATCAGAACAACACAAGTCACAACAAGTCCAGAATATCAAAATGGAGTCCTACTATGCATTCTACATGATTCTAAATCAATCTAGGCCAAAGTCAACTCTTGGTCAACTTTGGTCAACCCTAGAAGTCAAACTAGGTCCACCAAGTCTAATTAAGTCTAAACTAGGCTAACTAGGTCTAATGCTTCTATTCTAGACAACACACAAATCAAGTACTCCTTATACCTAAGCACATACATATTATATATATATAGATACAATATTGTTGAATCTATACTAAGAATACCTAGGCTAATACCATAGGTACATACATATAGGCACAAAGCATAGCACACTACTATAGACATTCATATTCTAGGATGCATATACTAGAGCATAAAGGAGGGGGAAAACATATGTGTGTGTGTGTATACAATTTAGAGTGTGTGTGTCATGGCTAATAAATGTGCAGGAATTTAAATAACAGTGCATGGGACAAAACAGTGAAAGCATTATAAAACAGTGAAGAAGAAGTGTGTGCAAGGATACAATGTGTGGAAGGGTGTACAGGAGTGTTCAGGAATTTGCAAGCAGGAAATAACTCTAGTGTGTGTGTGTGTATAGGTGAGCTAAAACAATGTGTGCCACAGGATTGTGTTCTCAGGTATTCAACCACAGTGAAGAAATGACATGCAATAAGTTCTCATATTTTGGAAAGGAAATCAGATCACAGGTTTTAAATCAAACCATGAAACATTGACAGGTAATTAAGAGGACCTGTGTGTATAGATATGCAGATATGTGATAGTGTTCAGTTGTGTGTAGCAGTAACTTGTGTTCAGGCAAGTAATATGTGTCAATAGTATTAAGAGAGGAACCTGTGTGTGTATGGGAAATAATCAGGAAAACAGGGAAAGGAAATGCTGTGCAGGAAAAATGATAATGTGGCAGGAGTTTAAGTGACAGTATGCAGGAAACAAAAGCAGTGAAGGATTATGATAATAGGCAATTCCACACACACAAGTAAAACTGGAAAATCTCAGATTTCTACCAAGTTAGCACATTAGTTACTAGGAAGAAAGGAGAGGAAATCAAAACATGGTTCAACTTATAATACCAACTAGACAATCTCAGTTAACACCCAAGACTGGAACCCAATTCAGTCTTTACTTAAACTAACATACAATATATAGGAATGAAATCACATTATCTCAGTGAACTCAGGGTATAGGGGACTGGAACAACTCAGTTTAAAACCAATTTATGTATATATCAAAACTGGGATTAAGACTGATACTACACAACACCAAACATTGCAAAAATTGAATCACATATAGGTGGCATGTAGGATAACACATCTGAACTTTAGAAACATGTATTAAACAATAATTTGTAGGTTAAATAGTCTACCAAAACTCATATTCGAAAACTGTATCCAAATGGCTAATACTACATATCATTTCAGATTTGCAAGTTGGAAATTAACTAATAAAATCACATTCAAACACAACTAATGAGTTGGTAACATAATGCATATATTACATAGGTGTCCTGAACCTATTTGTGTCCAACATGATGGACACAAACGTGTCCAAACAACAAGTGTCAAAATAGTGCACTGGCACTGCACCACAGTGCACTGCCTCGTGCGTGTGTGCACGCGTGTCGTGCACACGACACAGCACGAGGTAGGCCTCGTGCCCATGCACCTGGGTACCCTTAGACTAGGGTTAAGTCTAGGCCTTCCTGTCCTGGGTCCTCGTGTCCACGTGTCCCAGTTAGACACGCGGATCAGAGCCCAACACACGAGTACACAGACTCAGTGTAAAACTAGTGTGGCGTGTCGTGCACCCTCGACACGATACGAGAAGTCGTGCCACTTGGGGAGTGTCATGACAGACACTACCCCACAGTGTGTGTCAAATTATTCGTGTCCACGAGTCGTGTCCAAGGAGTTGTGGGCCCCGAGTAGCAGGGGACTCCTACAGCAGCGCGCGACGTGTGCACGCGCGTGTCCAGGCAACAAAAGCGACACAAAAGTGACACGAAACTAAAACACAAGCACAGGAACCTAGAGACAACCTCAGATCTAATATTCCTATTCAAAAATAATGGAATAAATCGATCGAAATGCCCTTTGAGGCATTTCGTCGAACACAGTGTCACTGCCACTGATACGTGTCCATAATGGACACGAAACCACTGACACAGGATACGAATCCAATACTGACCTTAGGGTGGGATCTTAGGCTTCCTATACATGAAGACTACATGGAGTTTCATGGAGAAAAGAGAGAGATACCTCAATGTGAAGTTTCAATGGAGAGGGTCCTTTGTTAGCTCCTCACTTTGATATCCCAATCCAACCAATCAATACCAAACTGAAATAAAACTCCAACAACAGCAAGTATACCAGTATTAAAAACTATTGCAATTGGTTTGAGGATTTTAGGACCTAAAATGGAATTAAAATGGATTAATGAAGACAAGAACTCACCTCCTTGAAAATAGGGCTCTTCCTAAAAAGAGGCAACCCTAGTTTTGAGAGGGATTATATAGGGTGGGATTCCCTAGATGGATATACTTGGCCGGCCAAGTGGGTCTAGGACTAGGGTCTTGTCATTTGGTTGGGCCTTGGGCCAAGCTACAAGGCTAAAACTTAAATTGACTTATCAATAGTTCTAATCATAAGTCATGACTTATGACTTCTATTCCTCTTTGCTAAAAAGACTTAAACCAAGTGCTAGGCTAGGTTAGACTAGAGCCTCTTGACCTAACCATGGCCCACTAACTAGGGTTAGTTTCTAGGTTGGTCTACATGAGTCAAAACTGACCAAAAAACAAACTAGTCCAAATAAATCCAAAATAAATTATAAAAATTCCCATAAATTCTAATTAATACTAATAAATTTTATTTACCCCAAAAATGATAATTTTACCCTCAAACTAGAAATGTGGTAATGACAAATCTACCCTCCTTAAAAGAATTTCGTCCTCGAAATTGAAAGGCGAAATGCAACTGATGAGAAGGATAGAAAGTATACCTCAAGGTCCAAAAAGATAAGGGTACCGCTCGCACATCTCATCCTCCCGCTCCCAGGTAGACTCTCCTGGAGAATGATGCCTCCATGCGACGCGTACCAAAGGTATCACCTGGTTCCTCAGAACCTTCTTCCGTCGATCCAGAATCTCCACTGGCTGCTCTGGATAGCTGAGAGAAGGGCCCACCTCAATCTCCGAATGATCGAGCACATGGCTAGGGTCAGCCACGTACCGTCTCAACTGTGATACATAAAATACGTTGTGGACCCCCACAAGTGCAGGCGGCAAGTCTAGCCTGTAAGCCACATCACCGACTCTCCCGCTGATAACGAAAGGGCCGATGAAGCGTGGGCTAAGCTTCCCGCCTCCACCAAAACGTATTGTACCACGAGTCGGAGATATCCTCAAAAAAACCTGGTCTCCGACCTAATCACAAGCAAGGTCTCAATTAAAATAAATAACAAACATGATCAAAATCACAAACAACAACCTAAATCTAATCCTACTCTAATCTGTACCTCAAACTCCAAGGGTCTCCGGTGGCTATCGGCCCAGTGCCGATGTCTGTCCTGCGCCACGCGAAGTCTGTCCCTGATGAGCTTCACCTTCTCGGCCGCATCCACAATCATCTCTGGCCCCAGCAAAACTCGCTCACCAACATCATCCCAGGATAAGGGTGTAGGCACCTACGTCCGTACAGAGCCTCGAAAGGTGACATCTCGATGCTGGCCTGGAAACTATTGTTATAGGTAAACTCCACCAAATAAAGATGATCCTCCCAGGAACCTCCAAAGTCCAGGACGCACATCCACAGTATATCCTCAAGGGTCTGAATAGTCTGCTCTGACTGTCCGTCCGTCTGGGGGTGGTATGCAGTACTAAACTTGAGTTGAGTGCCCAAGCTGGTCTGCAGACTCCTCCAGAAATGGGAAGTAAAATGGCTATCCCGATCTGAGGCGATGCTGACCGAAACTCCGTGGATCCTGACTATCTGCCGCATATACATCTTCGCCAGCCTCTCTGTAGACGTACCCACCTTGAATGGCAAGAAGTGGGCCGATTTGGTCAACCTGTCCACGATGACCCAAATCACGTCTTTCCCTCCTGGAGTACGCGGCAATCCTGAAACGAAGTCCATCGTGATATGCTCCTATTTCCACTCGAGAATGGGCAGCGGCTGTAACAATCCACCGGGCCTCTGTCTCTCTGCCTTGACCTGCTGACAGACCAAGCACCTAGCTACGAACTGGGACACCTCCCGCTTCATTCCTGACCACCATACATGCTCCTGTAGATCTCGGTACATCTTGTTGGCACCCGGGTGAATAGAGTACTGAGATCTGTGGGCCTCCTGCATAATCTGCTCTCTGAGCTCCCCGCTAGGCACACAGAACCTGGCATCGTGCCTCAGGGCACCATCCTCTGCAAGTGAGAACTCAGGATCCCCCACTCCCATACTGATCTGCTCTCTGATACTCTGAAAAGCCACATCCTGAAACTGAGCCGCCTTGATCCTGTCCATCAAATCTGACTGAATCTGCATCCCCTACAGCTGGATCTGCACTCCTAGCACGATCACCTCAATCCCAAGGCTCTCCAAGTCGGCAAGCAAATGCCGATCTATGGTCAAACACATGGTTGTCGGATACCTACTCAAGGCATCGACAACCACGTTGGCCTTCCCTGGATGATACTGCAGTGCAATGTCGAAGTCCTTCATCAACTCCAACCATCTGCGCTGTCTCATGTTCAAATCCTTCTGAGTGAACACATACTTAAGGCTCTTGTGATCTGTGAAGATCTCCACCCTCTCACCATACAGATAATGCTTCTACAGCTTCAAAGCAAAAATCACTGCTGCCAGCTCCAGGTCGTGGGTAGGGTAATTCTTCTCATGGGGATGTAACTGCCTGGAAGCATAGGCAATTACCTTCCCGTGTTGTTGCAACACACAACCCAGCCCCTTCCCTGAAGCATCACTATAAATAGTAAATCCACCTGATCCTGAAGGCAACGTCAGAATCGGAGCTGTCGTCAGCCGCTTCTTCAACTCATCAAAAGCTGCCTGACACTCCTCTGACCAAACATACTCAGCATCCTTCCGGGTCAACCGTGTCAACGGCTCTACAATCCGGGAGAAATCCTGCACAAATCTTCGGTAATATCCTGCCAGCCCCAGGAAGCTCCTGATCTCTGCAACTGAAGTCGGCGCTGCCCATGCCTCAACTGCTACAATCTTCTTGGGGTCAACTGAGATACCATCTCCAGTCACCACGTGCCCCAAGAAATCCACCCGGTCCAAGAAAAACTCACACTTGGAGAGTTTTCCATAAAGCTGCTCCTTCCTGAGAATCTCCAGCACTATCCGTAAATGCTCCTCGTGTTCCTCCTCAGTCTTGGAATATATCAAGATATCATCTATGAACACTACCACAAACTGATCCAGATACTGATGGAACACCTTGTTCATAAGGTTCATAAACACAGCTGGTGCATTGGTTAGCCCAAACGGCATAACCAAAAACTCGAACTGTCCATACCGCGTCCTGAAAGCGGTCTTGGGAATATCCTCCCCCTTCACCTTCACCTGATGATATCCCGACCTCAGATCAATCTTAAAAAATACCCGAGCTCCGCTCAACTGGTCAAACAGATCGTCGATCCGCGGCAGTGGGTATCGGTTCTTGATCGTGAGGTTGTTGAGTGCCCTATAGTCAATACACATGCGTACTGACCCATCCTTCTTCGGCACAAACAACACTGGTGCACCCCATGGCGAAGAACTCGAGCGGATGAAGCCCTTATCCTGTAGCTCATCCACCTGCTTCTTCAGCTCCACCAGCTCGCTGTTGTTCACCCGATAGACATGCTGAGAAATGGGCTCCGCTTCTGGGACTAAGTCTATCGAGAACTCTATGTCCCTGTCTGGTGGCAGTTTCGGCAACTCCTCCGGGAAAACATCCATGTACTCTGCTATCAAGGGGTATGGAATCGTCTGCTCCTCGACCGAGACTCCACAGAAGACTCCGCTGCTCTGCTCTGCCTGACGTCTGGAGTACTCGAACTCTGGCTCCCCTGGCGCTTTGAACATAACTCTACCCCCTCTGCAATCAATGCTGGTGTGGTGCCTGCTCAACCAATCCATGCCTAGTACTATATCGTAGTTCGGCAATGGCATTACGAGCAGGCTCACCTCCAACTCACGGCCTCCCAAAACTACTCTCCGACCCTTATAAACATCACTCACGAGGATAATACCACCTCCGATCGTGATCTTGTAAGTCCTAGGCAACGATTCAGCTATAATACCGTGTCTAATCGCAAAAGATACTGAAATGAAGCTATGCGATGCACCAGAATCAAACAATGCAAAAGCTGGACTGGAGTCGAGAAGAATCGAACCTGCAATCAGCTCTCCAGTCACCTCTGTATCTCCAGCTGCCATGGCAAAAGCTCGCCCCTGGTGGCCTCCCCTGGCCTGCTGCTAGTGCTGGACAAACCTCTGCTGCTGCGTCGGCAGGGCTGGTCCCCGCTGCTGGCCCACTGAAGCTCTGGCTCCTCCTTCCGGAGCTGCTCGTACTATACGGCACTCCCTCATATGGTGGTCTGTTGAACCACACAGTAGACACAAGCCCAGCCTCTTCCTGTACTCACTGGTAGCATGTCCATTCCTCCTACAGTATCCACAAGTGGTAACCTGCCTCTGGCCCTGCTGGTGCTGCCTCGGCTGCTGCTGGTGCTGAGCTGGCCTCTGCTGGATCGGCTGAGGCTGAAACTGCCTCGGCTACTGAAACTGAAAGTGGGGCCTCTTGGCCTGGCCCCCGCTGCTACTGCCTCCAACTGGGTCTCTCCCTCTCTTGAGCCTAACCTCAAGATCATCCTCAGCTAACAGGGCTCCCGTCAAGATCTTCTCAAATGTAGCATCTCTGTTCCCCTTGGTCAGGGACTTGACCTCCTTGACCAGACCCTTCCGGAACCTCTGGGCCTTCGCCGTCTCGCTCAGACCCTCAACAAACCTGCCGAGACGGCCAAACTCTCCCGCATACTCCTCAACTGAGAGGCTCCCCTGGACCAAGCTCTCAAACTGTGTCTCCAAGGCTCTGACTGCTGAATCTGGGAAGAACTTCTTCTTGAAGAAGCCCCTGAACTGCTCCCAAGTCTGCCCTGGTACCCCCACCCTGGGGTCCGACTGATACCAGGTGCGAGCAAGATCTCGCATCCGGCTAGCTGCTGCCTTGATCTGAAGGTCTGCCGGAATCCTGGCCAAGCGAAAGATCTCCTCCATATGCTCGATCCACTCGTCGGCATACAGGATCCCCTCTGTCCCCATGAAGTCCCTGGGGCTCATCTTCTGAAACTGCTCGATCCCCGGTGTCCTCTGCTGCTGCACCACTGGTCGAGCTACGGCTGTCGTGACGGCCAACTCCATGCCTCTGTCCTGCCGAGCCTGCTGTCGGTCCATAAACTGCTGGAAATAAGCGAACATCTGAGATGCGTCCACATGTCCTGGAGGCGGTGGTGGCTAGAAAGGATCCTCTAGAAAGTTCGGGTCCTGCCTCCCAGCCGGTGGGTGCATACCCCCTGCTGCGACTGCCGAGGTCTCAACACGAGCTGGGGTGACAAGAGCTGCAGTCCCCTGGCCTCGTCGTGCTGGCTGAGAGGTAGCAGTCCCCTCTATAGCATCCTCATGGACGGCACGCTGTGAACGAGTCTCTACCATCCTGAAGATAGACAAACAAGAGTATCAATTTCTGAGAAAGAAGCGATATAACAAAGGCGGACAATTATAATTCAAAGGATCAGCAGACAAAGGATTTAGATGGCAATAAAAGGAATTTTCCTAAAGTGATTGAGTATCTTAAAATTAATATCCTATATCCTATAGCAGGCTGCAGTGATACTCTAGTTCGAGTACCACTACACTTCTAGTCTAGACCTGCGTGGGCCACCCCTAAAAACGTGTCACGACCCGTACCCTAGAGTGAGGGCACGAGACGTGAATACGCCCAGCCTATGCCGCAGTGTCGACGGTAGAACGTTGTCCTAGGTCACAACATCTAACAATTATATAACTAGCAGTTTATACTCCCCGAATGGGGGTGACATAGCAATAGAAACTCAATCACAACTAAGGAAGATATAGCACGATATGAATAGAACTCAAGGAAATGAAATAGATAAAACAATAGTCTAAGATAATTCCAGCAGTACAAGTCTCAGATAAAAGAATATATACAACTGATCTCCACATAGAGTCTAACTAACATAATCCAACTACATAGATAAAAGCCTAACTATCTAGTCTAAGCAGTCGGGGGAAGGTCCTCAGCTACTGCTGGATCCTCCTGAGGGTCCAGCTCACAGGTGTCATCAAGGGCTGCCCCGTAGTAAGTGTCCAGGCAAGCCTCCTCCTCGTCCTCTATAATATTTTCAATAGGTCCAGTCAGGACAGGAGCGAGCACAGTACATCTCAACAATTCATAGCAGGTTAGAAAATATAAACATGCAGTAAAGTAAGATACAAGTACTGAAAGAAATGCGGTATGTAAACAGGGAGAGAACTGTAATAGAAATATCTACTATACATAGAGAACTAGCAGTGACTAGTGAGTCAGAGTACAATCATGAACATGTAAATAGCCTGGGATGATTCTGATAAGACACTAAGGAATGATTTTGATAAGAAACTACTGGTGTATTATTCACATGTCCACTTATACTCCCCCGTACCCCCAATCAATACACAAGGATCCAGCCAGGTTATGTTATATGATGCTATGTAACAGACCCCGAAGGTGATAGACCCCGAAGGTGATACATAGTAGTCCCATGAATGGGATAATGATTCTAGGAAGACTCTACGATCATAAGAGTATATGTCGTAAGTGATCAAAGAACCAATAAAGCATGTGATACGCCATGTAAGTGAAACGCACAGAACATGTAGTACCTGATGCTCCCTAAGGATAACATCTCAAGAAGGGATCCATATAGTACCAATCCGTGTGACCAACGTGACAGTACAAGTAAAGTAATCTAATGCAGGAAATAATTCTAAGCAGGATATGAAATGATCAGAGAATGTACTCGCCTGTAACTGAGTGTCCGGTATGAAATATACTGTCCAAGGAGTGGTGTCTGGCTCCTAATCAGAACAGCACAAGTCACAACAAGTCCAGAATATCAAAATGGAGTCCTACTATGCATTCTATATGATTCTAAATCAATCTAGGCCAAAGTCAACTCTTGGTCAACTTTGGTCAACCCTAGAAGTCAAACTAGGTCCACCAAGTCTAATTAAGTCTAAACTAGGCTAACTAGGTCTAATGCTTCTATTCTAGACAACACACCAATCAAGTACTCCTTATACCTAAGCACATACATATTATATATATATAAATACAATATTGTTGAATCTATACTAAGAATACCTAGGCTAATACCATAGGTACATACATATAGGCACAAAGCATAGCACACTACTATAGGCATTCATATTCTAGGATGCATACACTAGAGCATAAAGGAGGGGGAAAACATATGTGTGTGTGTGTGTATACAATTTAGAGTGTGTGTGTCATGGCTAATAAATGTGCTGGAATTTAAATAACAGTGCATGGGACAAAACAGTGAAAGCATTATAAAACAGTGAAGAAGAAGTGTGTGCAAGGATACAATGTGTGGAAGGGTGTACAGGAGTGTTCAGGAATTTGCAAGCAGGAAATAACTCTAGTGTGTGTGTGTATAGGTGAGCTAAAACAATGTGTGCCACAGGATTGTGTTCTCAGGTATTCAACCACAGTGAAGAAATGACATGCAATAAGTTCTCAGATTCTGGAAAGGAAATCAGATCACAGGTTTTAAATCAAACCATGAAACATTGACATGTAATTAAGAGGACCTGTGTGTATAGATATGCAGATATGTGATAGTGTTCAGTTGTGTGTAGCAGTAACTTGTGTTCAGGCAAGTAATATGTGTCAATAGTATTAAGAGAGGAACCTGTGTGTGTATGGGAAATAATCAGAAAAACAGGGAAAGGAAATGCTGTGCAGGAAAAATGATAATGTGGCAGGAGTTTAAGTGACAGTATACAGGAAACAAAAGCAGTGAAGGATTATGATAATAGGCAATTCCACACACACAAGTAAAACTGGAAAATCTCAGATTTCTACCAAGTTAGCACATTAGTTATTAGGAAGAAAGGAGAGGAAATCAAAACATGGTTCAACTTATAATACCAACTAGACAATCTCAGTTAACACCCAAGACTGGAACCCAATTCAGTCTTCACTTAAACTAACATACAATATATAGGAATGAAATCACATTATCTCAGCGAACTCAGGGTATAGGGGACTGGAACAACTCAGTTTAAAACCAATTTATGTATATATCAAAACTGGGATTAAGACTGATACTACACAACACCAAACATTGCAAAAATTGAATCACATATAGGTGCCATGTAGGATAACACATCTGAACTTTAGAAACATGTATTAAACAATAATTTGCAGGTTAAATAGTCTATCAAAACTCATATTCGAAAACTGTATCCAAATGGCTGATACTACATATCATTTCAGATTTGCAAGTTGGAAATTAACTAATAAAATCACATTCAAACACAACTAATGAGTTGGTAACATAATGCATATATTACATAGGTGTCCTGAACCTATTTGTGTCCAACATGATGGACACAAACGTGTCCAAACAACAAGTGTCAAAACAGTGTACTGGCACTGCACCACAGTGCACTGCCTCGTGCGTGTGTGCATGCGTGTCGTGCACACGACACAGCACGAGGTAGGCCTCGTGCTCATGCACCTGGGTACCCTTAGACTAGGGTTAAGTCTAGTTCTTCCTGTCCTGGGTCCTCGTGTCCACGTGTCCCAGTTAGACACGTGGATCAGAGCCCAACACACGAGTACACAGACTCAGTGTAAAACCAGTGTGGCGTGTCGTACACCCTCGGCATGACACGAGAAGTCGTGCCACTTGGGGAGTGTCATGACAGACACTGCCCCATAGTGTGTGTCAAATTATTCGTATCCACGAGTCGTGTCCAAGGAGTTGTAGGCCCCGAGTAGCAGGGGACTCCCACAGCAGCGCGCGACGTGTGCACGCGCGTGTCCAGGCAACAAAAGTGACACAAAAGCGACACGAAACTAAAACACAAGCACAGAAACCTAGAGACAACCTCAGATCTAACATTCTTATTCAAAAATAATGGAATAAATCGATCGAAATTCCCTTTGAGGCATTTCGTCGAACACAGTGTCACTGCCACTGATATGTGTCCATAATAGACACAAAACCACTGACACAGGACACGAATCCAATACTGACCTTAGGGTGGGATCTTAGGCTTCCTATACATGAAGACTACATGGAGTTTCATAGAGAAAAGAGAGAGATACCTCAATGTGAAGTTTCAATGGAGAGGGTCCTTTGTTAGCTCCTCACTTTGATATCCCAATCCAACCAATCAATACCAAACTAAAATAAAACTCCAACAACAGCAAGTATACCAGTATTAAAAACTATTGCAATTGGTTTGAGGATTTTAGGACCTAAAATGGAATTAAAATGGATTAATGAAGACAAGAACTCACCTCCTTGAAAATAGGGCTCTTCCTAAAAAGAGGCAACCCTAGTTTTGAGAGGGATTATATAGGGTGGGATTCCCTAGATGGATATACTTGGCCGGCCAAGTGGGTCTAGGACTAGGGTCTTGTCATTTGGTTGGGCCTTGGGCCAAGCTACAAGGCTAAAACTTAAATTGACTTATCAATGGTTCTAATCATAAGTCATGACTTATGACTTCTATTCCTCTTTGCTAAAAAGACTTAAACCAAGTGCTAGGCTAGGTTAGACTAGAGTCTCTTGACCTAACCATGGCCCACTAACTAGGGTTAGTTTCTAGGTTGGTCTATATGAGTCAAAACTGACCAAAAAACAAACTAGTCCAAATAAATCCAAAATAAATTCTAAAAATTCCCATAAATTCTAATTAATACTAATAAATTTTATTTACCCCAAAAATGATAATTTTACCCTCAAACTAGAAATATGGTAATGACACCTGGTAAGATTAGCCGAATCTTGACCTGTGAGGAAGCCTATCTGCTCTATCATCACGTCCTTCGGGTTACGTCGATTGATTGTTATTCTGGACATACAGGTCCTACCCCTCCGGTGCCGAGGATGGACGTTGTTGGGACCACCCCAACCGAAAGGGTATTGGTGGAGAAGGGTGTACCTTCTCACCGTCCGACTTGTCTTGATGGGCCTTCTGGGGGCTCGAGTTTACCGGGCCAGTCATCGGGGCAGTCGGGGCAGAGAACGATGGTCCTTGTGTCATCCTCTGCTCCGGTGGCTCCGAGAATCGACCTTTCTGCCCTACCGAGTATCCGAGCTTTCTGGGCGGCGGAAGATGAGTTGGCCGCTATTCATGCATCGTTCTACTCGGACTCCGTTCCTCCGGTGGCGAGCTCTAGCGTTACTTCTCCGACGTTGCCGTCCCTGCTTCCTCTGACGCCATCCTCTGCTGAAGTTCTGGACGACGCGTTACAGGACGTAGTTGCCAGTTTTCATCGTCATTTGAGTAGGGGAATCGAGGCTGCTGTGGAAAGGGGAACCTCCTTCACCTTGGCCCGACAATGCGCCCAGGGTCAAGTAAATATCCTTAGGGATCTTCCTGGTGATGCAGGGGTGGCTTCGCTTCTGGAGGCAAAATTGTTGGAGGCTGATCAGCTGGTGGCCGAGCTTCGAGTATTGCGGCAGGCTGATCTATCTGCTGTTATAAACGAGGAGCGGGATTCTTTTATCGCTGTTATAGAGAGGACTAGAGCTGCTCGGGATAGGACCAGACCGGCCATACTGAAGGATCTCAGCGACTTATCTGACTGGTATGATCAATTGAGTTACGCGAATGAAAATATTACGGCTCGGGAGGAATCTGTTTCTCGTGAGATTACTGAGACGCGGGAACAGATCCTTGCACTTCAGAAGAAGTTAACTTTCTTGGGGTCTGAACTCGAGACTACCCGCAATGACAGGGGACTAATTGTTCAGGAGGCTGACAGGGTTACTCAAGCTTCGACTGACCTGGAGACTGCCTTGAAGAAATTGGAAGATGACTGTCAGGCGCTCTTGGGCTTGGACAATGAGGAGCATTTACTCCAGGAGGCCGAGCGTCGTGCTCGACAACGGATTGAATGGGGGACCACCTCAGTAAGAAACCGCCACCTAGAATTGAGTAATGCTGAAATGTAGTCGGCCTTTTCTTCTTGTTTTGTTTCTGTTTTCTCTCTTTCTGAAGGGGACATGATCCCGAAATATGTAATGCTTTT
Organism: Iris pallida; assembly: GCA_029216955.1. Classification (NCBI taxonomy): domain Eukaryota; kingdom Viridiplantae; phylum Streptophyta; class Magnoliopsida; order Asparagales; family Iridaceae; genus Iris; species Iris pallida. Next base: position 301,904 of record JANAVB010008997.1, on the reverse strand, counting down.
TCTTCCTTCAAATAAAGAGTACTTTTAATTCTACCCTTCATTTGTATTGCCTGCTGTGCCTGTGATATTGTGGTAATATTTTCCCCCGCATAGGGGATATATTTGTGGACCTGTTACCCATGGTGTACCTTGGTTTTAGGTAGAGGTAACAAGTTTTGGTCAGGGTACCTGAAGCAGCCATAGCGAAGTGGTCATGGGTGCTCTTGGTATTGAGAAAAGGAATGCCGTAGAGCAGCTGGGCTCCTGGGGCCTGATGAGGTGATAGGTTGGGTGTAACGCCCCAGTCCCAAATACTTGAGACTAGATACGTATCATGTCAGCTGTATATATACGAGTAAATATACGACTCGTATATATACATAAGCTGTAAATGTAGTAATCCAAGACAACTAAATCTCATCCATAATGAAAAGAATAATAATATAAATATCAACTCGAATATTTATGATACAATCGTTGGGCGGAGACAAGGTCCACTACCAACTAATTTAAACAGAGAAGAAATATACAAAGAAAGAGATTGGTCGAGCGAAGCAATGACAAGTCCAAAAGCAGTCATCACGAAGGAAGGAATGGCCTTAGCTAGAGCACCTGCAAGAAATCACGAAAACACACACCTGGGAAAAAAACCAGGTCCTCAGAGGGACGTAACAAGATACATAATAACAATACCATGATGAACTGTAAATGATACATGATAAAGAAAAGACCACACGCTCCAACACAATGGAACCTAACCATCTAGGTGTAATGCAAGTCGAAAACTATACTAGAACGTATAAGTGGGTAGGAATAAATCATAGCATCCACTAGAGGCTTTCGCATGAACTAGTATACGTCTCTGACCGTATCTGACGACGTGGTTAGGGCCGTGCAATGGATATATCCCCTAGTTCATACTTTGCATCGCTAGCATACCTCCTGACCGTATCTGACGACGAGGTCAGGGCCGTGCAATGGATATATCCTCTAGCGACACACCCATAACAGGGAAACCATGAACCCATAACCGGGCAATCTAGAAGGCTGTGGGGTAGCTCATACGTCCCAGTAGTTTTCCCGCCCATGTATCACACAAGTCATATCCATGTCTTGGCGATCCATATCTCTATGCAAGTCACTATCTAGACTCCGCTAATCCATAAATGAACCGATACACGAACCGCCCGTATCGGTAGCCAGTCGAATACGTAGGTTCGTGTCGACTCAATGATCCTCACTCATGTGTCGTGTATGAGACGTGTCAACAAGTCAAAGAAGTTATGAGGCATAACTTCAACACACCGGGAAAGTCCGCTACCACATATGGTCCATACACACACACACACAAACATCGATATACATATCGATGGCACCCAAGTCATACTTGGACATACTCTTACTAATGTAAAAACACTAGCAACATATAAAATATCATGAATCAAATGTAAGTACAAGATGACAAGGTATCTTGCCTGGTGTTACGCCTGATGTGGTGCAATGTTCCGAGAAGTCCATTCTGTTCCATAGCCATGGTCGGTGCAATATGGTCCGAATTCGCGAGAAAAGAAGAATTTGGAATTAGTTACGATGAGTTGACAGACAGTGAGGATGTACGAAAAAAAAATATTTATACCCCTTTGTAAAATATTCTTACAAATTGAAAATATCTTTTATTAACCAAAAATAATTTTTAATAACTACTTGAAAGTAGTCTATATATACCTCACAGTCTTTTAGGAAACTTCATTTTTATTATATAACCATATATAAATAATCGAAGAAATGGGGAAAATTATTCTTAACCTAATTTGTAAGTTCGTAAAATTATAATTTATTGATAGAAAATATATATTTAATAACTAGATAAGTATTCGAAAAATAATACTAGAATATATTTCATAATTTGGAAAGCTACATTTATTGGTCAACAATTCCTAGGTAAATATTTACTTTATATATTTAAATATAACAATAGATCCCTCAATATATCTAATGATAATAATAATAATAATAATAATAATAATAATAATAATAATAATAATAATAATATTAATAATAATAATAACAATAATAATAATAATAATAATTATAATAATAAATATAATGATAAGAGTGTTAGTAGTAATAATAATAAGGCTTAATTGCACTTTGCTACCCTCAACTATTACCATTTTTCAACTTTGTACCCTAAACTATTTTTTGTAACAATTTGGTACCCAGATGTTATTTTGGACTAAAATGCCCCTACCCCTACCCCTAACCCTCCCCCCTGCACGCTCCAGCCGCCCCCCCTGCTCACTCCGGCCGCCCCCCCCTGCTAGCTCCGCCCCCCCCCCCCCCCCCGCCCCCCACCCCCCCTGCTCGTTCCGGCCACCCGCCCGCCCCCGCCTCTCCCCTAGGCCGCGGCAGCACGGGAGGAGGGGGGCTGGGGAGGGAGGGCGGGGCGGGAGGCGGGGCAGGGGGTGGCCGAAGCTAGCAGGGGGGGTGGGGGGCGGTGGGGGCGGAGCTAGCAGGGGGGGTGGGGCGGCCAGAGCTAGCAGGGGGGTGGCCGGAGTGGGGAAGGAGGTGGAGGGAAGGAAGAGGGAAGGGCATTTTCGGAATTTTTGAAAAATTAGGTATCAAGTTGAAAAAAAATAATAGTTGAGGTACCAATTTGTTACGAAAAAAAGTTTATGGTATCAAGTTGAAAAGGCGGAATAGTTGAGGGTAGCAAAGTGCAATTAAGCCTGATAATAATAATAATAATAATAATAATAATAATAATAATAATAATAATAATAATAATAATAATAATAATAATAATAAAAACCTAAAAGAACCCAGTTTTACTTTCCCATTCCAAACCACTCGATTGAGGGAGAGAGAGAGAGATGGGAGAGGGGTTTGCTCACCTCGGTCTGGGCAGCTCCGATGGGTGGCCGACGGAACTCTGGCACGTCGGGCAGCGCGGCTGAGGAGGATCGGCGCAGGGGCGTCTCTGATGACGGCGCGGAGGGTCGGGGCTTTGCACGGGAGGAAGAGGAAGGGAAGCGAGGGGGTTGCCGGGGGCGGTCGTCGTCGCTCACCGACGCGCACTCGCCGGTCGCATCGAGCGACGAGGGCAGCAGGCGGAGCAACGGCGCGGGGAGGTGGCGGCCGAGTCTCGCGGAGGAGGTGGCGCGGAGGACACGGGACGGTTCGCCGACGACGATGTGGGCGGCGCCAGCCCTAGGCGCGGGTGGAGCACGGGGGTCCGGTGTTGGTGCGGTCGGCGGACGACGATGAGGAGGCGGGTCTAGCGACGGCTGTGCACGGAGGACGCACCGGAGGTGGAGAGCGGAAAAGGGGCGCGACGAAGACTGCCGCGGATATGGCGCACGGCGCGGCGGATCTTGGCCGGCGCACTGGGGCTTACGCCGGAGAGGGCACAGCAGCGGCGGAGTCTCGAGAGGGCACTGGCCAAGCGACGGAGGAGAAGAGGCGGCCATCCGAGGAGGCGCGCTCGACTGGAGGTTCGGGTTCTTCTCCCCTTTATTACTGTGGGTTTGGGTTTTGGAAAAGAATGGCGATGATGACGACGGTGGCGGTGGTGGTTGTGTTGGCGGGGAGTGGTCGGAATTGTGGTTTTGGTGGTGGTGATAATGGCGGGGTGGTTGCTGGTCGCCGGGGAGGTCGGAAAAACCGGTGGTGGTCCTGAGATTTGGTCGGAATGGATATTATGTATTTGTAGCGGAAAAATTTTTAGTGGATGGGAGGCACGGACCCGGTACACAATGGGGTTGTGGATGGATGGAAATTATGGAGGAGTACCTGCCTATATATATATAGGATATGGGAATTCCCAGTTGGATAGGGATTGGAGGATTTAAAATCCTCTATAGATAATATTATATTAGTTTAAATTCGATTTAAACTAATTCAGTATAATATAAATAAAACTTATCTTTAATTTAAAACTATTTAATTTAAGGCAAAAAAAAAAATCTTTTCCAATCAATAACTTTTCAAAGAGATTTAAACTAGATAAATCCTCTTATTAGATTTGAAAACTCACAATAATTTGATAAAAGCAATTGTCAATTTATTCATAATAAACTAATTTAAAATTAACTTTTTTTTTCCAACTAATAAAATAATAGTATTTAATAATTTCGAAAATAAATTTAAATTCATGTACTTTATATGCAAAAGATTATTTGCCTCAAAACATAGTTTTCAAAGCCACCATTTATATTTGTATAATAAAAATATTCTTTACAACAATAAATGATACGAACTTGTAGAAAATATATTGTGGCATTTTTTTACAAGAAGAAGCAAAATATATTATTTATCATATAGTATTGAAAGCTATATTTCTATAAAAAAAAAATTTCAAATATATGTACCTCGTACATATTCGTATTCGCTGAGCAAATGCAAAACGTAATTTGTGCGTGACGTACAAATACGAATAACGCGACCCGTATGCGACGTAAAATACGACTATGCGACGTACAATACAAAATTTAAATCAGTACCAAAAATTAAAATAAAAAAAAATAGTAGAAATTTAGGGGTTTTACATCCTACCCAACTTAAAAGAATTTCGTCCTCGAAATTAAGAAATCAAAAGGGGTGAGAAGACACAAGGGGTATCGATGATGAACAATAAATAACAAAATCGTGTCGTAAGAAATTGCGATCTAGATCATAGGAAAATAATACGATATGGTCGTAGTCTAGGTTGAGGATATGAATAAGAGACGACTGTAGTCACTCTTAAATTCAAGTAGATTTAGTGTCGAGGAAAGGTCGAGTGGTATAAGATTTAGATATAGCAACGTCGAGTGATAATGGTTATAGGCGATAGGATAGTTAGAGGAATCTTCTAGCACAACGCCTTCGCTATTCTAAAATGGTTGAAGGCAAAAGCAATAAGGAGTCCAAGGACGATATTATTGAATTCGAATACGTGGTTCAAAGGCGGCCGTATAAATTTCAAAAGAATCGCCAAGGCAGTCGTGGATGGGACTCTAAAGGACAAGTTTAGCTATGTTCCTATCCACGTAGGACGATAGATAAAAACGAACCAAAGTGCACTTGGTTGATCAGACCATCATGCACCGGTTCTAATTAGACAATATGTTAGTGGGAGCGACCCAATAAAACATATGTCATGATCAAGCTTGATAAAGAATACGCTTGCAAAACTAAGCTATTTTAGCATCATAGGTAAAATAAGTAAAGGGTAATGATGAAAGAAATCAATTATCCCAAGATCTAAAAATCTAAGTTCCGTCCGAGAATTGGAGCCTATGCAGTCGGCTTGGTTGACTAGATAAGTTAGGGTCTACTGAATTCTATGGTCCAAGTGAACCTATCAATGTGGTCCACAAAAGGTTGGTTAGGTCGGGAGGTATTCTACTCAACTTACAAGAATTAAACCAATGGTGTGATAGGTACAGTAATCAAGATAAAATGCAAGGTTAAGCATGTAAGGAATTAAGTAGAACAAAATCATATATCGGTTCGAAAGAATTGAGTCGAGGTCGAGTCTTATCTATAGTTTAAAGTATATTGGTTTCATGGTAGGGATTTGAGTCCAGTCATTTTGACCCGAAAGTCGCAATATGAAATTAGAGTACAAGGAGACGTGTTTTAGTGGCACGTGATATACCTACATGAAGGTGGACTCGTGTAGGTCTTGTTTGTGAAATTTGTGGGAAGGAAAAGTCTAGTGTTGTGCTCCAAATACCCAAGTCACGGTAAAGGACACAAAAGAAATTAAAATAGAAAGTGGGAGTTCATGAGATAATGATTAACGAACCAAATAAATGACCGAGCTAAGGCATGAAATAAAGATAACTTAGATTCTAACAATCAAGGTAAAATAAATTAGGAGTACAGTTTCTAGGGATATGATAGCCACTTAGATGGTGTATGATCAAGGAACAATCTAATCATTTCTCAAGTTTCAAATGATTAGATGGTCATGACAAAAGATTTAGAATTTAGGGAAGGTCGAGTAAGTCAGAAGATATGCTCATCGGTTTAGTCGATGACTAACTATACTTGTGTATATGCAATATTATAATCATAGGTGGCATGGCAATCTAATGTGCAATACTTCTATCTCATTAGGGTGACCTTCCTTGCTTCTTGGTCCTTTACCAATATGATCTAACCTAATTTCAAGTTCCTCGAAGTTCCTCAATAAAATTTTTCAAGATACTCCACCACAATTACCAATTATCTTAGACTGTCAAATTTAATTGAAATCTCTTCTAATCAATCTCGAAATAGTCCTTGTATATCGCAAAATGAACATACTTTTTATCAAAATTTAAATATCCATAAAAAGGCCTTGAACTCGAATTTTAAATAACTCTAAAATCATAGATCATAGGATAAAATTTGAAATTTAAATTTTCCTTCAAAGTCGATATCTTCCAAAAATATATATTTTTTCTTCAAAATTAAATAAACTTATAAATCGTACGCACAATTTAAAACACAAGTTCTCTCCCTTCTAAACTTTTCTCTCTCTAGTCGCCTAGAAAATCATAATTTAAACTCTTTAAATAATCTCGAGATAAACTCTATCATATTGCAATCCAAACTTAAGTTAACCGTAAATCAAGTGTCACAATATAAAAATTTAAATCATAACTATTTCACAATTTCAAAATTCATAAGAAAAATTTTCTTTCTCGATCTAGCTATCATCTTGTGTATACCACCTTGTAAATTTAAAGTAAAATTTCAACTATCCTTTGATGGCGGTAATATGCTACTACCCAACTTGGAATTAACTAATCCTTGTGATCATATCTCTAGGAAAAATAAATGTCTTTATACTCAAATATAACCTCAATGGATATTAATTGTCAATGCAATCTATCTAGCCATGTGTTTAACCTATGGACATATACTAGTGTAGTCATCTTACTAAACACGAAACTAAGAAATTTACGGTAGAAGGAGTCATGTAAGATGCAAATCAAGGAGGGCAACGAGAGTTCAAAATTTGAAGTCAAGAAAGGATGTCAAGTAGGTGGATGAGATTTCTAGATTCTAATCCTATATTGCAGGCCCGTTCGGTACAGTCATGTAACCGAAACGGCAAACTAAACCTGCATGGGCCACCACAAAAACATGTAACGCCCCAGTCCCAAATACTTGAGACTAGATACGTATCATGTCAGCTGTATACATACGAGTAAATATACGACTCGTATATATATATAAGCTGTAAATGTAGTAATCCAAGACAACTAAATCTCATCCACGATGAAAAGACTAATAATATAAATATCAACTCAAATATTTATGATACAATCGTTGGGCGGAGACAAGGTCCACTACCAACTAATTTAAACAGAAAAGAAATATACAAAGAAAGAGATTGGTCGAGCGAAGCAATGACAAGTCCAAAAGCAGTCATCACGAAGGAAGGAATGGCCTTAGCTAGAGCACCTGCAAGAAATCACGAAAACACACACCTGGGAAAAAAACCAGGTCCTCAGAGGGACGTAACAAGATACATAATAACAATACCATGATGAACTGTAAATGATACATGATAAAGAAAAGACCACACGCTCCAACACAATGGAACCTAACCATCTAGGTGTAATACAAGTCGAAAACTATACTGGAACATATAAGTGGGTAGGAATAAAGCATAGCATCCACTAGAGGCTTTCGCATGAACTAGTATACGTCTCTGACCGTATCTGCGACGTGGTCAGGGCCGTGCAATGGATATATCCCCTAGTTCATACTTTGCATCGCTAGCATACCTCCTGACCGTATCTGACGACGAGGTCAGGGCCGTGCAATGGATATATCCTCTAGCGACACACCCATAACAGGGAAACCATGAACCCATAACCGGGCAATCTAGAAGGCTGTGGGGTAGCTCATACGTCCCAGTAGTTTTCCCGCCCATGTATCACACAAGTCATATCCATGTCTTGGCGATCCATATCTCTATGCAAGTCACTATCTAGACTCCGCTAATCCATAAATGAACCGACACACGAACCGCCCGTATCGGTAGCAAGTCGAATACGTAGGTTCGTGTTGACTTAATGATCCTCACTCATGTGTCGTGTATGAGACGTGTCAACAAGTCAAAGAAGTTATGAGGCATAACTTCAACACACCGGGAAAGTCCGCTACCACATATGGTCCATACACACACACACACAAACATCGATATACATATCGATGGCATCCAAGTCATACTTGGACATACTCTTACTAATGTAAAAACACTAGCAACATATAAAATATCATGAATCAAATGTAAGTACAAGATGACAAGGTATCTTGCCTGGTGTTACGCCTGATGTGGTGCAATGTTCCGAGAAGTCCATTCTGTTCCATAGCCATGGTCGGTGCAATATGGTCCGAATTCGCGAGAAAAGAAGAATTTGGAATTAGTTACGATGTGTTGACAGACAGTGAGGATGTACAAAAAAAAATATTTATACCCCTTTGTAAAATATTCTTACAAATTGAAAATATCTTTTATTAACCAAAAATAATTTTTAATAACTACTTGAAAGTAGTCTATATATACCTCACAGTCTTTTAGGAAACTTCATTTTTATTATATAACCATATATAAATAATCGAAGAAATGGGGAAAATTATTCTTAACCTAATTTGTAAGTTCGTAAAATTATAATTTATTGATAGAAAATATATATTTAATAACTAGATGAGTATTCGAAAAATAATACTAGAATATATTTCATAATTTGGAAAGCTACATTTATGGGTCAACAATTCCTAGGTAAATATTTACTTTATATATTTAAATATAACAATAGATCCCTCAATATATCTAATGACAATAATAATAATAATAATAATAATAATAATAATAACAATAATAATAATAATTATAATAATAAATATAATGATAAGAGTGTTAGTAGTAGTAATAATAATAATAATAATAATAATAATAATAATAATAATAATAATAATAATAATAATAATAATAATAATAACCTAAAAGAACCCAGTTTTACTTTCCCATTCCAAACCACTCGATTGAGGGAGAGAGAGAGAGAGATGGGAGAGGGGTTTGCTCACCTCGGTCTGGACAGCTTCGGTGGGTGGCCGACGGAACTCTGGCACGTCGGGCGGCGCGGCTGAGGAGGATCGGCGCAGGGGCGTCTCTGATGACGGCGCGGAGGGTCGGGGCTTTGCGCGGGAGGAAGAGGAAGGGAAGCGAGGGGGTTGCCGGGGACGGTCGCCGCCGCTCACCGGCGCGCGCTCGCCGGTCGCATCGAGCGACGAGGGCAGCAGGCGGAGCAACGGCGCGGGGAGGTGGCGGCCGAGTCTCGCGGAGGAGGTGGCGCGGAGGACACGGGACGATTCACCGGCGACGATGTGGGCGGCGCCAGCCCTAGGCGCGGGTGGAGCACGGGGGTCCGGTGTTGGTGCGGTCGGCGGACGGCGATGAGGAGGCGGGTCTAGCGACGGCTGTGCACGGAGGACGCACCGGAGGTGGAGAGCAGAAAAGGGGTGCGACGAAGACTGCCGCGGATTTGGCGCACGGCGCGGCGGATCTTGGCCGGCGCACTGGGGCTTACGCCGGAGAGGGAACAGCAGCGGCGGTGTCTCGAGAGGGCACTGGCCAAGCGGCGGAGGAGAAGAGGCGGCCATCCGAGGAGGCGCGCTCGACTGGAGGTTCGGGTTCTTCTCCCCTTTATTACTGTGGGTTTGGGTTTTGGAAAAGAATGGCGATGATGACGACGGTGGCGGTGGTGGTTGTATTGGCGGGGAGTGGTCGGGATTGTGGTTTTGGTGGTGGTGATAATGGCGGGGTGGTTGCTGGTCGCCGGAGAGGTCGGTAAAACCGGTGGTGGTCCTGAGATTTGGTCGGAATGGATATTATGTATTTGTAGCGGAAAAATTTTTAGTGGATGGGAGGCACGGACACGATACACAATGGGGTTGTGGATGGATGGAAATTATGGAGGAGTACCTGCCTATATATATAGGATGTGGGAATTCCCAGTTGGATAGGGATTAGAGGATTTAAAATCCTCTATAGATAATATTATATTAGTTTAAATTCGATTTAAACTAATTCAGTATAATATAAATAAAACTTATCTTTAATTTAAAACTATTTAATTTAAGGCAAAAAAAAAAATCTTTTCCAATCAATAACTTTTCAAAGAGATTTAAACTAGATAAATCCTCTTATTAGATTTGAAAACTCACAATAATTTGATAAAAGCAATTGTCAATTTATTCATAATAAACTAATTTAAAATTAATTTTTTTTCCAACTAATAAAATAATAATATTTAATAATTTCGAAAATAAATTTAAATTCATGTACTTTATATGCAAAAGATTATTTGCCTCAAAACATAGTTTTCAAAGCCACCATTTATATTTGTATAATAAAAATATTCTTTACAACAATAAATGATACGAACTTGTAGAAAATATATTGTGGCATTTTTTTACAATAAGAAGCAAAATATATTATTTATCATATAGTATTGAAAGCTATATTTCTATAAAAAAAAATTTCAAATATATGTACCTCGTACATATTCGTATTCGCTGAGCAAATGCAAAACGTAATTTGCGCGTGACGTACAAATACGAATAACTTGACCCGTACGCGACGTAAAATACGACTACGCGACGTACAATACAAAATTTAAATCAGTACCAAAAATTAAAATAATAAAAAAATAGTAGAAATTTAGGGGTTTTACATTGGGCTAAGAAATTTAGTTGAGGATATTTGTGGGCCTATTATCCTTGGCGTACCCTGGTTTAGGATACGGATAATAGGATGAAGGGGAACCGACATACTTGCTCAGAGGTAACGAGGACTTGGCAAGTAGGAAGGTTTTTTAAACGTAGAGTCTTCCTACTCAGAGGTAATAAGAACATGGCAGGAGTGAACTCGACGGAGGATATTGATGGTCAACAGAGGACATTTGTGGTCAACAAAGGACATTTGTGGTCAACAGAGGACATTTGTGGACCTATTACCCTTGGCGTACTCCAGTTGTGGGTACATATAATAGGTCGAGAGGGGATCATCATACTTACTCAGAGGTAATGAGGACATGGCAAGTATGAAGGTTTCTTCGACGGAGCCTTCCCATTCAGAGGTAATGAGGACATGACAGGAGTGGGCTCAATGAAGGAGGGCACATAGAACGACTCAGAGGTAATGAGGACATGGAAGTTCTATGTGAGGGGTGATTTTTTTTTGGTGGAAGTGGAACGACTCAGAGGTAATGAGGACATGGTCGTTTTGGAAATTTGTGGATCAATTACCCTTTTTGTGCACTTGGAGTGCGGGTATTAGATAATGAGGGAGGATCTCCTTCAAGAAGAAAGTTCAGAGGTATGATCATACATGACTTGCTACCTGGAAGAGTGACCGAGATGTGAGTTCAGAGGTACCAGCGGGTACATGACTCGAGAATCTGGAGAATGGTGAACGTGAATTCGGCGGTACCGGCGGGTACATGACTTCGAAAATCTGGGAAACTATGAGGGTGAGTTCAGTGGTACCAGCGGGTATATGACTCGATAATCTAAAAAACTATGAGGGTGAGTTCAGTGGTACCAGCGGGTACATGACTCGAAAATCTGGAATGTTGTGATGGTGAGTTCAGAGGTACCAGCGGGTACGTGACTCGATAATCTGGGATATTGTTTAGACATAGTATTTCTTCATGAACTTGCCGTTGACGGGCAACATCAGCAAGTCTCTGTTTTGCTTAGCGAGGCGGTAAGCACCGTTGGAGAACACGGCCTCGATGATAAATGGACCTTCCCATTTTGGCTGGAACTTGCCGGCGGTCTTGTGAGTCATGACCATTGGCCTCCGGACTGCCAGAAGAAGATTGCCCACTTGGAATATTCTGATTTTGACCTTCTTGTTGAAGGCTCCTGAGATGCGTGCCTGGTATAGCTCGATCCTTTGCTGAGCTAGGAGGCGCTTTTCATCTAAGGCCTCCAACTCTTGTAGTCGACGTCGGTAGTTGTCATCCGTCGTCAATTGATAAGTGAGGGCGACGCGGAGTGAGGGTATTTGAGTCTCTAATGGAAGAACTGCCTCACTCCCGTACACTAGGGAGAATGGCGTATTCCCGGTGGCTGTTCGAACTGTGGTGCGGTAAGTCCATAAGCATTCGCCGAGCTTCTCATTCCAGTCGCGTTTGTTGGAGGAGATAAACTTCTTGAGGAGTTTGATGATTGTTTTGTTGAATGCCTCTGCTAACCCGTTTGCTGCCGGGTTGTACGGTGTCGAAGCGACATTCTGAATACGGTGCTTATCACAAAACCGATAGAATGCGTGGCTTGCAAACTGCGGACCATTATCATGGATGATCCTTCGGGGCAGTCCAAAGCGGTAGATGACGTGATGCTTAAGGAAGCTGATCACGTTTGAAGTCTTGACTTCTGCGAGTGGGACAGCTTTCGCCCATTTGGAGAAGTAATCAGAGATCGCAAGTATGAAGTGATGTCCTCGGGAGAAAGGTGGGGTGATTGGACCAATGATATCCTTCTCCATGCTTCGAATGGCCAGGACGCCACTGTCGGATGTAGAAATTCGGATGGTTGGTGAATGAAGTCCGCGTGGACTTGGCAGGCTTTGCATTTTCTAGCATAATCTATCGCATCTGCCACCATCATGGGCCAATAGTAGCCCATTTGTCGAAGATGGTCTTGCAATTTTGGGCCAGGCTGGTGGGCCCAGCAGACACCGTCGTGAGCTTCTCGTACAGCTTCTTTGGCTTCTGCATTTGACAGACACCGAAGTAGTAATCCGTCGTAGGAGCGACGATACAACATTTTTGTCTCTGTATCGTAGAAGAATCTGAGAGAACGCCATCTGATGGAAATGGCTTCCTTTGGGTTCTCGGGCAGGATGTCGTAGACGACGAAGTCGATGAATGGTTGTCTCCAATCTGGGGCCTCATCGATCGTCTGTGCGGAATAACTTGCCATGAATTGCATATTGTTCTTGGGACAGACCAGTTCGTGGCCTATCATATCCACTGATTGGCGACCATAATTCGGGACTGCTAGGGAAGCGGCAAGACCAGCTAGGGCATCGGCTTCAATATTTCGGAGTCTGGGGACGTGCTCGATGAAGAACCCCTCGAATGACGAGATGATATCGATCGCTATTTGGTGATAAGGGATCATGTCTTCATGGCGGACTTCGTATGAGCCCCGGATCTGATTGACGATTAGTTGGGAATCGCCGTATGCTTCAAGGTATTCTACCCCCAGCTCTCTCGCAAGTTGGAGGCCAATGACCAGAGCGTTGTACTCGACCACATTGTTAGAGCAGGGCTCGGTGAGGGAATAAGCACGGTTAATCACCAATCCGGAAGGGAAGATCAGCACTACCCCGACTCCGACGACTATATTGCCTTTAGGTCCGGTCCTTGAAGCACCGTCAAAGAACATTCGCCATATAGCCTCGTGAGAGGTTGAATGCGAGTCGACGACCTCGTCTGGGATCTCTTCATATATTCTGGAGGACTCCGAGCCTGGGTGGGCTGCTAAAAAGTTCGCCAGGGCTTGACCTTTGACTTCCTTTTATGGGACAAAGATCATATGATAAGGGGACAGCAATATTGCCCATGTAGCGAGTCGAGAGCTGAGTGCCCCTGGTTTAGTCATAAGGACTCTGAGAGGATTGACTCATGAGATCACATGTATCGTTTGTCCGGTGACATAGTGCCATATTTTCTGAATGGCGAACACCGGGGCGTGGCATTCCTTCTCCACAACGGGGTATCGGTGCTCTAGTCCGATCATCATTCGGCTGAGGTAATATATGGCCTGTTCATGGCCTGCGTCGTTGTTCTGTGCCAGCAGAGCCCCAATGGAGTGTTCTATTGCTCGTACATAGAGCAGGAATGGTTTTCTAGGAACCGGGGCCACCAAAACTGGGGGATTTGACAAATATTCTTTGATGCTGTCGAAGGCACGCTGACATTCCTCATCCCATACGAATGAGACTCCTTTCTTCATGAGGTGCGTGAACGGTCGGCATCGCCCGTAGAGGTTAGAAATGAACCTCCTGATGTAAGCTAGCCTCCCTTGGAGGCCTCTGAGTTCGCGAAGATTTCTCGGGGGACCCATCTCCATGATTGCTTTTGTCTTCTCAGGGTCTACATGGATACCCTTTGCAGTGATGATGAAGCCTAAGAACTTCCCGCTGGATACGCCCAGAAAGGACTTCGTAGGGTTCATTTTTAAATTGTGCGCTGACATTAGGTCGAATACCGTCCTTAGATCCTGCAGATGGTCTACTTTACAGCGGCTCTTAACGGCTATATCGTCAACATAGCACTCTACTGTCTTGCGTAAGTGGTCTCTGAAGATGATGCTCATGGCTCTTTGATATGTGGCACCGGCATTCTTCAAATCGAAAGGCATGACTATGTTGCAGTACGTGCCAATTGGTGTTCGGAATGATGTATGCTTTTCGTCATCAGGAGATATTTTGATTTGGTTGTACCCCGAGAAGCCATCCATGAACGACATAAGTTCGAAGCCGCAGGTATTGTCGATCATGATGTCTGTGATAGGAAGGGGGAATTCATCTTTGGGGCACGCCTCGTTCAGATTGCGAAAGTCGATGCAGATTCGAATCTTTTCATTCTTCTTGAGGACGGGTACTATGTTGGCGACCCAGTCTGGATGTTGCTCCTCACGAATGAACTCACTGGCTATCAGTTTATTAACTTCGGCTTCGATCGCGTCCATGATGCCTGGGCGGAAGCGTCGCTGTTGTTGCTTGACTGGCTTCGCATCCGGCCGAATGTTGAGTTTGTGAAGAGCAATATCGGGATTTAACCCTAGCATGTCTTCATAGCTCCAGACGAACACATCAATGTATTCTCTGACAAGTTCTAACAGCGACTCCCGTTCTTCGTCTGTTAGGCTTTTACTGATGAAAATCGGTTTTGGAGAAGATTCGCTGTCGAGGTCAACTTGTATAACCTCATCTTCAGTAGGAGGTTCTCTCAGTTTGAACCGCTTTTTCCATTGTGCATCCAATTGCTGGGCCCACGGCTCTAGCTCGAGGATCTCGGGGATGTTTTTGTCTTTCTCGTAAGCGTCGACGAATGCCATGTTGACTGACATGACTTGTCTGAACACATTTCCGATGCTGGTATCCGAGTCGGAAGTTGGTGATCTGGTTGAACGTGACTGCCAGTCGTATTCTTTATCTGAACTTTCAGGGGTCGTAGTAGACGTTATATACACTAATCCGCATCGAGTTTTGCTATAGTAGTTCCGTGGTTTGCCCGCCGGGACTGGCAGCTTCAAAGGTAATCATCGCCCAGTGCCGTAGTTCAAACCTGGCGTCGTCTCCAGATCATACCCCTGTTTTTGCATGAGATATTTGGATTGAGGGCTATAAAGATACAGAGGCAGTCTCCTGGCGTCTGACCCGAGGTCGGCTTCCTCTATGGTGATGGGTTGCAGGTTGTTCGTCCGGCAGAAGATGATCGGATGATCTCCTCCTTCGATTATTCGGTAAGCGTCTTCTACTGGAGTAAGTTGGATCGCGGTGTACACATTTGTCACTTGTGTGTGTCGGTGAGTGCCTATACCGTGTTCCATAGCATACATTGTACATAGCTTATTGAGCTCGGTGTAGTTCAAAGATAACCCTTTATTGATGAAGTAAGGTATCTTTTCTAGGGGGATTACATCATCTGCAGAGGGAACATCAGTGTGGGCGGCCACATACTTGGCTAGCTCCAGTTCTTCTTCGGCTACCCCCTGTGTGAACGAAGAGTGGGAGGACGACCTGGGAAGTTTGATTGTCAGTGGTTCAGTTGATGGAGCAGAGTGTGGATTTGTTGGCAGACTAGCGACCCCCAGTTTGGCATTTGATCTGGGGCGAGGAGTGGCTAGTTCGCTAGAAGTGTCAGACCTTGCATCGGGGTGACGACCCTTCTTGGGAAGGCGTATCGTCAGTGGCCTATCGGAGGGATTGAGCTTCTCCGTTTGACTGACTCTCGGCAGTCTGATTGTCAGTGGCCCCGTTGTGGGTCTCGGTACTTGGCCATACCTTGGCAGCCGGATTATTATCTGCTGCTCCTGTGCTGAGCGGCTGATTGCGTCCTTCCGCAGAGTGGCGGTAAGGGGTGCGGACTTGCCCGGTTTGCGAGCTTGGAGGTGGATCGTCAGGGGTCCTTTTGATCCCGTGGCCGTTTCGGTGCTAGCTTGTTAATTTCCTTCATCAAGGTGCCTTTTTGACTTTTCGTACAGGCAGGAGTCCGAGTAGTAGGATTCGACCCCTTTGAAGGGATCGATATCAGCAAATTTTGTCTTTATGAAGCCGTGTTTGTCGACATATTTGAAGCACTGGTGTAGCGTGGAAGGCACGATCATGTAATCGTGTATCCATGGGCGCCCCAAGAGGATGTTATAAGATGTGTCTACATCTATGACGTAGCAGGTGACTTCGGATTGGAGGTCGCCAATTTGACACTTCAGACGAATCTTCCCAATAGGGTAACTCCTGCCCGAATTGAAACCGCTGATGGCGGTGCTTGTAGGTGTTAGACGATGCATTGGGATGCGGAGATGATGTAGCAGACCCTTCGGGATGATGCTTATGGAAGAGCCAGGATCTATGTGCATCCGATCCACCTTCACGTCGCCGATGTACCCCGTGTAGTATAGCGGGTGATCGTGTAGGTTGGTCTTGATGAGCATGTCCTACGAAGTGAAGACGATATTGGGCATCGCTCCCGTGCAGGCTCTCTCTTGGAGATCCATGGGTGAGTCCTCCCCGTTGAGGTTGGATTGAGCCAGATAGACATCGGCATTTTGGAGTGCTTCACTTAATGCAATGCGAACATCCTTGGAGAGCCTTAGGAGTTCGTATAGTGACAACTTGGCCGGTGTGTTAGCCAATTGTGCTAAGATGTCAAAGTTGTAGGGCCTCTCTAGCCCTTGGGCTGCTTCTTTTCGGAGAGATTTGTCGAAGCGAGTCTCCTTCGGCCTAGGCTTGTCGGTCGTCGAAGGCTGAGCCGGTCCCGGAGCATCAGTTGTAGTGGGTTGATGCTTTTCAGCTGGATTGTCAACCACAGGTTGGGATTGCGCTCCGGACCGCGTGACGACGGCTGTAGCTTCCTCGTTGTCTGCCGAGATTGTGTGGCAGGTCCTGACTTTTCCACTTTTCTTTTTATCGGTGGTAGATGGTGTGGGCCGAGTAACTTCTGACACCAAGTCTGGATGGATCCACATGACCTCCCCTCGTGATGTGGTGAGGGGTACTAGACCGGCAGCCTAATCTCGGGAAGGTGGAAGATTGGTAATCTCCATTGTCGCCAGAGGGACGGGGATCACCCCGTCTTGTGTCTCCGTCGGAGGGAAGCTGCCGAATTGTACGAACACCATATTGGCCGCCACGGTTACCTCTTCGAAATCGATGGCCAGAGCGTTCGAATCGATGAGGTTCTGGATGTACCGTTTCAGCTGGTAGCAATCGTGTGTAGCATGATGAACATAGCGATGATAATGGCAGTATTTCGAATTCTCTATCTCTGTCGGCCGCAGTTCCCGTCTTGGTGGAGGAAGCTAAATTCTGTCCCCTTGTATGAGCATGTCCAAGATGGGCTTGACGTGACTGTCTTCGAAGGAGTAATCGATTTACGGCCATTGTTTGTCTGCTGGCTTCGGCTCAGGTTTTTGTGCAGTATCGGCCACCATAGCCTGCTTTTCCTTGCTGTCCCGATTGTTAGAGGGGCTACCCCCATTATCGTTGTTGGGACGCTTGCCCTTGTTTTCTCCTTCCGAGATGTGCAATCCCAGTTGGCGAGCCTTCTTCAGTCGTTCTTCGGCGCTTGTGGCGCTGATGATGAATGTCTTCCAATCTTTGAATTGACTTTCGCCCATCCCTGAGACTGATTGTTGGGAGCAGTCTCTTTTGGCAAATTTCAATTAAAGAGGAATCTGGATTTCCGGAGGACAGCTTCATGACGGTTTGGCAGAATCGCTCAATATAGTTCCTTGTCAACTCCTTCTCCCTTTGGACGACGTCCATAAGGTAGGACATGGTGACGTCCTGTCCTACTTCGTAGAATCTCTCTAAGAACAGGCGCTTGAAGCCGGCGAAGGAGTGAATGCAGTTGTCTGGCAGATTGTGATACCAATCGAAAGCGACTCCTTCCAATGCCCCAATGAATAATCGCGTGAGGATAGCATCATCATGGGGCAGATGGTCGGTGGTGACCTCGAAGTAAGTGATGTACCGACTTGCTGAGGTCTTGCCATCATACGGGTTGATATTGAACGGCTTATATTTTGGTGGAAATGAAACATCCCTCCATTCGGCAGGGTATGGTTGCCGCATTCTGAGGTCTTGAGCGTTTTCTTGGGCATGGAACATAGCTCGGAGCTCCTGGGCCTCTCTTCTTACTTCTCGGGCCTCATCTGTCACGGTAGGGGCTGTTATTTCGGGAGGATTATTGCCCGAGTTTGGTGCCGCTGAGTTCGAGTCCGCATTGACCGCAGGACCTGTACTTGTTTGGCCAGGCGTTCCTCCTTGCAGAGTTGGAAGAGCGGCTTTGATTTCATCTACAGACTTGACCAAGGCCTGCAGTATAGCCTCCAAAGTGTCGATGCGTTGGCGATCGCTGGAACCACCTTGGTTGCTGTCCGTCATGAATACTGTCCTTACATGAGGAGTGATGGAAGGAACGGTGGAGGATGTGCCCTCCGAGTCATACCCATGCACCGAGAAGTCATCGGGGTAGGTGAGAATATTTTCTTCGGGCTCGGACTCGGAGGGAACGGTATCCCCAGCCTCGGAGCTTGCTTCGTCTTGGGAGCCATGGATATCCTCGGGGACATCAGCGTCTGTTGTACCTGATGGGAGAGTGGTTTCCCCGGGCTCGGCTCCTTGAAACATCGGATTGTTGTGTATGTTCGGAGGAGTGCTACCCCCAGTTCCCATGACCCCCAGCGATGTGGATGATGAATTTCCCATTGCAACAGATTTTGTCTTTGAACGGGTGTGTTGGAATAATTCGGTGGAGGACAGCCGTTTAGACGATGGTTTTTTAACTGCAGTGGTTGATATCTTGGGGCTGGAGATGCTTGTTTTCTTTCCTCTCCCCTCGGCGGGGATTTTTTGAGTAGAATTGCAAGAGACAACAGGAGGTGCCTCGTCTTCTGAGCTCGGATGCCGTAGTCTTTGGAAGACGGACGGCCGGTCTTCCATTGCTGTCGTATTGTTGCAACAGCAGTTGACGTTGATTTGGGTGCAGTGATGTCCAAGCGAGGACTCTTTGCACGCCGAGGCTCCTTCTCCTTCCTTGCGTTTGTGGAGGATCGCCTTACGCAGGTCAGAGGAACCACTTTGTCCTTTTGCCGCCGTGGGCTGGACTCGAGCGGTTCTATACAACTTCCCATCAGAGGCCCGTGTGATAATCAACGGGACACCCCGATAGTTAGAGATTGGGACAGCTGCCTGGGCTTGGTGAGCCCGCGCTGCCCTAGACTTCCTCCTTTTAGCACTTGCGGGTGCGTAATAGGAGGAGTCCAAGTTGAACCCCACAGAGTCTGGCTTATCATCCATTGAACCATCAGAGTCAGGACCGCATGAGAGACGGTCGAAGACTGATCGAGAGAAGCGTGGAACGGTCGCTATGCGGTTAGAATTGGGTGCCGTGCAGGCTGTCTGCATGCGGTTGTCTTCTGCCGTTGGATGAGTTATTTTTATGCGGCTAGGAGTCACGACCGTGCAGGCTGGCCGCATGCGGTTGGCAATTATGGCCGCATGGGTTTTCTGCAAGCGATTGACTTTCTTAGCCGTATGAGTTTCATCCATATGGTTGGCAACTGTAGCCGCATAAGCTATACGGCTGACAGATGTGGCCGCATGAGTTTTCTCCATGCGGCTGGCGGATGTAGCCGCATGAGGTTTCTTCCTGCGGCTAATACCCTTATGCGGCTCGGATCTCATAGAGTTCCTCTTTGCCCCTGCAAGTCCAGCATCATAGTGTTTTCTTCTGCCGGACTTGGGGACAGCAGAGTTGTCTATGGTCTGAAGTAGGGCCGCAGGAGAGTCTTTCTTGCCGTCTTGAGCAACAGAGGGTATTTCTGCAAGAGCTTCAGTAGGAATAAAGGATCGGGGTCTCCACTCCTTGCGGGCCTTCTTTGTGCGGGCTCGCTTCTGGACCGGGCCAGCGCTCTTGTCGGAGAGCATTTCTTCGAACGCCTGTTGGTCGAACCGGGCGACCATCTTTTGTTGCGTGGAGGCAAGCTTGGCTGTATTCGATTGTGTCACCAACTCCTCTGCCGTGGAGAAGTTAGTCCCCAGCAGGGTCTCCATCGTGTTTGCCATTGATTGTAAAAGTACAGAACAATTTTATGGGAGGACTGAACTTAGACTCACAATATAAACTCGCTTGTACAAAGAAAGCCTAGGGACGAAAACCTAGGTACAGCAGTCTAAGTACAATTATTTATTTTAGATTCTGGAGGGTGACGGTAGAGGCTCGGGAAGGCAACGGCAGCCCTGCCTTACTCCTTGGACGATCGGTATGCGGCCTTGGCTCCTTGTGAAAAGATGGTTGGCGTTGGTGAAGAAATGCTCTTTTTGCTCTCCTCCTGTTGCTCTTCTGTCTTCTCTCTGTGTATTTTCTTTCCGACTATTGGGGAGTCTCTCTGTATATGCATGTTTCTCTCTGATATTGTCTCTTTTACAAGGGAATGGCACCTTGCTACTTATAATAGTGGGATGTGATCATTAGGGTTGCCAATGATTAGCCCTTGGAGATGGCGGCGGCCCGTAGATTGGTCAATCCAGGCCGTTCAGTTTTGATTGTGACGAATCCGAGCCATCGAGTGTAGATTACACCAAATCCCGTTAGCAATTAATGCTGATTGGAATAAATTTTCCTCATAATGATCTTCTGATGTCTGCGAATAAATTAAATTTATTCTCCTGCCACGTGTCCCAGATTATTGGGATTTGGCCCAATCTTTGATGGCAGTAATTCTGAGAAATTAATCGGCTTAGGACACGTGTCCTAGGAGCCACTGGGGAATCTGAACCATATGACGAGTGAGCCGCATATGCATAAGGTTAAGGCCACGTGTCAGAGCTGTCTGGGTAGTGGCCCTCTCTTGAGCCTTTGAACCACAGGGAGGTAATCATTGTGAGCCGCATAGGGATACATCCACCTGAGCCGCATGGAGATGATCCTCTTGAACTGCATGAGAAGTTTTTACTTGAGCCGCATGAGGCTTCCTCGTCCTGAGCCGCATAGGACGGATTCACTCTGAACCGCATGAGAAGTCTTTGCTCAAGCCGCATGAGGCTTTCTCGGCCTGAGCCGCATAGGACGGATTCACTCTGAACCGCATGAGAAGTGCTTTACTCGAGCCGCATGAGGCTTTCTCGGCCTGAGACGCATAGGACGGATTCACTCTGAACCGTATGAGAAGTGAGCCGCATACGAACGCCCACGTGGCAAGGCCACGTGGAATTTTTTATGGCTCTCGGGGGATTTGTGTCAGAGATCTCTTTTCTCTTTTCTAGAGATTCGTCATTATGACAGAGTCATAATTACTTCTTTCTGTGTCAGGGCTGTCACTTTTTCAGAGTTGTCAGCCGTCAAGCAATTAATGCGAGAGGGCAGAGGAGAGGGCTGTCCTGCCACGTGTCTTTCTGAGCCGTATGGGATGTCTTGGACCGCATAGCCCCTTATGCCGCATGACTCTCCGAGCCGCATGGGCTTTCTGAGCCGCATGGGGTTCTTTGGCCGTATGAGTTATTTTCTTTAGTATTTTCCATGCTTCTACAAGACCCCCTTCAAAGTTTTCAATTTACAAAATTGAAATACATTGAATAAGAAGCATGGCTGTGTTCTTCTAGCCGCATATGAAACCCTGACCGCATAGAGATCTTGGCCGCATAGGTTGTTCAGCCGCGTAGGTGGTTCAGCCGCAGGGGACTGTTCAGCCGCATAGCTTCTCGCCACGTGTGCGGGTCTTTAATTGCCTCAAATTCGTTTCAGCGCCATCTTTGTAGGGGGGAATCCCAAGGGTCAGCTCATTAAATTTTTCGGATTTGACGCCTTGGGTGAATCTTAGAGACGAAACCCAAGGAGTCGATTTCGTTCTTCATGAGTCGATCATTGGCCCACGTGTCCTCCTTCTCCCGTCTTCCTATAAATAGGAGGAGTTTTGAAGAGAGAGAAGGCTTCTTTATTTTCTTTCTTCTTCCTCAGACCTTCCCTATCTCGATTGCCCTTCCTCTCTTCGATAATTAATGGCTCCCAAGAAGACCGTGGCAGCAAAGGGCAAGAAGGCGGCCTCCACTTCCGCCTCGACTGCGGCTGCTACTCCGCAGGTCGTCGTACCTGATGTTCATCCTGACGTTCGCCCTCCCATTACTGGTAAGGATAATGTATGAGTTAAAGAACCCCAACTGCCATGGCTACGTCGCATACTTTATGCACGAGCCTTTGTAAATCGCATGTTCGCCCTACGGTTGAGCTGCGAGCCACATAAGAAAACTACCGTGTCTGTATGCGCGCCTTGTTGGCAAAGCCGCATAAGTGACGCTAAACCGCATAGACTTTTATTGTACGGAGCCGCATAAGCGTTCTTCTGGGCTTGAGCCGCATGAGGCTTTTTGGAGCCACATAAGACTTATGAGAGCTTCATGGGACCACATGGATGTTTTCTTGAGCCGCCTGGGGTTTGAAAGCACCCAATCAGCTCTTTTTATCCCTCCGTTTAACGCACTTTTCTCTGTCTGTTCTTCAGTGAATCTGCTGGTTAACGCTGCTGGAGAACTCTTGGTGGGTAGCGCTCAAGCTGCTCTCGGCTATAGGTACGACCATATTGTTCAGCATATGACAGACCAGTTTCCGAGCGATGAGCCTATGGCTAGATTGAATGCCATCAAAAATTAGTCTTTCCATTTCCTTAATGCTATGATGAACTCCGAGAAATTTGAAGGAGAGTATTTGAAGCCTGCATTCTTTTTTGGAGACGCCTTGACCGTAGAGAACGATCATGTTCTGGAGGTGTCGGAGGATTGGAGTTTTGTTTCTAACGGGATGGTGATCCGCATCCCCCAGATGGAGCGACACTTCCCATTATCTTGGTTCAATATGCTATCGTTGGACCGGAAGATGAGGGAGACTTTAACCCCTACCAGAAGTGGGATGTTTGTGGGGAACATCCATTATAATAACAATCTGAAGTCCGTGACTGCCGGCAAAGTGCATACTAGTTGTTCTGTGACGGGGTTGGTCCCAGGTTCTTTCCTGAATGTGGCGGGCCCTAACTTCACATTCTCTACTGCCGATACTTTTATAAATCAGCTTGCTCGGAAAGGCTCCTATCCTGTTGGTCGGTTGACGTTCCCTAGTTGGGTACACCCTATTCCCTCGTAGATCAATTTGTCTACTTGGATCTTGCAGAAGTATGAGATCTTTTTGCACGAGATTGGCCTTTACCACGCTATCCGAGGTACCAGTCATGGCTTGTCCATAAACAAGAAGCTGTTCATGTCTCTGCTGGAAATGTATAATTGTCGTACGGGGACCTTTTACACACCTGTAGGGGAGATGGGACTCGCGCTCCATGAGATGCACGCGGTCTCCAAGCTTCCTTGGGGGGACGAAGCGTTTGAAGCATATACTCCCACTAATGAGGAACTCGAGGATTTGGAACGACGGTATCCTGGCTTTGGGGCTCTTTACCAGGAGATATTGTGCCATTATAACACATGCCATCAAATAACCCGAAAGGCTGGTAACTCGGAAGGAAATGATCCCTATACCAAGGATTGGGTGCACTATCTCTTCCCGGCAGATGCCTCAGGTTGTGGGTACAGATAATAGGTCGAGAGTGGATCATCATACTTACTCAGAGGTAATAAGGACATGGCAAGTATGAAGGTTTCTTCGACGGAGCCTTCCCATTCAGAGGTAATGAGGACATGACAGGAGTGGGCTCAATAAAGGAGGGCACATAGAATGACTCAGAGGTAATGAGGACATGGAAGTTCTATGTGAGGGGTGATTTGTTTTTGGCGGAATTGGAACGACTCAGAGGTAATGAGGACATGGCCATTTTGGAAATTTGTGGATCAATTACCCTTTTTGTGCACTGGGAGTGCGGGTATTAGATCATGAGGGAGGATCTCCTTCAAGAAGAAAGTTCAGAGGTATGATCATACATGACTTGCTACCTGGAAGAGTGACCGAGATGTGAGTTCAGAGGTACCAGCGGGTACATGACTCGAGAATCTGGAGAATGGTGAACGTGAATTCGATGGTACCGGCGGGTACATGACTTCAAAAATCTGGGAAACTATGAGGGTGAGTTCAGTGGTACCAGCGGGTACATGACTCGATAATCTGGAAAACTATGAGGGTGAGTTCAGTGGTACCAGCGGGTACATGACTCAAAAATCTAGAATGTTGTGATGGTGAGTTCAGAGGTACCAGCGGGTACGTGACTCGATAATCTGGGATGTTGTTTAGATATAATATTTCTTCAGGAACTTGCCGTTGACGGGCAACATGAGCAAGTCTTCGTTTTGCTTAGCGAGGCGGTAAGCACCGTTGAAGAACACGGCCTCGATGATAAATGGACCTTCCTATTTTGGCTGGAACTTTCCGGCGGTCTTGTGAGTCATGACCATTGGCCTTCGGACTGCCAGAACAAGATCGCCCACTTGGAATGTTCTGATTTTGACCTTCTTGTTGAAGGATCCTGAGATGCGTGCTTGGTATAGCTCGATCCTTTGCTGAGCTAGGAGGCGCTTTTTATCTAAGGCCTCCAACTCTTGTAGTCGACGTTGGTAGTTGTCATCCATCGTCAATTGATAAGTGAGGGCGACGCGGAGTGAGGGTATTTGAGTCTCTAATGGAAGAACTGCCTCACTCCCGTACACTAGGGAGAATGGCGTATTCCCGGTGGCTGTTCGAACTGTGGTGCGATAAGCCCATAAGCATTCGCCAAGCTTCTCATTCCAGTCGCATTTGTTGGAGGAGACAAACTTCTTGAGGAGTTTGATGATTGTTTTATTGAATGCCTCTGCTAACCCGTTTGCTGTCGGGTTGTACGGTGTCGAAGCGACATTCTGAATACGGTGCTTATCGCAAAACTGATAGAATACGTGGCTTGCAAACTGCGGACTATTATCATGGATGATCCTTCGGGGCAGTCCAAAGCAGTAGATGACGTGATGCTTAAGGAAGCTGATCACGTTTGAAGTCTTGACTTCTGCGAGTGGGACAGCTTCTGCCCATTTGGAGAAGTAATCAGTGATCGCAAGTATGAAGCGATGTCCTCGGGAGGAAGGTGGGTTGATTGGACCAATGATATCCATTCCCCATGCTTCGAATGGCCAGGACGCTACTGTCGGATGTAGAAATTCGGATGGTTGGTGAATGAAGTCCGCGTGGACTTGGCAGGCTTTGCATTTTCTAGCATAATCTATCGCATCTGCCACCATCGTGGGCCAATAGCAGCCCATTCGTCGAAGGCGGTCTTACAATTTTGGGCCGGGCTGGTGGGCCCCGCAGACACCGTCGTGAGCTTCTCGTACGGCTTCTTTGGCTTCTGTATTTGACAGACACCGAAGCAGTAATCCGTCTTAGGAGCGGCGATACAGCATTTTTATTTCTGTATCGTAGAAGAATCTAAGAGAACGCCGTCTGATGGAGATGGCTTCCTTTGGGTTCTCGAGCAGGATGTCGTAGACGATGAAGTCGATGAATGGTTGTCTCCAATCTGGGGCCTCATCGATCGTCTGTACGGAATAACTTACCACGAATTGCATATTGTTCTTGGGACAGACCAGTTCGTGGCCTATCACATCCACTGATTGGCGATCATAATTCGGGACTGCTAGGGAAGCGGCAAGACCAGCTAGGGCATCGGCTTCAATATTTCGGAGTCTGGGGACGTGCTCGATGAAGAACCCCTCGAATGACGAGATGATATCGATGGCTATTTGGTGATAAGGGATCATGTCTTCGTGGTGGACTTCGTATGAGCCCCGGATCTGATTGACGATTTGTTGGGAATCGTCGTATGCTTCAAGGTATTCTACCCCCAGCTCTCTCGCAAGTTGGAGGCCAATGACCAGAGCGTTGTACTCGGCCACATTGTTAGAGCAGGGCTCGGTGAGGGAATAAGCGCGGTTAATCACCAATCCAGAAGGGAAGATCAGCACTACCCCGACTCCGACGACTATATTGTCTTTAGGTCCGGTCCTTGAAGCACCGTCAAAGAACATTCGCCATATAGCCTCATGAGAGGTTGCATGCGAGTCGGCGACCTCGTCTGGGATCTCTTCATATATTCTGGAGGACTCCGAGCCTGGGTGGGCTGCTAAAAAGTCCGCCAGGGCTTGACCTTTGACTGCCTTTTGTGGGACAAAGATCATATGATAAGGGGACAACAATATTATCCATGTAGCGAGTCGAGAGCTGAGTGCCCCTGGTTTAGTCATGAGGACTCTGAGAGGGTTGACTCATGAGATCACATATATCGTTTGTCCGGTGACATACTGTCGCATTTCCTGAATGGCGAACACCAGGACGAGGCATTCCTTCTCCACAATGGTGTATCGGTATTCTGGTCCGATCATCATTCGGCTGAAGTAATATATGGCCTGTTCATGGCCTGCGTCATTGTTCTGTGCCAGCAGAGCCCCAAGGGTGTGTTCCATTGCTCGTACATAGAGCAGGAATGGTTTTCCAGGAACCGGGGCCACCAAAACTGGGGGATTTGACAAATATTCTTTGATGCTGTCGAAGGCACGCTGACATTCCTCATCCCATACGAATGAGACTCCTTTCTTCATGAGGTGCATGAACGGTCGGCATCGCCCGGAGAGGTTAGAAATGAACCTCCTGATGTAAGCTTGCCTCCCTTGGAGGCCTCTGAGTTCGCGAAGATTTCTCGGGGGACCCATCTCCATGATTGCTTTTGTCTTCTCAGGGTCAACATGGATACCCTTTTCAGTGATGATGAAGCCTAAGAACTTCCCGCTGGATACGCCCAGAAAGGACTTCGTATGGTTCATTTTCAAATTGTGCGCTCGTATTAGGTCGAATACCGTCCTTAGATCCTGCAGATGGTCTCCTTTACAGCGGCTCTTAACGGCTATATCGTCAATGTAGCACTCCACTGTCTTACGTAAGTGGTCTCTGAAGATGATGCTCATGGCTCTTTGATATGTGGCGCCGGCATTCTTCAAACCGAAAGGCATGACTATGTTGCAGTACGTGCCAATTGGTGTTCGGAATGATGTATGCTTTTCGTCATCAGGAGACATTTTGATTTGGTTGTACCCCAAGAAGCCATCCATGGACGACATACATTCGAAGCCGCAGGTATTGACGATCATGATGTCTGTGATAGGAAGGGGGAATTCATCTTTGGGGTACGCCTCGTTCAGATTGCGGAAGTCGATGCAGATTCGAATCTTTCATTTTTCTTGAGGACGGGTACTATGTTGGCGACCCAGTCGGGATGTTGCTCCTCACGAATGA
This sequence comes from Iris pallida, assembly GCA_029216955.1. Taxonomy (NCBI): domain Eukaryota; kingdom Viridiplantae; phylum Streptophyta; class Magnoliopsida; order Asparagales; family Iridaceae; genus Iris; species Iris pallida. The sequence goes on along the minus strand of JANAVB010008997.1, from coordinate 274,380 downwards.
AGCCGCTGGCTATCAGTTTGTTGACTTCGGCTTCAATCGCGTCCATGATGCCTGGGCGGAAGCGTCGCTGTTGTTGCTTGACTGGCTTCGCATCCGGCCGAATATTGAGTTTGTGAAGAGCAATGTCGGGATTTAACCCTGGCATGTCTTCATAGCTCCAGGCGAACACATCAATGTATTCTCTGACAAGTTCTAACAGCAACTCCCATTCTTCGTCTGTTAGGCTTTTACTGATAAAAATCGGTTTTGGAGAAGATTCGCTGCTGAGGTCAACTTGTATAACCTCATCTTCAGTAGGAGGTTCTCTCAGTTCGAACCGCTTTTCCCAATGTGCATCCAATTGCTGGGCCCACGTCTCTAGCTCGAGGATCTCGGGGATGTTTTCGTCTTCCTCGTAAGCGTCGGCGAATGCCATGTTGACTGACATGACTTGTCTGAACACATCTCCGATGCTGGTATCCGAGTCGGAAGTTTGTGATCCGGTTGAACGTGACTGCCAGTCGCATTCTTCATCTGAACTTTCAGGGGTCGTAGTAGGCGTTACATATCCTAATCTGCATCGAGTTTTGCTATAGTAGTTCCGTGGTTTGCCCGCCGGGACTGGCGGCTTCAAAGGTAATCGTCGTCCAGTGCCGTAGTTCAAACCTGGCGTCGTCTCCAGATCATACCCCTATTTCTGTATGAGATATTTGGATTGAGGGCTATAAAGATACAGAGGCAGTCTCCCGGCGTCTGACCCGAGGTCGGCTTCCTCTATGGTGAGGGGATACGGGTTGTTCGTCCGGCCGAAGATGATCGGATGATCTCCTCCCTCGATTATTCGGTAAGCGTCTTCTACTGGAGTAAGCTGGATTGCGGTGAACACATTTGTCACTTGTGTGTGTAGGTGAGTGCCTATACCGTGTTCCATATCATACATTGAACATAGCTTATTGAGCTCGGTATAGTTCAAAGATAACCCTTTATTAATGAAGTAAGGTATCTTTTCTAGGGGGATTACATCATCTGCGGAGGGAACATCAGTGTGGGCGGCCACATACTTGGCTAGCTCCGGTTCCTCTTCGGCTACCCTCTGTGTGAACGAAGAGTGAGAGGACGACCTGGGAAGTTTGATTGTCAGTGGTTCAGTTGATGGAGCAGAGCGTGGAGTTGTTGGCAGACTAGCAACCCCCAGTTTGGCATTTGATGTGGGGCGAAGAGTGGCTGGTTCGCTAGAAATGTTAGACCTTGTATCGGTGTGACGACCCTTCTTGGGAAGACGTATCGTCAGTGGCCTATCGAAGGGATTGAGCTTCTCCGTTTGACTTACTCTCGGCAGTCTGATTGTCAGTGGCCCCGTTGTGGGTCTCGGTACTTGGCCGAACCTTGGCAGCCGGATTATTATCTGCTCCTCCTGTGCTGAGAGGCTGATTGCGTCCTTCCGCAGAGTGGCGGTAAGGGGTACGGACTTGCCCGATTTACGAGCTTGGAGGTGGATTGTCAGGGGTCCTTCTGATCCCGTGGCCGTTTCGGTGCTAGCTTGTTCATTTCCTTCATCAAGGTGCCTTTTTGACTTTTCGTATAGGCAGGAGTCCGAGTAGTAGGATTCGACCCCTTTGAAGGGATCGATATCAGCAAATTCTGTCTTTACGAAGCTGTGTTTGTCGACATATTTGAAGCACTGGTGTAGCATGGAAGGCACGATCATGTAATCGTGTATCCATGGGCGCCCCAAGAGGATGTTATAAGAAGTGTCTGCATCTATGACGTAGCAGGTGACTTCGGATTGGAGGTCTCCAATTTGACACTTCAGACGAATCTTCCCAATAGGGTAACTCCTGCCCGAATTAAAACCGCTGATGGCGGTGCTTGTAGGTGTTAGGCGATGCATTGGGATGCAGAGATGATGTAGCAGACCCTTCGGGATGATGCTTATGGAAGAGCCAGGATCTATGTGCATCCGATCCACCTTCATGTCGCCGATGTACCCCGTGTAGTATAGCGGGCGATCGTGTAGGTTGGTCTTGATGAGCATGTCCTGCGGAGTGAAGACGATATTGGGCATCGCTCCCGTGCAGGCACTCTCTTGGAGATCCACAGGTGGGTCCTCCCCGGTGAGGTTGGATTGAGCCAGATAGACATCGGCATTTTGGAGTGCTTCGCTTAATGCAATACGAACGTCCTTGGAGAGCCTTAGGAGTTCGTATAGTGACAACTTGGCCGGTGTGTTAGCCAATTGTGCTAAGATGTCAAAGTTGTAGGGCCTCTCTAGCCCTTGGGCTGCTTCTTTTCGGAGAGATTTGTCGAAGCGAGTCTCCTTCGGCCTAGGCTTGTCGGTCATCGAAGGCTGAGCCGGTCCCGGAGCATCAGTTGTAGTGGGTTGACGATTTTTAGCTGGATTGTCAACCACAGGTTGGGATTGCGCTCCGAACCGCGTGACGACGGCTGTAGCTTCCTCGTTGTCTGCCGAGATTGTGTGGCAGGTCCTGACTTTTTTACTTTTCTTTTTGTCGGTGGTAGATGGTGTGGGCCGAGTCACTTCTGACACCAAGTCTGGATGGATCCACATGACCTCCCCTCGTGATGTGGTGAGGGGTACTAGACCGGCAGCCTGATCTCGGGGAGGTGGAAGATTGGTAATTTCCATTATCGCCAGAGGGACGGGGATCACCCCGTCTTGAGTCTCCGTCGGAGGGAAGCTGCCGAATTGTACGGACACCATATTGGCCGCCACGGTTACCTCTTCGAAATCGATGGCCAGAGCGTTCGAATCGATGAGGTTCTGGATATACCGTTTCAGCTGGTAGCAATCGTGTGTAGCATGATGAACATAGCGATGATAATGGCAGTATTTCGGATTCTCCATCTCTGCCGGCCGCGGTTCCCATCTTGGTGGAGGAAGCTGAATTCTGTCCCCTTGTATGAGCATGTCCAAAATGGGCTTGACGTGACTGTCTTCGAAGGAGTAATCGATTTGCGGCCATTGTTTGTCTGCTGGCTTCGACTCAGGTTTTTGTGCAGTATCGGCCACCATAGCCTGCTTTTCCTTGCTGTCCCGATTATTAGAGGGGCTACCCCCATTATCGTTGTTGGGACGCTTGCCCTTGTTTTCTCCTTCCGAGATGTGCAATCCCAGTTGGCGAGCCTTCTTTAGTCGTTCTTCGGCGCTTGTGGCGCTGATGATGAATGTCTTCCAATCTTTGAATTGACTTTTGCCCATCCAGAGACTGATTATTGGGAGCAGTCTCTTTTGGCAAATTTCAATTGAAGAGGAATCTGGATTTCCGGAGGGCAGCTTCATGGCGGTTTGGCGGAACCGCTCAATATAGTTCCTTGTCAACTCCTTCTCCTATTGGACGACGTCCATGAGGGCGGACATGGTGATGTCCTGCCCTACTTCGTAGAATCTCTCCAAGAACAGGCGCTTGAAGCCGGCGAATGTGTGGATGCAGTTGTCTGGCAGATTGCGATACCAATCGAAAGCGACTCCTTCCAATGCCCCAATGAATAATCGTGTGAGGATAGCATCATCATGGGGCAGATGGTTGGTGGTGACCTCAAAGTAAGTGATGTACCGACTTGCTGAGGTCTTGCCATCATACGGGTTGATATTGAACGGCTTATATTTTGGTGGGAATGGAACATTCCTCCATTCGGCAGGGTATGGTTGCCGCATTCTGAGGTCTTGAGCATTTTCTCGGGCATGGAACATGGCTCGGAGCTCCTGGACCTCTCTTCTTACTTCTCGGGCCTCATCTTTCGCGGTAGGGGCTATTATTTTGGGAGGATTATTGCCCGGGTTTGGTGCCGTTGAGTTCGAGTCCGCATTGACCGTGGGACCCGTACTTGTTTGGCCAGGCGTTCCTCCTTGCAGAGTTAGAAGAGCGGATTTGATTTCATCTACAGACTTGACCAAGGCTTGCAGTATAACCTCCAAAGTGTCGATGCATTGACGATCGCTGGAACCACCTTGGTTGCTGTCCGTCATGAATACCGTCCTTACATGAGGAGTGATGGAAGGAACGGTGGAGGATGTGCCCTCCGAGTCATACCCATGCACCGAGAAGTCATCGGGGTAGGTAGGAATGTTCTCTTCGGGCTCGGACTCGGAGGGAACGGTATCCCCAGCCTCGGAGCTTGCTTCGTCTTGAGAGCCATGGATATCCTCGGGGACATCAGCGTCTGTTGTACCTAATGGGAGAGTGGTTTCCCCGGGCTCGGCTCCTTGAAACATCGGATTGTTATGTATGTTCGGAGGAGTGCTACCCCCAGTTCCTACGACCCCCAGCGATGTGGATGATGAATTTCCTATTGCAGCAGATTTTGTCTTTGAACGGGTGTGTTGGAATATTCCGGTGGAGGACAGCCGTTTAGACGATGGTTTCTTAGCTGCAGTGGTTGATATCTTGGGGCTGGAGATGCTTGTCTTCTTTTCTCTCCCCTCGGCAGGGATTTTCTGAGTGGAATTGCAGGAGACAACATGAGGTGCCTCGTCTTCTGAGCTCAGATGCCGTAGTCTTTAGAAGACGGACGGCCGGTCTTCCATTGCTGCCGCGTTGTTGCAACAGCAGTTGACGATGATTTGGGTGCAGTGATGTCCAAGCGAGGACTCTTTGCACGCCGAGGCTCCTTCTCTTTCCTTGTGTTTGTGGAGGATCGCCTCACGCAGGTCAGAGGAACCACTTTGTCCTTTTGTCGCCGGGGGCTGGACTCGAGCGGTTCTATACAACTTCCCATCAGAGTCCTGTGTGATAATCAACGGGACGCCCCGATAGTTAGAGGTTGGGACAGCTGCCTGGGCTTGGTGAGCCCGCGCTGCCCTAGATTTCCTCCTTTTAGCACTTGCGGGTGCGTAATAGGAGGAGTCCAAGTTGAACACCACAGAGTCTGGCTTATCATCCAGAGAACCATCAGAGTCAGGACCGCATGAGAGACGGTCGAAGACTGATCGAGAGAAGCATGGAACGGTCGCTATGAGGCTAGAATTGGGTGCCGTGCAGGCTGTCTGCATGCGGTTGTCTTCTGCCGTTGGATGAGTTGTTTTTATGCGGCTAGGAGTCACGACCGTGCAGGCTGGCCGCATGCGGTTGGCAATTATGACCGCATGGGTTTTCTGTAAGCGATTGACTTTCTTAGTCGCATGAGTTTTATCCATATGGTTGGCAACTGTAGACGCATAAGCTATGCGGCTGACAGATGTGGCCACATGAGTTTTCTCCATGCGGCTGGCGGATGTAGCCGCATGAGGTTTCTTCCTGCGGCTAATACCCTTATGCGGCTCGGATCTCATAGAGTTCCTCTTTGCCCCTGCAAGTCTAGCATCATAGTGTTTTCTTCTGCCGGACTTGGGGACAGCAGAGTTGTCTATGGTCTGAAGTGGGGCCGCAGGAGAGTCTTTCTTTCCGTCTTGAGCAACAGAGGGTATTTCTGCAAGAGCTTCAGTAGGAATAAAGGATCGGGGTCTCCACTCCTTGCGGGCCTTCTTTGTGCGAGCTCGCTTCTGGACCGGGCCAGCGCTCTTGTCGGAGTGCATTTCTTCGAACGCCTGTTGGTCGAACCGGGCGACCATCTTCTGTTGCGTGGAGCCAAGCTTGGTTGCATCCGATTGCGTCACCAACTCCTCAGCCGTGGAGAAGTTAGTCCCCAGCAGGGTCGCCATCGTGTTTGCCATTGATTGTAAAAGTACAGAACAATTTTATGGAAGGACTGAACTTAGACTCACAATACAAACTCGCTTGTACAAAGAAAGCCTAGGGACGAAAACCTAGGTACAGCAGTCTAAGTACAATTGTTTATTTTAGATTCTGGGGGGTGACAGTAGAGGCTCGGGAAGGCGACGGTAGCCCTGCCTTACTCCTTGGACGATCGGTATGCGGCCTTGGCTCCTTGTGAAAAGATGGTTGGCATTGGTGAAGAAATGCTCTTCTTGCTCTCCTCCTGTTGCTTTTCTGGCTTCTCTCTGTGTATTTTCTTTTCGACTATTGGGGAGTCTCTCTGTATATGCGTGTTTCTCTCTGATATTGTCTCTTTTACAAGGGAATGGCACCTTGCTATTTATAATAGTGGGATGTGATCATTAGGGTTGCCAATGATTAGCTTTTGGAGATGGCGGCGGCCCGTAGATTGGTCAATCCAGGCCATTCTGTTTTGATTGTGACGAATCCGAGCCATCGAGTGTAGATTACACCAAATCCCATTAGCAATTAATGCTGATTGGAATAAATCTTCCTCATAATGATCTTCTGATGTCTGCGAATAAATTAAATTTATTCTCCGGTCACGTATCCCAGATTATTGGAATTTGACCCAATCTTTGATGGCAGTAATTCTGAGAAATTAATCGGCTTAGGACACGTGTCCTAGGAGCCACTAGGGAATCTGAACCATATGACGAGTGAGCCGCATATGCATAAGATTAAGGCCACGTGTCAGAGCTGTCTGGGTAGTGGCCCTCCCTTGAGCCTTTGAACCACAGGGAGGTAATCATTGTGAGCCGCATAGGGATACATCCACCTGAGCCGCATGGAGATGATCCTCTTGAACCGCATGAGAAGTTTTTACTTGAGCCGCATGAGGCTTCCTCGGCCTGAGCCGCATAGGACGGATTCACTCTGAACCGCATGAGAAGTCTTTGCTCAAGCCGCATGAGGCTTTCTCGGCCTGAGCCGCATAGGACGGATTCACTCTGAACCGCATGAGAAGTGCTTTGCTCGAGCCGCATGAGGCTTTCTCGGCCTGAGCCGCATAGGACGAATTCACTCTGAACCGCATGAGAAGTGAGCCGCATACGAATGCCCACGTGGCAAGGCCACGTGGCATTTTTTATGGCTCTCGGAGGATTTGTGTCAGAGATCTCTTTTCTCTTTCCTAGAGATTCGTCATTATGACAGAGTTATAATTACTTCTTTCTGTGTCAGGGCTGTCACTTTTTCAGAGTTGTCAGCCGTCAAGCAATTAATACGAGAGGGCAGAGGAGAGGGCTGTCCTGCCACGTGTCTTTCTGAGCCGTTTGGGATGTCTTGGACCGCATAGCCCCTTATGCCGCATGACTCTCCGAGCCGTATGGGCTTTCTGAGCCGCATGGGGTTCTTTGGCCGCATGAGTCATTTTCTTTAGTATTTTCCATGCTTCTACAAGACCCCCTTCAAAGTTTTCAATTTGCAAAATTGAAATACATTGAATAAGAAGCATGGCTGTGTTCTTCTAGCCGCATATGAAATCCTGACCGCATAGAGATCTTGGCCGCATAGGTTGTTCAGCCGCGTAGGTGGTTCAGCCGCATAGCTTCTCGCCACGTGTGCGGGTCTTTAATTGCCTCAAATTCATTTCAGTGCCATCTTTGTAGGGGGAATCCCAAGGGTCAGCTCATTAAATCTTTCGGATTTGACGCCTTGGGTGAATCTTGGAGACGAAATCCAAGGAGTCGGTTTCGTTCTTCATGAGTCGGTCATTGGCCCACGTGTCCTCCTTCTCCCGTCTTCCTATAAATAGGAGGAGTTTTGAAGAGAGAGAAGGCTTCTTTATTTTCTTTCTTCTTCCTCAGACCTTCTCTATCTCGATTGCCCTTCCTCTCTTCGATAATTAATGGCTCCCAAGAAGACCGTGGCAGCAAAGGACAAGAAGGCGGCCTCCACTTCCGCCTCGGCTGCGGCTGCTACTCCGCAGGTTGTCGTACCTGATGTTCATCTTGACGTTCGCCCTCCCATTACTGGTAAGGACAATGTATGAGTTAAAGAACCCCAACTGCCAGGGCTACGTCGCATACTTTATGCACGAGCCTTTGTAAATCGCATGTTCGCCCTACGGTTGAGCTGCAAGCCGCATAAGAAAACTACCGTGTCTGTATGCGCGCCTTGTCGGCAAAGCCGCATAAGTGACGCTAAATCGCATAGACTTTTATTGTACGGAGTCGCATAAGCGTTCTTCTGGACTTGAGCCGTATGGGGCTTTTTGGAGCCGCATAAGACTTATGAGAGCTTCATGGGACCACATGGATGTTTTCTTGAGCCGCCTGGGGTTTGAAAGCACCCAATCAGCTCTTTTTATCCCTCCGTTTAACTTACTTTTCTCTGTCTGTTCTTCACTGAATCTGCCGGTTAACGTTGCTGGAGAACTCTTGGTGGGTAGCGCTCAAGCTGCTCTCGGCTATAGGTACGACCATATTGTTCAGCATATGACGGACCAGTTTCCGAGCGATGAGCCTATGGCTAGATTGAATGCCATCAAGAATCAGTCTTTCCATTTCCTTAATGCTATGATGAACTCCGGGAAATTTGAAGGGGAGTATTTGAAGCCTGCATTCTTTTTTGGAGACGCCTTGACCGTAGAGAACGATCATGTTCTGGAGGTGTCGGAGGATTGGAGTTTTATTTCTAACGGGATGGCGATCCGCATCCCCCAGATGGAGCGACACTTCCCATTATCTTGGTTCAATATGCTCCCGTTGGACCGGAAGATGGGGAAGACTTTAACCCCTACCAGAAGTGGGATGTTTGTGGGGAACATCCATTATAATAACAATCTGAAGTCCGTGACTGTCGGCAAAGTGCATACTAGTTGTTCTGTGACGGGGTTGGTCCCAGGTTCTTTCCTGAATGTGGCGGGCCCTAACTTCACATTCTCTACTGCCGATACTTTTATAAATCAGCTTGCTCGGAAAGGCTCCTATCCCGTTGGTCGGTTGACGTTTCCTGGTTGGGTACACCCTATTCCCTCATGGATCAATTTGTCTACTTGGATCTTGCAGAAGTATGAGGTCTTTTTATGCGAGATTGGCCTTTACCACGCTATCCGAGGTACCAGTCATGGCTTGTCTATAAACAAGAAGCTGTTCATGTCTCTGCTGGAAATGTATAATTGTCGTACGGGGACCTTTTACACACCTGTAGGGGAGATGGGACTCGCGCTCCATGAGATGCACGCGGTCTCCAAGCTTCCTTGGGGGGACGAAGCGTTTGAAGCGTATACTCCCACTAATGAGGAACTCGAGGATTTGGAACGACGGTATCCTGGCTTCGTGGCTCTTTACCAGGAGATATTGTGCCATTATAACACATGCCATCAAATAACCCGAAAGGCTGGTAACTCGGAAGGGAATGATCCCTATACCAAGGATTGGGTGCACTATCTCTTCCCGGCAGATGCCTCAGGTCGAGTCACCTCTCGTCGCCCTCGATCTCGAGAAGCGGTTAAGGACTTGGTGCCGTCGGCTAAGAGAGTGGCCACTACCAGTGACGGATTAGGGAGCAAGACTGACACTTTCGGTTACTTTTACCAGGATACTCAAGAGCTATCCGAGAAAGCGCTTCTGGCAGGATTTTTGATGATCTGGCTACGAAATTGTATAGTCTCGGGAGGAGCCGGTTCTATTGAGAGAATTAGTCGTAACTTCATCCTTCCGGCTGTGAAGTTAGTTTTACGAATCTGGCTAGCTCTCCTCCCGGCCATGGTGTGCAGCACACACCGTGGCCTTCGTACCTTCACATCCAAAGTTATTGCTCGCGACGTGACCAAGGATTTTGAACGAACTGAGTAGCCCTATCACTATTTGATGGGGTGGCTGCTAATATATTACCCGTCTTTGATGAGGCCGGGCTCTGAAGATGGTGTGACTGATGATGACGCATTTATCTTCTGCTATCATGACGAGCCTTGGGAATGTGAAACCATACGGGCTTGCCGGATGGCATTGGCGAGGGCAGATAAGTATCATATTTTCGTATCTGTCCCTCGCTTTACTGCCAGGGACATAGAGGCTGTACATATTGACGGTAGCGCGCCCCCTCAGCTTCTGGATGGCCAGATGCTCCTATGGCTGCGTAACATTTGTCCCGCACATCTTGTGTATCGTAATCACAATACTGTCTTTCTGGAGCCTTATCTGCCTAGCAGGTTTGCCCTGCAGTTTGGATACAGCCAACTTTGTCTGGACAGCCCCAGTTCTTGTCTGGGTTATGAAGGTAGCCTTCTTGATGGTATCAGAGCTTGGCAATATTATGATTCGTTCCATACTCGTACCATTTTTTCGGTCCCTGCTATTAAGGAGTTAGTGAAGATCTTGTATATGGCGGCTTTGTATCATGTCATGGCGAACAAACCCCCGGTCGGTTTTAACCCAGGTACCAGTTTTATTGTTGGTACCGGTCTGGAGGAAGGCTCTCAAGGGGCCAAGAAAAGAAAGACTAGAGCCGAAGTACCAGATTTGGACTCCGCTGCTGAGGGTGACGAAGGCAACGAGCATGATAAAGATGACTCTATCCTTCCAGTGGCCGATGCAGAGGTGGGTCAATCGCCTGTTTCGTCAGATGAGACGTTGGGGGATCAGTCCCTCATTGCGCCTGGTCCTACTCCGAAACGTAGCAGGCAAGTTTCTCCTGTTGGCGGTGTTTCTCGATCCCGAAAGCTGGTTGCGACTAGGTACCGCCCGCTAGCCATAAGAGAAAGTGGAGAAGAAGGTAACCCTGCGTCAGAGGTAACAAAACTGCTCTCGATTCCTTCTTCCTTCTTTCCTTCGAGCTTTAATTCTAATCGCCTTCGTTCTCTCTTTTAGGTGTCAGGAGAAGAAGAAGAGCCTCAAGATGTCGAGGCGGTGACCCAGGATGACGGGGACTCCCGCGAGCCTGTTCCTTTTCAAGATGAGGCAGATCAATCTGTATCCCCCTTCAAGGTGACGGGGACAGAGGACGTGACTGGGTTTAACTCAGGGATCGTGGGTGAGGGGACCACGCCAGTTGTGGATGAGCTGCAGCCTTCATGCCCCTCCCCTGGTAAGATTAGCCAAATCTTGACCTGTGAGGAAGCCTATCTGCTCTATCATCACGTCCTTCGGGTTACGTCGATTGATTGTTATTCTGGACATACAGGTCCTACCCCTCCGGTGCCGAGGATGGACGTTGTTGGGACCACCCCAACCGAAGGGGCATTGGTGGAGAAGGGTGTACCTTCTCACCGTCCGACTTGTCTTGATGGGCCTTCTGGAGGCTCGAGTTTAGCAGGCCAGTCATCGGGGTAGTCGGGACCGGGAACGATGGTCCTTGCGTTATCCTCTACTCCGGTGGCTCCGAGAATCGACCTTTCTGCCCTACCGAGTATCCGAGCTTTTCGGGCGGCGGAAGATGAGTTGGCCGCTATTCATGCATCGTTCTACTCGGACTCCGTTCCTCCGGTGGCGAGCTCTAGCGTTACTTCTCCGACGTTGCCGTCCCTGCTTCCCCTGACGCCATCCTCTGCTGAAGTTCTGGACGACGCGTTACAGGACGTGGTTGCCAGTTTTCATCGTCATTTGAGTAGGGGAATCGAGGCTGCTGTGGAAAGGGGAACCTCCTTCACCTTGGCCCGATAATGCGCCCAGGGTCAAGTAAATATCCTTAGGGATCTTCCTGGTGATGTAGGGGTGGCTTCGCTTCTGGAGGCAAAATTGTTGGAGGCTGATCAGCAGGTGGCCGAGCTTCGATTATTGCGGCAGGCTGATCTATCTGCTGTTATAAACGAGGAGCGGGATTCTCTTATCGCTATTATAGAGAGGGCTAGAGCTGCTTGGGATAGGACCAGACCGGCCATACTGAAGGATCTCAGCGACTTATCTGACCGGTATGATCAATTGAGTTACGCGAATGAAAATATCACGGCTCGGGAGGAATCTGTTTCTCGTGAGATTACTGAGACGCGGGAGCAGATCCTTGCACTTCAGAAGAAGTTGACTTTCTTGGGGTCTGAACTCGAGACTACCCGCAATGACAGGGGACTAATTGTTCAGGAGGCTGACAGGGTTACTCAAGCTTCGACTAACCTGGAGACTGCCTTGAAGAAATTGGAAGATGACTGTCAGGCGCTCTTGGGCTTGGACAATGAGGAGCATTTACTCCAGGAGGTCGAGCGTCGTGCTCGGCAACGGATTGAACGGGGGACCACCTCAGTAAGAAACTGCCTCCTAGAATTGAGTAATGCTGAAATGTAGTCGGCCTTTTCTTCTTGTTTTGTTTCTGTTTTCTCTCTTTCTGAAGGGGACACGATCCCGAAATATATAATGCTTTTTTTTCCTTCAAATAAAAAGTACTTTCAATTCTACCCTTCATTTGTATTGCCTGCTGTGCCTGTGATATTGTGGTGATGTTTTCCCCCGCATAGGGGATATATTTGTGGACCTGTTACCCATGGCGTACCTTGGTTTTAGGTAGAGGTAACAAGTTTTGGTCAGGGTACCTGAAGCAGCCATAGCGAAGTGGTCATGGGTGCTCTTGGTATTGAGAAAAGGAATGCCGTAGAGCAGCTGGGCTCCTGGGGCCTGATGAGGTGATAGGTTTGTGCTGAGAAATTTAGCTGAGGATATTTGTGGGCCTATTATCCTTGGCGTACCCTGGTTTAGGATACAGATAATAGGATGAAGGGGAACCGACATACTTGCTCAGAGGTAACGAGGACTTGGCAAGTAGGAAGGTTTTTTAAACGTAGAGTCTTCCTACTCAGAGGTAATGAGAACATGGCATGAGTGAACTCGACGGAGGATATTGATGGTCAACAGAGGACATTTGTGGTCAACAGAGGACATTTGTGGTCAACAGAGGACATTTGTGGACCTATTACCCTTGGCGTACTCCGGTTGTGGGTACAGATAATAGGTCGAGAGGGGATCATCATACTTACTCAGAGGTAATGAGGACATGGCAAGTATGAAGGTTTCTTCGACGGAGCCTTCCCATTCAGAGGTAATGAGGACATGACAGGAGTGGGCTCAATGGAGGAGGGCACATAGAACGACTCAGAGGTAATGAGGACATAGAAGTTCTATGTGAGGGGTGATTTGTTTTTGGCGGAAGTGGAACGACTCAGAGGTAATGAGGACATGGCCGTTTTGGAAATTTGTGGATCAATTACCCTTTTTGTGCACTGGGAGTGCGGGTATTAGATCATGAGGGAGGATCTTCTTCAAGAAGAAAGTTCAGAGGTATGATCGTACATGACTTGCTACCTGGAAGAGTGACCGAGATGTGATTTCAGAGGTACCAGCGGGTACATGACTCGAGAATCTGGAGAATGGTGAACGTGAATTCGGCGGTACCGGCAGGTACATGACTTCGAAAATCTGGGAAACTATGAGGGTGAGTTCAGTGGTACCAGCGGGTACATGACTCGATAATCTGGAAAACTATGAGGGTGAGTTCATTGTTACCAGCGGGTACATGACTCGAAAATCTGGAATGTTGTGATGGTGAGTTCAGAGGTACCAGCGGGTACGTGACTCGATAATCTAGGATATTGTTTAGACATAATATTTCTTCAGGAACTTGCCGTTGACGGGCAACATGAGCAAGTCTCCGTTTTGCTTAGCGAGGCGGTAAGCACCGTTGGAGAACACGGCCTCGATGATAAATGGACCTTCCCATTTTGGCTGGAACTTGCCGGCGGTCTTGTGAGTCATGACCATTGGCCTCCGGACTGCCAGAACAAGATCGCCCACTTGGAATGTTCTGATTTTGACCTTCTTGTTGAAGGCTCCTGAGATGCGTGCTTGGTATAGCTCGATCCTTTGCTGAGCTAGGAGGCGCTTTTCATCTAAGGCCTCCAACTCTTGTAGTCGACGTCGGTAGTTGTCATCCGTCGTCAATTGATAAGTGAGGGCGATGCGGAGTGACGGTATTTGAGTCTCTAATGGAAGAACTGCCTCACTCCCGTATACTAGGGAGAATGGCGTATTCCCGGTGGCTATTCGAACTGTGGTGCGATAAGCCCATAAGCATTCGCTGAGCTTCTCATTCCAGTCGCATTTGTTGGAGGAGACAAACTTCTTGAGGAGTTTGATGATTGTTTTGTTGAATGCCTCTGCTAACCCGTTTACTGCCGGGTTGTACGGTGTCGAAGCGACATTTTGAATACGGTGCTTATCGCAAAACCGATAGAATGCGTGGCTTGCAAACTGCGGACCATTATCATGGATGATCCTTCGGGGCAGTCCAAAGTAGGGGTGTGCATCGGTCGGTGGTCGACCTATTTGTTCCCAACCGCAGTCGAACCGAATTTAATCGGTTTGGAAAAATCAAAACCGAACCAAACCAAACCATTGGTCGGTTCGGTTTTGAAACCGACCGACTTGGTTCGGTTTGGCTCGGTTCGGTTGGTCGGTTTTGACAAGGTAATTTATTTTACAAAAATAATTAATAAACCACCTCTGAATGAATCACTAATCGTAAAAATTCTCAGCTCAGGAAAAGGCACCACTGAGAATCTGAGATGCAGAAAAGCCAACATATAATTCACTAATTCAGTAATAAACCACCACTGAGATTCTCAGCTCAAATTAGCCAGCATGCAGAAAAGCCAAGCCTTCAATTTTTCAACATATACTGAATTATATGCCAAGAAAAGCCTTCAAGGAGAAAAGCCTTCAAGGAGAAAAGCCAAGCCTGATGTTGATCATAAAGCCAAGCCTTCTAAATTCTAATACAGAATTAAGTCTGTAGAAATTTAGAAATTTACAAAAACAAAGACCCTAACCACAACATCATCTCTGCAGGAAAAAAATAGACCCTGTTCCCTAACCCTAACATCATCTCTGTAGAAATTTACAAGAAAAAATAACATCTAAGTAGAATACAAGAAAAAAATGATCTGTAGAAATTTACAAGCAAAAATACAAGAAAAAAAATCCAAGTAAATTTTTTTCTGAAACACACAAGAAAAAAATAAACCCTAACCCTAACATCATCTAAGTCTAAATCTATAGATCTATAGTTCTGTACAATTGTACATCTAGAAAAAAAATCTAACCCTAACATCATCTAAGTCTACATCTATAAAATAGATCTATAAAATTAACATCTATAGATGAGATCTATAGTTCTGTACAAGAATACTTACCGATTAGAGAGCTGTCGGAGAGGGAGAGTCGGAGCCGACCACGGAGAGGGAGAGCAGCCGACCGACGGAGGAAAAAATAGAGAGAGAGAGGGGGCCGCCCAAATGAGAAGTGGAACTGGAGAGAGAGGGAAAAGTTTTGTTTTAGTTTTTGATTGTATGCTATAAGAGTATAAGGCTATCAGCAGCCATAATTCAATAGCCGGCCCGATAGTTCAATACTTATTGAACCGGCCAAAACCTATTTTTTTTTTAACATTTACTAAGGCTTTGGTTCGGTTCGGTTCGAAATAGTTTTTTGACAAAGCAAACCGTGAACCGAACCGAACCGGTCGGTTTTGGAGAAATTGCATCCGAACCAAACCGATCGAACCATTGGTTCGGTTTAAAACCGATCGGTTCGGTTTGGTTTGGTTCGATTTGGTCGGTTTGACTAAATTATGCACAGCCCTAGTCCAAAGCGGTAGATGACGTAATGCTTAAGGAAGCTGATCACGTTTGAAGTCTTGACTTCTGCGAGTGGGACAGCATCCGCCCATTTGGAGAAGTAATCAGTGATCGCAAGTATGAAGCAATGTCCTCGGGAGGAAGGTGGGGTGATTGGACCAATGATATCCATTCCCCATGCTTCGAATGGCCAGGACGCCACTGTCGGATGTAGAAATTCGGATGGTTGGTGAATGAAGTCCGCGTGGACTTGGCAGGCTTTACATTTTCTAGCATAATCTATCGCATCTGCCACCATCATGGGCCAATAGTAGCCCATAAGTCGAAGGCGGTCTTGCAATTTTTGGCCGGGCTGGTGGGCCCCGTAGACACCGTCGTGAGCTTCTCGTACGGCTTCTTTGGCTTCTGTATTTGACAGACACCGAAGCAGTAATCCGTCGTAGGAGCGACGATACAGCATTTTCGTCTCTGTATCGTAGAAGAATCTGAGAGAACGCCATCTGATGGAAATGGCTTCCTTTGGGTTCTTGGGCAGGATGTCGTAGACGACGAAGTCGATGAATGGTTGTCTCCAATCTGGGGCCTCATCGATCGTCTGTGCGGAATAACTTGCCACGAATTGCATATTGTTCTTGGGACAGACCAGTTCGTGGCCTATCACATCCACTGATTGGCGATCATAATTCGGGACTGCTAGGGAAGCGGCAATACCAGCTAGGGCATCGGCTTCAATATTTCGGAGTCTGGGGACGTGCTCGATGAAGAACCCCTCGAATGACGAGATGATATCGATCGCTATTTGGTGATAAGGGATCATGTCTTCGTGGCGGACTTCGTATGAGCCCCGGATCTGATTGACGCTTAGTTGGAAATCGCCGTATGCTTCAAGGTATTCTACCCCCAGCTCTCTCGCAAGTTGGAGGCCAATGACCAGAGCGTTGTACTCGGCCACATTGTTAGAGCAGGGCTCGGTGAGGGAATAAGCACGGTTAATCACCAATCCGAAAGGGGAGATCAGCACTACCCCGACTCTGACGACTATATTGCCTTTAGGTCCGATCCTTGAAGCACCGTCAAAGAACATTCGCCATATAGCCTCGTGAGAGGTTGCATGCGAGTCGGCGACCTCGTCTGGGATCTCTTCATATATTCTGGAGGACTCCGAGCCTGGGTGGGCTGCTAAAAAGTCCGCCAGGGCTTGACCTTTGACTGCCTTTTGTGGGACAAAGATCATATGATAAGGGGACAGCAATATTGCCCATGTAGCAAGTCGAGAGCTGAGTGCCCCTGGTTTAGTCATGAGGACTCTGAGAGGGTTGACTCGTGAGATCACAAGTATCGTTTGTCCGGTGCCATAGTGCCACATTTTTTGAATGGCGAACACCAGGACGAGGCATTCCTTCTCCACAGCGGTGTATCGGTGCTCTGGTCCGATCATCATTCGGCTGAGGTAATATATGGCCTGTTCATGGCCTGCATCGTTGTTTTGTGCCAGAAGAGCCCCAAGGGTGTGTTCCATTGCTCGGACATAGAGCAGGAATGGTTTTCCAGGAACCGAGGCCACCAAAACTGGGGGATTTGACAAATATTCTTTGATGCTGTCGAAGGCACGCTGACATTCCTCATCCCATACGAATGAGACTCCTTTCTTCATGAGGTGCGTGAACGGTCGACATCGCCCGGAGAGGTTAGAAATGAACCTCCTGATGTAAGCTAGCCTCCCTTGGAGGCCTCTGAGTTCGCAGAGATTTCTCGGGGGACCCATCTCCATGATTGCTTTTGTCTTTCCAGGGTCTACATAGATACCCTTTGCAGTGATGATGAAGCCTAAGAACTTCCTGCTGGATACGTCCAGAAAGGACTTCGTAGGGTTCATTTTCAAATTGTGCGCTCACATTAGGTCGAATACCGTCCTTAGATCCTGTAGATGGTCTCCTTTGTAGCGGCTCTTAATGGCTATATCGTCAACGTAGCACTCCACTGTCTTGCGTAAGTGGTCTCTGAAGATGATGCTCATGGCTCTTTGATATGTGGTGCCGGCATTCTTCAAACCGAAAGGCATGACTATGTAGCAGTACGTGCCAATTGGTGTTCGGAATGATGTATGCTTTTCGTCATCTGGAGATATTTTTATTTGGTTGTACCCCGAGAAGCCATCCATGAACGACATACGTTCGAAGCTGTAGGTATTGTCGATCATGATGTCTGTGATAGGAAGGGGGAATTCATCTTTGGGGCATGTCTCGTTCAGATTGCAAAAGTCGATGCAGATTCGAATCTTTCCATTCTTCTTGAGGACGGGTACTATATTGGCGACCCAGTCTGGATGTTGCTCCTCATGAATGAAGCCGCTGGCTATCAGTTTGTTGACTTCGGCTTCGATCGTGTCCATGATGCCTGGGCGGAAGCGTCGCTGTTGTTGCTTGACTGGCTTCGCATTAGGCCGAATGTTGAGTTTGTGAAGAGCAATATCGGGATTTAACCCTGGCATGTCTTCATAGCTCCAGGCGAACACATCAATGTATTCTCTGACAAGTTCTAGCAGCGACTCCCGTTCTTCGTCTGTTAGGCTTTTACTGATGAAAATCGGTTTTGGAGAAGATTCGCTGTCGAGGTCAACTTGTATAAGCTCATCTTCAGTAGGAGGTTCTCTCAGTTCAAACCGCTTTTTCCATTGTGCATCCAATTGCTGGGCCCACGGCTCTAGCTTGAGGATCTCGGGGATGTTTTCGTCTTCCTCGTAAGCGTCGGCGAATGCCATGTTGACTGACATGACTTGTCTGAACACATCTCCGATGCTGGTATCCGAGTCGGAAGTTGGTGATCCGGTTGAACGTGACTGCCAGTCGCATTCTTCATCTGAACTTTCAGGGGTCGTAGTAGGCGTTACATACCCTAACCCGCATCGAGTTTTGCTATAGTAGTTCCGTGGTTTGCCCGCCGGGACTGGCGGCTTCAAAGTTAATCGTCGCCCAGTGCCGTAGTTCAAACCTGGCGTCGTCTCCAGATCATACCCCTGTTTCTGCATGAGATATTTGGATTGAGGGCTATAGAGATACAGAGGCAGTCTCCCGGCGTCTAACCCGAGGTCGGCTTCCTCTATGGTGAGGGGATGCGGGTTGTTCGTCCGGCCGAAGATGATCGGATGATCTCCTCCCTCGATTATTCGGTAAGCGTCTTCTACTGGAGTAAGCTGGATCGCGGTGTACACATTTGTCACTTGTGTGTGTAGGTGAGTGCCTATACCGTGTTCCATAGCATACATTATACATAGCTTATTGAGCTCGGTGTAGTTCAAAGATAACCCTTTATTGATGAAGTAAGGTACCTTTTCTAGGAGGATTACATCATCTGCGGAGGGAACATCAGTGTGGGCGGCCACATACTTGGCTAGCTCCGGTTCCTCTTCGGCTACCCCCTGTGTGAACGAAGAGTGAGAGGACGACCTGGGAAGTTTGATTATCAGTGGTTCAGTTGATGGAGCAGAGCGTAGAGTTGTTGGCAGACTAGCGACCCCCAGTTTGGCATTTGATGTGGGGCAAGGAGTGGCTGGTTCGCTAGAAGTGTCAGACCTTGCATCGGGGTGACGACCCTTCTTGGGAAGGCGTATCGTCAGTGGCCTATCGGAGGGATTGAGCTTCTACCTTTGACTGACTCTCGGCAGTCTGATTGTCAGTGGCCCCATTGTGGGTCTCGGTACTTGGTCGGACCTTGGCAGCCGTATTATCATCTGCTCCTCCTGCGCTGAGAGGCTGATTGCATCCTTCCATAGAGTGACGGTAAGGGGTGCGGACTTGCCCGGTTTACGAGCTTGGAGGTGGATCATCAGGGGTCCTTCTGATCCCGTGGCCTTTTCGGTGCTAGCTTGTTCATTTCCTTCATCAAGGTGCCTTTTTGACTTTTCGTATAGGCAGAAGTCCGAGTAGTAGGATTCGACCCCTTTGAAGGGATCGATATCAGCAAATTCTGTCTTCACGAAGCCGTATTTGTCGACATATTTGAAGCACTGGTGTAGCGTGGAAGGCACGATCATATAATCGTGTATCCATGGACGCCCCAAGAGGATGTTATAAGAAGTTTCTGCATCTATGACGTAGCAGGTGACTTCGGATTGGAGGTCGCCAATTTGACACTTCAGACGAATCTTTCCAATAGGGTAACTCCTGCCCGAATTGAAACCGCTGATGGCGGTGCTTGTAGGTGTCAGACGATGCATTGGGATGCGGAGATGATGTAGCAGACCCTTCGGGATGATGCTTATGGAAGAGCCAGGATCTATGTGCATCCGATCCACCTTCACGTCGTCGATGTACCCCGTGTAGTATAGCGGGCGATCGTGTAGGTTGGTCTTGATGAGCATGTCCTGCAGAGTGAAGACGATATTGGGCATCGCTCCCGTGCAGGCACTCTCTTGGAGATCCACGGGTGAGTCCTCCCCGGTGAGGTTGGATTGAGCCAGATAGACATCGACATTTTGGAGTGCTTCGCTTAATGCAATACGAACGTCCTTGGAGAGCCTTAGGAGTTCGTATAGTGACAACTTGGCTGGTGTGTTAGCCAATTGTGCTAAGATGTCAAAGTTGTAGGGCCTCTCTAGCCCATGGGCTGCTTCTTTTCGGAGAGATTTGTCGAAGCGAGTCTCCTTCGGCCTAGGCTTGTCGGTCGTCGAAGGCTGAGCCGGTCCCGGAGCATCAGTTGTAGTGGGTTGATGATTTTCAGCTGGATTGTCAACCACAGGTTGGGATTGCACTTCGGACCGCGTGACGACGGCTGTAGCTTCCTCGTTGTCTGCCGAGATTGTGTGGCAGGTCCTAACTTTTCCACTTTTCTTTTTGTCGGTGGTAGATGGTGTGGGCCGAATCACTTCTGACACCAAGTCTGGATGGATCCACATGACCTCCCCTCGTGATGTTTTGAGGGGTACTAGACCGGCAGCCTGATCTCGGGGAGGTAAAAGATTGGTAATCTCCATTATCGCCAGAGGGACGGGGATCACTCCGTCTTGAGTCTCCGTCGGAGGGAAGCTGCCGAATTATATGGACACCATATTGGCCGCCACGGTTACCTCTTCGAAATCGATGGCCAGAGCGTTCGAATCGATGAGGTTCTGGATGTACCATTTCAGCTGGTAGCAATCGTGTATAGCATGATGAACATAGCGATGATAATGGCAGTATTTCGGATTCTCCATCTCTGCCGGCCGCGGTTCCCGTCTTGGTGGAGGAAGCTGAATTCTGTCCCCTTGTATGAGCATGTCCAAGATGGGCTTAACGTGACTGTCTTCGAAAGAGTAATCGATTTGCGGCCATTGTTTGTCTGCTGGCTTTGGCTCAGATTTTTGTGCAGTATCGGCCACCGTAGCCTGCTTGCCCTTGCTGTTCCGATTGTTAGAGGGGCTACCCCCATTATCGTTGTTGGGACGCTTGCCCTTGTTTTCTCCTTCCGAGATGTACAATCCCAGTTGGCGAGCCTTCTTCAGTCGTTCTTCGGCGCTTGTGGCGCTGATGATAAATGTCTTCCAATCTTTGAATTGACTTTCGCCCATCCAGAGACTGATTGCTGGGAGCAGTCTCTTTTGGCAAATTTTAATTAAAGAGGAATCTGGATTTCCGGAGGGCAGCTTCATGGCGGTTTGGCGGAACCGCTCAATATAGTTCCTTGTCAACTCCTTCTTCCCTTGGACGACGTCCATTAGGGTGGACATGGTGACGTCCTGTTCTACTTCATAGAATCTCTCCAAGAACAGGCGCTTGAAGCCGGCGAAGGAGTGGATGCAGTTGTCTGGCAGATTGCGATACCAATCGAAAGCGACTCCTTCCAATGCCCCAATGAATAATCGTGTGAGGATAGCATCATCATGGAACAGATGGTCGGTGGTGACCTCGAAGTAAGTGATGTACCGACTTGCTGAGGTCTTGCCATCATACGGGTTGATATTGAACGGCTTATATTTTGGTGGGAATGGAACATCCCTCCATTCGGCAGGATATGGTTGCCGCATTCTGAGGTCTTGAGCATTTTCTCGGGCATGGAACATGGCTCGGAGCTCCTGGACCTCTCTTCTTACTTTTCGGGCCTCATCTGTCGTGGTAGGGGCTGTTATTTCGGGAGGATTATTGCCCGGGTTTGGTGCCGTTGAGTTCGAGTCCGCATTGACTGCGGGACCCGTGCTTGTTTGGTCAGGCGTTCCTCCTTGCAGAGTTGGAAGAGCGGCTTTGATTTCATCTACAGACTTGACCAAGGCCTGCAGTATAGCCTCCAAAGTGTCGATGCGTTGGCGATCGCTGGAACCACCTTGGTTGCTGTCCGTCATGAATACTGTCCTTACATGAGGAGTGATGGAAGGAACGGTGGAGGATGTGCCCTCCGAGTCATACCCATGCACCGAGAAGTCATCGGGGTAGGTGGGAATGTTCTCTTCGGGCTCGGACTCGGAGGGAACGGTATCCCCAGCCTCGGAGCTTGCTTCGTCTTGAGAGCCATGGATATCCTCGGGGACATCAGCGTCTGTTGTACCTGATGGAAGAGTGGTTTCCCCGGGCTCGGCTCCTTGAAACATCGGATTGTTGTATATGTTCGGAGGAGTGCTACCCCCAGTTCCCACGACCCTCAGCGATGTGGATGATGAATTTCCTATTGCAGCAGATTTTGTCTTTGAACGGGTGTGTTAGAATATTCCGGTGGATGACAACCGTTTAGACGATGGTTTCTTAGCTGCAGTGGTTGATATCTTGGGGCTGGAGATGCTTGTCTTCTTTCCTCTCCCCTCGGCAGGGATTTTCTGAGTGGAATTGCAGGAGACAACATGAGGTGCCTCATCTTCTGAGCTCGGATGTCGTAGTCTTTGGAAGACGGACGGCCGGTCTTCCATTGCTGCCGCATTGTTGCAACAGCAGTTAACGATAATTTGGGTGCAGTAATGTCTAAGCGAGGACTCTTTGCATGCCGAGGCTCCTTCTCTTTCCTTGCATTTGTGGAGGATCGCCTCACGCAGGTAAGAGGAACCACTTTGTCCTTTTGCCGTCGGGGGCTGGACTCGAGCGGTTCTATACAACTTCCCATCAGAGGCCCGTGTGATAATCAACGGGACGCCGCGATAGTTAGAGGGTGGGACAGCTGCCTGGGCTTGGTGAGCCCGCGCTGCCCTAGACTTCCTCCTTTTAGCACTTGCAGGTGCGTAATAGGAGGAGTCCAAGTTGAACACCACAGAGTCTGGCTTATCATCCAGAGAACCATCAGAGTCAGGACCGCATGAGAGACGGCCGAAGACTGATCGAGAGAAGCGTAGAATGGTTGCTATGTGGCTAGAATTGGGTGCCGTGCAGGCTGTCTGCATGCGGTTGTCTTCTGCCGTTGGATGAGTTGTTTTTATGCGGCTAGGAGTCACGACCGTGCAGGCTGGCCGCATGCGGTTGGCAATTGTGGCCACATGGGTTTTCTGCAAGCGATTGACTTTCTTAGCCGCATGAGTTTCATCCATGTGGTTGGCAACTGTAGCAGCATAAGCTATGCTGCTGACAGATGTGGCCACATGAGTTTTCTCCATGCGGCTGGCGGATGTAGCCGCATGAGGTTTCTTCCTGCGGCTAATACCCTTATGCGGCTCGGATCTCATAGAGTTCCTCTTTGCCCCTGCAAGTCCAGCATTATAGTATTTTCTTCTGCCGGACTTGGGGACAGCAGAGTTGTCTACGGTCTGAAGTGGGGCCGCAGGAGAGTCTTTCTTGCCGTCTTGAGCAACAAAGGGTATTTCTGTAAGAGCTTCAGTAGGAATAAAGGGTCGGGGTCTCCACTCCTTGCGGGCCTTCTTTGTGCGTGCTCGCTTCTGGACCGGGCCAGTGCTCTTGTCGGAGAGCATTTCTTCGAACGCCTGTTGGTCGAACCGGACGACCATCTTCTGTTGCGTGGAGCCAAGCTTGGCTGCATCCGATTGCATCACCAACTCCTCAGCCGTGGAGAAGTTAGTCCCCAGCAGGGTCGCCATCGTTTTTGCCATTGATTGTAAAAGAAAGAATAGTTTTATGGGAGGACTGAACTTAGACTCACAATACAAACTCGCTTGTACAAAGAAAGCCTTGGAACGAAAACCTAGGTACAGCAGTCTAAGTATAATTATTTATTTTAGATTCTGGAGGGTGACGGTAGAGGCTCGGGAAGGCGACGGCAGCCCTGCCTTACTCCTTGGACGATCGATTTGCGGCCTTGGCTCCTTGTGAAAAGAAGGTTGGCGTTGGTGAAGAAATGCTCTTCTTGCTCTTCTGGCTTCTCTCTGTGTATTTTCTTTCCGACTATTGGGGAGTCTCTCTGTATATGCATGTTTCTCTCTGATATTGTCTCTTTTACAAGGGAATGGCACCTTGCTATTTATAATAGTAGGATGTGATCATTAGGGTTGCCAATGATTAGCTCTTGGAGATGACGGCGGCCCGTAGATTGGTCAATCCAGGCCGTTCAGTTTTGATTGTGACGAATTCGAGCCATCGAGTGTAGATTACACCAAATCCCATTAGCAATTAATGCTGATTGGAATAAATCTTCCTCATAATGATCTTCTGATGTCTGCGAATAAATTAAATTTATTCTCCTGCCACATGTCCCAGATTATTGGGATTTGACCCAATCTTTGAAGGCAGTAATTCTGAGAAATTAATCGGCTTAGGACACGTGTCCTAGGAGCCACTGGGGAATCTGAACCATATGACGAGTGAGCCGCATATGCATAAGGTTAAGGCCACGTGTCAGAGTTGTCTCGGTAGTGGCCCTCCCTTGAGCCTTTGAACCACAGGGAGGTAATCATTGTGAGCCGCATAAGGATACATCCACCTGAGCCGCATGGAGATGATCCTCTTGAACCGCATGAGAAGTTTTTACTTGAGCCGCATGAGGCTTCCTCGGCCTGAGCCGCATAGGATGGATTCACTCTGAACCGCATGAGAAGTCTTTGCTCGAGCCGCATGAGGCTTTCTCGGCCTGAACCGCATAGGACAGATTCATTCTGAACCGCATGAGAAGTGCTTTGTTCGAGCCGCATGAGGCTTTCTCGGCCTGAGCCGCATAGGACAGATTCACTCTGAACCGCATGAGAAGTGAGCCGCATACGAACGCCCATGTGGCAAGGCCACGTGGCATTTTTTATGGCTCTCGGGGGATTTGTGTCAGAGATCTCTTTTCTCTTTTCTAGAGATTCGTCATTATGACAGAGTCATAATTACTTCTTTCTGTGTCAGGGTTGTCACTTTTTCAGAGTTGTCAGCCGTCAAGCAATTAATGCAAGAGGGCAGAGGAGAGGGCTGTCCTGCCACGTGTCTTTCTGAGCCGTATGGGATGTCTTGGACTGCACAGCCCCTTATGCCGCATGACTCTCCGAGCCGCATGGGCTTTCTGAGCTGCATGGGGTTCTTTGGCCGCATGAGTCATTTTCTTTAGTATTTTCCATGCTTCTACAGATAGGTATCTCAATATTACAGTGAGGTACATAATCCTGCCCCCACTACACTGATAAACTCTGGCTTCCTTCTTGGCCCTGGGTTGGGACATCCTTCTGATAGCATCTCCGAATAAGAAAGCTGGTTTCTTGTGGACTATGCTATCCACACTCTCTAAGGGCTGTCCGTTCATCAAGCATAGCAGGGTGGTATTCTCTTGAGAAGTGAGTATAGCTTTCCTAGTTTCATGAGGGTTATACTGTGGATATGACATATGTGACAGGTCTTATTGGTATTCTGATACATTGAATGTTGAAGCAAATCTTTCAGCATTTAGATCTTCTCTGAGATTAATTATATAAAGGTGAGCAAGCAGAAGTTAGTCTCAAAAAGTGTCTAGTTCAATGAAACATAATATATGACATCACAGGTTGTGCAACCCTTATGTTGCGTGACATTTGTGTTGTGCCACATCTATGTTGTGCGATATATCAGGTAGCGCCATATCTGTGTTGTGCGACATTTCTTGTCGAAATACACACTTGTGTGGCACAACATCTCAAGTTGCGCCAAATTGATTTCACAGAATCAAAAAAGTACAACTCTCAAAATGTCGCACAACATGGTTCATAAACACGAACACAGTGTAGATAGCAACCAAGCCCTAAAAAGGGTGGCGCAAGTCATAAAGTGCGCCTAACCCTAAAAAGTGATGGCGCACGTTGTTCAAATCAAATCAAAACACTAAAAAGGGTTAATCGATGCTTGGTTTGTTGTCAAACTTTTACCTTCCATTGCTGGGTTAGCTATTTCTCATTGTGATTATTGGGGAGCGTACTGAGGCGCACGGGTGGATGGACCATGAAATGAAGGCTCGACGATCTTTTTTCCCTTCTCGGGGGTGGATCGCTTGGGTGTCATCGACAAATTGTTAAAAAATTCGGGAAGTGAAGAATAGGGTTTAGAAAAGATTAAGTACGGTAAAGTGGAGAAAGCTTAGAAGTGTACATCTATTTATAGCCTAAATAATGAAACTGATTGCGCAGCTTGTGCTCGAAAAAAGTGGATTCAGGTGAAACAAGCGCAAGTTATGACAGAATATGCATAATTCAAAGTATTTCAAAATTTTAAAGTATTTTAAATTTCGAAAACTTTGAAGGGGGTCTTGTAGAGGCTAAAAATCAAGTTGCACCACTCAAATGGAAGTCAGAATATCAAGTTGTGCCACATTATCAACTTGCGCCACCCTCAAGTTGTGCCACATTGTCAACTTGTGCCACCATCAAGTTATGACAGAGCCAGGTTGCACGAGTGCCACGTGGCAGTCTCCTTGAGAAACTATAATGGCAATCATCATTATTTGACAACTGACAGCACAATAATCGAAGGAAATCCGCTTGAATCCTGTGCAATGTAGTGCTCGAGAAGATCTTGTCAGTTACTAATGACAGCTAGCAGCTCACGTAGTATATCATGGTACACAATAGTTATTAATAAAATATAAAGAATACTCAGAATGCAGCGTAAGTTACTGAGTTGTGCTCATGCGCAACCTGATTGGCCAAATTGGCACAACATGATCAAACTGATGTCCAAAAGAAGGAAGACGTGGCGTGCATGCCAATAATCTCGTAGAACGTGTCTACTATACTGTCCACGACCACACGCATCTCATTCAAACGATGCCATGTATCATTTGCAGTTGGTATAAATGCTCGCACAAATGAATAGAGGCGTGCAACCTGAGGCGCACGTAACCCAAAATAACTGCTAAATAGTTATTTCAAGAACTCTATAAATAGGATTTCAAATCATTTTTAAGGCCTCACTAATGATCATAATCTACTGAAAAAGTGCTGTTGCATCTTCTAAAGGCTCGTGTCATCGATATCACATCATCTAAGGGATAAGGTGATCGTCTTCTAATCAGATTCCTATAGTTGTACTTCTCCAGAAATTAATTGTATTATTCTACACTTTTCTTAGTTTGTAAGTAAACTTTTGTTTTTGCAAACACTCTCCTCTTGTCGTTACGCTGAGCGGGTGGTCACCAAAGCATCATCGGTCGAAGTTGAGACCATACGGCATGTTTTGCTTTTCTTTTCTTTGGTAGAAAGGGTTGTAGGTACCATCATGTCAGGGTCTAAGTCAGGATGAATCCACGTGACTTCACCTTGAGGTGTGGAGAACGAGATGAGCCCTTGAGTGTTGTCCCATGCCGGTGGAAGGTTGACTACTTCTATTGTCGCCTTTGGAATGGGGACGACGCCGTCTTGCACCTCTGTGGCTGGAAAACTACCAAACTGGAGAGTAACCATGTTGTCCGTGACAGTTTTCTCCTCATAATCTAATGATATGACGTTGGTGTTGATGAGGCACTAGATTTGCCTTTTCAACACATAGTAATCTCGTGTTGAGTGGTGGACGTATTGGTAGTAATGGCAGTACTTGGGATGGTCCACATTTCCCACTTTATTGGGACACCTGGGTGCCGGGATGGACAGTTTGCAACTCTTCATAAGCATTTCGAAGAGCTCCAGCATATCTTCGTTAATGAAGGAGTAAGTCTTCCTCGACCTCTGCATTTTCATGGACTTGGGGTTCACGGATGCTGAACCTTTGGAGATGTAGACGGTCATGGCCTGCTTGCCTTATTCGTCTCTGGGGTTGCTGTTGGACGAACGTCTCCCCTTGTCATCAGGCGCAGGAAAGTGTAGCCCTAGGATCTGCACGTCCTGGGCTTTCTCCTGTGGCATTCACCTCTGTAATAAAAGGCGTCCACTCCGTACATGGAGCCTTGTGCCACAATTTGATTGTAGGTAGCATGATCTTACGACATGAGTCCATAAGCATGGGCTCAGGCATGCCGGGCGGTAATCTAAGGGCTGCCTGGCGGAAGCGCTCGATGTATGCACGGACAGGCTCCTTCTCCCTCTGGATAATTTCCATGAGGGTCGACATCATCATGTCCATCCCTCCTTCATAGAATTGGTCCACGAACAGAGTCTTTATATCTTTAAATGAGGAGATACAATCGTCCGGAAGACTATAGAACCATTCATAGGCTATCCCCTGTAGGGCTCCTATGAATATGTTGGATAGGAGGGCGTCATCCTTGGCAGGTGCCCAGTTACCGAGGCAAAGTACCTCAAGTATTATCGAGGAGACCCCTTCCGTTCGTAAGGTGTAAGCGTCTACAGATTGTATTTGGAAGGGTAGACGACGTTGTCCCACTCGACTGGGTATGGCTGCCAGATACGCATCTTCCAGAGTGCTACTTGCTTCTCCTTGGCATCATAATGAGCATACAGCTCCTTGATGGCCTGCTGTATCTCGACCGGTATTACAGAACCTATAGCCGATAGAGTAGACGAGGAGGGTCCTGCTTGGTGGGCGGCAGGCAGCCTGCTAGATCCGTTATTGGTTGGCAGAACAAGTGCAGGTGTAGAGGCAGCAGGGGCCATATTGCTTTTGAAGTCGATTATGACCGAGGACAGAGTCTTCATGGTGTCCGTCAGCATATCTAACTTTGTCTCAAGGGCTTCGATACGTCTGAGAGCTTCGTTGTTGTCTTCCTCGTTTCCATCGACTATGAACACGGACCAAGTGTTAGGATAAGTTGAAGGAGCCGTGGATCCTTCGTTCTCTGGCTTAAACGCCTGAGCCTCATCGTCTTGAGGATATACCATAAGATTATGATCTTCCTCGGACTCAGCACGGTTGCTACCCCAGTCTGGTGACTGGCTGTGTCGATGGAGGCATCTGTGTCATATTGCTACTCCTCAGATTGGAACACAGGGTTATCGTGAAGGGTAGGAAGCTGGCTACCCCTAGTATTTGGCATGACACCCAATGAAGATCTGGAACGGGTACCTTAGAAGATACCTACATCGGGTACCTTAGCTTTGCTGTTCTTCGGCCTCCTTTTCGGTTTAGCGACCGATATGGAAGGATTCTGGAAGGGCTTCTTGAAAGCCCTAAAACCCAGTGCCGTGTAGCACATGACGATACGTGGTTTGTCTTCTTTATCGCTCACCGACCCCCTGTTGAGCCTCTGGCGTGGGGTCGATATGGAGTGAAGTCTCTGGAAAATGGATCGTTGGCTCGATGATGGCACGCCCGTCTGCTGGCAGCAACAGTTAATGGTTACCTGGGTGCCAGAATGCCTTGATTTAGGTATGCCCTGTGCCACAGATTATTCTTTCGCTTGGAAGAGGGTTGGATCTTTCGCCATGGCACACCCATTGTATGTACATGGAAGCTGCATGCCAGTACGATCAGAGCGGGTCTGGCGAGGAAGCCTCATATCGCTTCTACGGGAATGCTGCTCGCGTGGCTCCCTCTCCGTAGGACGTACCCCTGGCTTGGCTCTCGGAGCCGTGGATCCTTCGCTCTCAACACGGGCCTCTGGTATGCCATAGGTGTCGTGCGCTTATTGTACGAAGCACGAACTACCTGGGATCTCTTCCTACTACCCCCAATGGGTGAGTAGTATTCAGAGTCCACCGAAGGCTTGCCTGAAGGGAAAGCAATTATGTCGAAGACAGATCTTCTTACCGACAATGCTTCCGTCGTGAGAGGTTAGATTTTTGTGCGCTTCCTTTGACGTTGTGCCTTCGTCAGATTAACCATAGAACCAACGTCTTCTTCGCCATACTTTTCTAGGATAGGAATCGGGCGAGGGGATAAGGCTGTAGCTGTCGAAACTTTTCCGTGGCTTCAACATTGAGGAGGTCATGAGACGCAGTTTCTGCCATCATGCTGCTAGCTGCAGCCGCCTTAGGCCTCCAGACACGTCGAGTCTTCTTTGGTTGTACGAACCGCTTTGAAGTCTTCAACTTTTCATCAGAGAGGAGATCTTCAAAAGCTTGCTGGTCGAAGCGTACGACCAGCATGTCTTGGGAAGATCCCAGCAAGTTGTCATCAAATTGTGTCACCGTCTTCTTGTTGGAGGAGAAGGTAGTCCCCTGCAGAGTTGCCATTTTATTCGACATAACAAAATGTTGAATGAACTTTTTGCTTTATTGAACGTATAAGGTATCTGTGTACAAAGAAGGAAATCCTAAATAGGATATTCTAAGTACTGAAAGAAGTAGTTTTTAGAAAAGTATGACGGTGAAGATCGAGCACTGCAGCGGCTCCTTTACTCCGTTGATGATCTGACGATGAATCAACCTTGCTCTAGCTCTCTGGTACCTTTGATGGAAATCTGGGGTCACCGATCAAGAGGCTGTCTGGAGGAGAAGATCCCTTATAGGGGATTGTTGTTCTGTTCATTATTTGGTAGATTGTTCCTTCTTAGATGAAGGTTGTCGCTCTTCAGTTGAAGCAGAACTCCTTCTATTTATAGAGAATTGAGCGCATATGCGATGTGCATTAGGGTTCCTGAGATATAAAAGAATATGCCATTATTGTACGGTACGGGCTTCTGCGGAGCTGACACGTGGCGGACATCGAGATTTCCCTCAATCGAGATCTCTGGTGGTTATCAATATAACCGAAGGAGGTGACATATGGCTCGTGCCGATTTTCTTGCTCAGATATAGCCAAGTAAATCTTAGAATTTCATCATAGATTTGGAGTCTAATTGATCCTTGTCTAAGATTTAAATCAGTCTGATATGATATCAATCATGATTTAATTCAAATCTTTTCTACAAGAGACGGTTTAAACAAACCAATTGGGGGTGGACCCATGCTTCCTGTGCCTCTGGTGAGGAGTAAGTACAGTTGTGCTTCTGGAGTGATGAGTAGATCATGCTTTTGAAGACGACGGAGCCTTTGTGCTTTTAGGTGACGAGTAAACTTGGCTTCGAATGATGACGAGACTTATGTGCACTTAGAGCAACAATGAAGCTGTATTTTGGAGTAACAGAGTCACTGTGCTATAGGCGACGAGTAGGCTTGTGCTTCAGGTTGGCGAGGTTACTGTGATTTTGGAGCGACAGGCTGACTTGCATTGGTTGCAGTGGAAGTTCCCAAGTCTCTTGTAGAGAAGTGACTTAAGCTACTTGATCGGAGCAGATTACTACGTCGTGGGAATGGAGATGGTGTGAACATATCACCATCATGCGCCTCATATGGACGCATGTAAGTAGCTGCACCTCTGAACTTTGAAGGTGTTAGATTTGGAGGAAAGGGTATAACACCCTTGTGTGTCTGGGGTTAGCGCAGGCAGGTAGCTGCGTCTCTGGAGTAAAGGCATTGGTTTTTGAAGTAAATGAAAGGGCGAGGCCTACCACCATCTTGTTTCTGAGGTTGGCGTAGGTGAGTAGTTGTGCCTCTAGCTTGAAGGCTTTGGCTTCTGGAGTAAAGAGCGATAAATACCCGCTCTTTAAGGACTTTCCTCTTAATTGCCACCGTAATATGAGGAATTCTAAGGGTTTAAGACTGACATTCGTCATGCTGAGTCTTAGGTTCATCCCATTAATGTAGGAATTCTGACCGTCGGCTATGTGGCGTGCACTCTGGGCCATTCTCGGTCCTATGAAAAGGGAAGTTCTCCTCTGAAGAGTCGTTGTCTTCTTCTTGGCATCCTTCACTACCATGTGAGATCCAAACTTAACTTTGAACGGCGATCGACCTTGTATAAGTTGGCTGCTGGTTGAGGCCTTTCTTATTCATAGGAGCAATGTTCTTATAAAAGAACTCTGTGTAGAAGAAGCTATTGCCGCCCTTAAGAAGTATGTAAATATCCTCCTTAGGGAGTTTAACACTGGGCGATGTCTGGGGGATCTTCGAGGTCCTGACGACCTAGGTCATGGGTGGATAGCTAGCCCGAAGAGCCACAAGTTGTGCTATGTCCTTCTCATTCAGGGCTTCGCAACCTGCTACACTTTATGAAGGCTCGGGCCAATGACTACTTCAGAAAACTGCTTGCTTTGGCCGAGTGGCTGATATGCTTCTGGGAGGCTACGCCAATAAAAAGGTCAGAATACGCTTCGATGGAGGTCAATCTTCTGGCATAAAGAAGGGCTGCGCATTGACGAAGACCGAATCCCTTGTAGACCCCTCTAGGCTCTGTCAAATCTGTACCAGATCCTTTGTACACGAACATAATTAGTCCTTTTTTTGTAGTCTCAATGTGTCTGTACAAGACTTTGGTAGAGGTGACACATAAGGGACTTCTTTCCATATCTTCTGCTTTGTCTTTTTAACCCTTGGGCTGAGCCTTTGTATCATCTGCTCTGTAGCGAAGGGATATCATCAGCTGAGATTTTTCATGCTTCTACAGGCCCGTGTAGGTCAGACTTCGCAAGTAGTACGATATGGGGGTAATACCTAGGTTTAGTCATACTTTTGCGAGCCTCCAATAAGATAGGATTTATGGATTAAAAAATAAAGAGTACTCAATCACATATTAGGATATTTTGGTATATTCTAGGGATTACCCCTGAGAATCTTACTTCAAACTCTATATAAACCTATTTTTACTTGCTTTTGCTCACCTTTATTTTTGAATATATGTCCGTTGTCAAACCCTATTCTTGCATTAAGATGAGTTTTATGGACTCTAGAAGGAACATGGTAGTAGAAGTTGAACTTGTAACCATTCGGGTTGATAAGTGAAGACGATTAGCCAAATCTTATACATGAAGGTTGAGAATTATTTTTAGGTTATATTTAAGCAACTTTGAATTTTGACCGAGATAGTACATTGGGGCTTGAGGGTTTGTCGAAATAAGTTTGAGAAAAAAATGGAAAGCCACAAAGGAATTCAGAGAAACGATACAAGGATTGCATAATCAAGCTGGAAATTAGTTATAGATGTGTATTGTAATTTTGAAGATTTAGAGGATAGTATTGTATGGACTTGCGATAAGGAAAATATTAAAGAGAAGTTATATATAATTCTTATAGTAGTACTATCCATTGAAGAAGATGTTGAAATGTCTTTTTTGGGTAGTTAAGGAAATGGCAAGAGACAAGAATAATCTACAAGGAATGTAATTTCAAATACAAAAAAAGAAGAAAGAAAAAGTGTAGTAGAATGATGAGAATAATAAATTTATAGGAGTGATGACTAAGAATTGGATTAGGGATACTTAAAGGTTACAACTTACTTAAAGGATTTGGCCAAAAAATGAGAAAATTTATACAAGACTTGGATCAACTACTTACACACAAAATTTAAAAAAAAATAGTTGCAAATATTGGATTTACGATTCCACGTAATTACCAACAAATTAATTTTAAATAATTCTGAGCAATAATTAAGGTTGTTTAAAATGGGATAAAGGATGATTTTGGAACTAAATTTCTATAATCTTATTATTAGGGAATTCCATTGACAATGGAGTTAACATTTTTTGATGGCAAGAGTAATGGAAAATTTTAATATTAGAAGACTGACAAATTTAGACGTAAAAGTCTAAAAGCATTTATGTGGATACCAATTAGATAAAGAACATTTAAGGATGAAGATTAGGCAAAAATTCATCAGTATCTGATAATTAGTGACTTGGAGTCACAAAGAGGGTTTGGTGAGGAAGAGTTTGATTATTAAACAAAAGTGAACACTTTGGAGGTTGAAAATTTGTTTTTGCTGATTATGGACAAGTATAAGAAAAGGAAAGGACAATGACTTCATTATGATTAGGTGAGCAAGAGCAAATTCCTATCATCATTTTCTCCGTCTTGTTATCTTTGTCCTACTTACATCCATCAAACTACCTTATATCTAAAATCTATTAGCTACACTTTGAAATATCTCGAATTTTTGTATCTCTTTATTTGGAAAAGGCCGAAAAAGTATCATAATCATCTAGCTTAGAAAGGAAGGAATTTGTTATCATGTGGTGATCCTAATAGGATTAAGGAATGTTGGACATTGGGAAAGAATTAGTGGGAGAAGGATATGACTGAGAATGGAAATAAAATCAAGAGACCGATAGTATCATTAAATATGAAAATAATTACATTTAAAGAATTATTTTGGAGTATGGATCATCTTTATGCAAGAAAGGACGTAGGAGGTTCTCAAGAAAGAATAATGGTGGATTATACATTAAATAGTGAGAACTATAATATTTATGAGTTGTATTCATAGAAAATGATGAGAATGTTCAAGGATGATTTGATTTTAAGAGAATTTAGATATTTTTAAGTTACAAACTTTTGATATAATTCATTATTGAATTAAGACTAAGATACTGAATTCAGAAGCCAAAATTATGAAAAAGAGATACATGCGGTGATGATACGAAATTGAATAAAGGATTAATAGGTGAACGACTAATAACTGGTACATCACACAAATTTTGGAATTTATGAATAAACCGAATTTACCACGTAAGGACCTTTCAAAATTTTAAGAAGAATCATAGTTCAAAGTACAAGATACCTTAAGGTTCAAGGTTTAAGGATACATGAAGGAGAAATAAATTTTTTGGAGTACTATGGTGACATTTAGATCCGAAGAGTATAAATTCGATCCATGATCAAGAATTTTATAAAACATGATTCAAGGATTTCGGATCCAAATTAAAAACAAGGTGGAGGAATTTGAAGTTAAATGGATGACTATGTTTGATAATGAATTAGGGAATCAAGGGTAGTAAAAAGAATTGAGCATCTATAACAAAAGTGTGATTAAGGAGTAGTACCCTTGGAATAATGGTCAAAATTTCCTATAGTACTTATAGAAGAATTTGATATGGTGATTGAAGAATTATGATTTTGGTAGCGGTATATCTTGACTTGTAAGGTAAAAGCATAGTTGGGGCAATGACGATCAAGTAAACTTTATGGTAGTTGAAGTAGAGTGAGATGATTACCTTGACCTTTCCTCTGCAAATCCAATCTTTCAATTTTTCTATCCTTGAAAAAGTAATTTGATTTTTCCTATTTTCAAATCATCCCTTGACCTTAAATGTTACTAAATTTTGATCTTGACTATATGACTTTTTGTTATCTTCCTTAACGTGCCAACATTTTTTATTCTTGATCGTACCTAAATAATTTAGACTCTAATCGTGCCTGGATTTCAATCCTATTATTGCTCGTGCCTAAAATCTCGATTAAATTCTTAATAATATCTAAGTTATGTTCTAATCATGATTAGATTTAATACTATTCTTGATTATGCCTGAACTTTTATGTTCGGTCATGTCTAAATGACTTTTCATGCTAAGCGACTTTGTTTCCAATGATCGAGACTACATGTACTGATCTTATCCCTAAATAATGCCTAAATTTTGATCTTCGATCATGCTCATATGACTTCAACCATGACAATATGATTTTGATTACGTACTTGGTCGTGCCAGAATTTAGATTTTGATCATTTCTGAATAAATTCTTCTGGCGTGCCTAAATTTTAATTCAATTGTTGCTCGTGCTTAGATTTTATTCTTAATCATGTCGTTCGTTGCTTTACCCTGGATTCGTGCCTAAGTGATTTTAATCATTGCAAAATTTTAATCACGTCTGAACTTTGATTTTATTCATGACTAAGTATCTTGATCCTTAGATTTTGATCGTGCTAAAATATTTTATTATTCCTAATCATGCCAAATAATATTGTTTCTATATTTGACTGTGCCTATACGACTGTGAATCTAATTTTATCGAGCCTGTAATATATTCATCATTATAAACTTAATTTGATTCTATCTTGATTGTAACTAAACGATATTGATTCTATTAGTCGTAACTGGAGTCGTGTCTAGGTAATCGAATTTTCATTCTAAATCATGTTTAATTAATTTGACCATACCTTGATTTTATCCTTGATCGTGCTAATATGACTAGTCGGGCGTAAATGATTTTGATCTGAGTATTCGTGCCAAAACAAATCATTTTTCTGATCATGCCTAAGAGATTTTGACTATGCTCTCAATCATGTTTTGAATCTTTGGCTGACGGTGCCAATTTTAAATTTCGAGGACAAAATTTCTTTAAGAATGGTAGATTTGTAACCTCATTTAACCCGATTACAATATTTTACAAATTTATAAATTCATTTATTTTATTTTTCTAGAATGTTTCCTAAATATTTAAATTTTGAATTTTAAAATTTTCTTTGATAAATTATTTAGGAAATATTTTATGATTTTAATAAGCCATTGGGCTTACATAATTATTTTGGACTTCCTACGCTATAGAATTTATGTAGTAACCTCGAGGGTTTAATGTATATGTGATTTTTGAACTTCAACTAGTTTGGGCTTAAAGGCTGAATGAATAATAATTATTTGATTTGAAATTTTATTTATATATAGGCTTGATGCCATTAATATAATTATTCTATAAGTAAATTATTTTTGGGCCAGAATTTAAGTTATACATTAAGAAAACCTTTTGGTTGTTATTAGATTTATATATGAATGGATTTTTTTTTTGGCTTATTATTATTGGGCTATTGCCCTAATCTTCCATGGAAGAACTTTTTAGAAGTTTCTTCTCATATGCTTGGGAGCAACCCTTTCACCTATATATTGGGCTATTTCCATTCACATCACCCATCAATCAATACATTCCATGCGTTCGCGAACCGTGTCTGTGTCCTTCCATTCTATTCCTATTCTTTTTATATTTACATTTCACCTTTTCGGACACACAACTATATAATGTTCCCTGTGTCGGGCATACGCAACATAGCCGATACCCTCAGAACTCCACCACAACCACACTTCTCCAGCTAGAGCCACTGGCTTTGGTTGGTCGACCCCCTGACCACCACAACAATCACCACCACCGCAGCCATCCCCAGCCCGACCACACAGCACCACCGCCGTTTGCTTCTTTCCAGATCTACCACCACCATTGTCGACAAACATCATCGCATCCACCTCGGTGGCCACCACTCTGGCGACCCAACCCCAGCCAGACCACCCCGACCAACCCCAAGCTTCTCCAGCATCATGCCCGACAGAGCATAGTATGTCTCCTCATTCACTATCAAATCTCTCCCTTTCGAGCTATTCTCAAATTCTTTCTCTGTCTCTCTACTCTATATCTCTCTCTCTCCCTTTTCCTCTGCAACTCTTTTCTCCTTCTTTTTCCGCTTCTTCTTCTTCTTCTGATCCTTCTTCTCGTGAGAGAGTTAGCCTGTGGATTGAGCCACAGGCCGAGTTTATGAACTAGGTCGGGCGCAGTCCAGTAGGCCAAATGGAAAAAGGAAAAGAAAAAGAAAAGTGGAGTTGGGCCCTGAATCTATGGATTGGGCTCAGCTCAGTTAGTTTTATTTTTATTTTTATTTTAAAATAATACTTGGGCTTTGTATTGTTGTGGGCTGGATAAGTATATATAAGTGTATACGTATAAATGGATAACTATATATAAGTATGTACATGTGGAATTTGATATTTGGCTCTAAATAGATTTTAAGCTTTATTAAAATTATTGGGCTATTTATGGACTAGGCCTCGGACCTGCTTATTTTGATCAATAAATTTTAGATTTTAAGTTATTTTGGGGAATAAGGTACTAAATGGGTTTTAGTAAAAGACTAAGTAGGACTTATATATAAATGATTTTTGAACTTATATGAGATATATAATATTTGAAGTACCTATTATTTCTAAAAAGAATTTTATATAAAATCTAGATGATATTTATATGAGCTCTATTTTGTATCTAAAAGTTTGGGCTTTATATTTTAATAGGCTTTTACATATGTATAGATACCTTTGAAATACAAAACTATATAAAGTATGTTTTTAAATAGAAATAATAAGTACTTTTAAATATATCTATATATGTGATGTTGGCCTTGTGGTTATTTGAATCAAATTCCTTTAATCATCTCTTAACCATGACTAATATAGTAGTTTTCTACTCCTTGATCATGGATTTTTCTTTGACCTCGATTATCGTGCCGAACTCTGAATCTGGACCCTTAGATATCAAATTGGACTATTCTGGACTCAATAGAACTGTCTTTTTTGTCGATTGGGACCATATTGTGGAGCATAGCATTTGTACCTATTTCATATCGACACGTTCGTGTCGTGCACATCGATTCTAATTAATTAAGGCGAGTACATTCCCTAACAGTTTTTATTATGTTAATGATTTCTATAAAATAAGTTTGTAGTGTTGTACTTGATTCCTGATACGAGGATACACGAATTAGTATATCTTGGATCCCGTCATGAGATCTTATTTCCTGGAGGACCCTGTATATGTCTTGTGTTTCTTGTACATGTATAGACACCAATTCAGGAGTGGACTGGCCTCCTGCTCCATGAATCTCGTGTCATAACGTGACATAGTTGGATCCACTATACTAGTCGGGGGATGGAGAGGTATTAGTAAATTATTTGATCATTCCCAAAAATACTTATGCATAGGTCACCCTCACCTCACGTAGGGTATAGCATGATCTTACTTGTACTTGTACAAAGCTTTCCATATATGGCCGGCCTAATCCATTACTTGTACTTGTGCATAGCCGGTCATATAGAATAGCCTGATCTTGTCCCAAGCCGATCACATAATAAACTAATGTCTTAAGGCACATTTTAGTATTACATGCTCTATTCCAGTTATTACCTGCTGACACATTCATACTCATGATTACTTATAGTTCATATTGCCTATGGCATGATTAGTCATTTTTCCTATTTTCTCAGTATTCAGTATTACTTATCCATCATATATTACCATTACTTACTGTTTTATAGTTTTTTTCAATTTAATGGAACTGTTGTTGTTTATACACTTTGCTCCAATCCTGACTAGATAACCATATTTTTAGGAGTTGTTATGCGCCACATTCTTGGACTCTGTGTTGATGTTAGCTGAGACAGATCTTGATGTTCCATTGACCGTGAGTTGACCTCTAGAGAGCTCAAGGCTAATATTATTTATCTAGCTTAGGGTTATGTTTATCGGATTTGTCTCCAACATATTCTTGATATGTATCA
This sequence comes from Iris pallida, assembly GCA_029216955.1. NCBI lineage: Eukaryota > Viridiplantae > Streptophyta > Magnoliopsida > Asparagales > Iridaceae > Iris > Iris pallida. Next base: position 235,809 of record JANAVB010008997.1, on the reverse strand, counting down.
TCTTTATGGATACCTGGTGGTTTAATGTTATTGCTATATTTCTTTTTCATATCTTCCTTAGCTGTATGTAATTGAGTACATGTTGATATTGAGGATTATAAAAAAGTTGAGATATTATTATTGGGGACTAGGCCGCGTTCTACTGTCGATACTGCGACGTAGGCTGGACGTAGCCCACGTACTCGTGCCCAAGCGGGTCGTGACAGTTTGCCTCAATTGAATTCTTTGGAAGATGGAAATTTTTCTAAAGAAGTCCAAATGGTGGCAACCTAATGATAATGAATCGATTTAATGGAAGCCAAGTTATTATAAAATGCCCATTCTTTGAAGGGATGTATGTTTCCCTATAATGAACAATCGTATATTTGACGTATAAACAAAGCCCGTTGTTGCATATCGATTCGTGTGCTCATGTAGTAATATTGATTTAGGGGATCCCAAAGGGACTTCCAAAAGTCAAATAGAAATCTGGGGAAGTCGCATAAGTTGTATGTACCTTAGGGATAAGAAATCCATGTGCTTCAATGAATTTGGGAACCAACACGCGGTGGTGACAATAGACTTTATGTGTCTACAGTCTTCTGTGATTAGATCACTTGGAAGTTCTACGCAGTCAAGATTTTGACAAATATTTATGTGCCACTCCAGTTTGAAGACAATAATATTCAAAGTCTTATACGACAGAAGTACCTATGCGATATTTTCTACTCAAAATAGTTATGCGCCAGTTTGATTTGAATGCAGTGATTCTTTAGAATTAGGCCAGAACTTAAGTGTTAGAAAAATTGCAAGTAAAGGGACGTCGAAGCTAAAGACAAATTTTATTTCAAAATTATGATTACATATGATAGAGATCTATTACATTCTAGATTTTCATCTCTAAGTCATGATAATGGCTGATGGAGATCTATTATGTACAGATCTTCTCTGTCAGTTTGTCTCTTAGTACAAACTATAGTACATGGAAAGCGTTGCACTGAAGGACAATGTTAAGAGGGTCGACACTCCTACAGAAAAGGTATTTTGAACCGTAGTATCGTCCGACAAGATTCTCTGAAAGCGTACGACGTGCCCAACCTGAGCCACATGTTAGTCCATCTACAAGCATAGGCACCCCTCTATGTCTTTAGCAGTATGATTTGGCAGAAGAATACAAAATTAGGCCTATGTTATGCCCATATACTCCCGATGTAGGATCGTTGAGCACCTCAAGAGGGGGTGAATAGAGTGTGTGTGTGTGCAGTGGAAAATAATCACCAATTAAAAATTAACTATGGCAAAAAATAAGAGACAGTAAATAAATGCAGCAAGAGATAGAGAGATCAAACTCAGTGACACAGCGATGTATTCTGGTATCCCTCTGAGAGGACTAATCCAGTCTCGAGTACTCTTGCTCGATGTTAATCCACTATGGCATAAGCTAAATGAGAGCTTGCAGTCTCTTACAACACCGTGCTTGGTGACAGGTGCACGACCGACTTCACAACACCGTGCTTGGTGACGAGCGCACGACCGGCTCCACAACAGGATAGTTGCTGAACTTGGAACGACCTCTTTACAACTCTTGGACACCAAAAACTCTAAATTAACATAGATATTACTGGCTTTTGGCTAAGAGATGTATATGTATAATTTGAAAGCTCTAGAACGTTTTGAAAACACTTGAAGAGTAGAGAAGAGAAGATGAAGAGTGAATGAGTGATTTGAAATGAAAATTTCTCTTCTATTTATAGGTGTTTTCTGGAACCGAACTCGGACAGAGTTCGGGCAGAGTTCTGATGCAAATATTTCGCATAGAGACGTTGCTCGCAGATTTGGAGGCAACTGAACTTTTTGAATTTAAACTGACCGAACTCGGGCAGAGTTCGGACCGAACTCGGACCGAACTCGGTTTTGAGTTCTGTCAAGGGATTTTCGAAATATTTGTCAAAGAGCTGTTTTGTTAAAAATAAAACGAGATATTTTGTAAGGATGGAAATGTAAAACAGGTAGGCTCTTTTAGAAAATAGGACTGGGATAAGCCTAAGCCAGTATTACCTATTTGATTTTACAATATTAATCCTAGACTCAATAAAATTAAAATACAGAATAAACTGTAAAATGACTCAAACGAAAATCTATTGAATCTTTTGCTTGTTGATGCAGTACAACGTCTATTGATATTGATTTCACATATAGCCTGAAATAATTAGCAGCAGTTTGTATATTTTTGTGTATTGACTAAAGTGTGTATTGATTATCAAAATCGGGTGTGACCATGGAATGGGCCAACAATCTTCCCCATTTTGATAATTGACAAACTTTGAGTCTATACCAAAAATATATATAAAAAATAGAATAAACAAAATACATGAGATGATTGTTTTTGTTATGATTTGTTTTGCTTGGTTATGTATAGCTCTTCTCCCCCTTTGTCAATATAAAAATGACATTGGCTCCCCCGTAAAGTGTGAAGCCAACAATGAAAAACAAAAGACAAAGTAAAGCTAAAGAGATATAGGAGCACAGCATAACAAATGAAAAGAAACAGCTAATAATACTAATAAAGTTTCACTAATAATCCAAAGTACAATCAGAAATACTAAAATGTCTAACTATAAAGTTTACACAAAAAAAACTACATCTAAACAGAAGATCATCATCTAACTACTATCCACTAGCCAATAGCCGAGTCAGCATCACATAGTCGGATCATCACCGCCAGGGGCCTCTGGAGGAAAGTAGGCTGCAGTGTGGTCGAAGTACTGAAAGGATGCCTCGTCTCCGAACCGAGAACCAGGGAAGTCTGGGTGAGGCAGAATGGTGACCGGACAAACTGGATCATGAGATAGACTGTAGTGGAGATCCGCAAGTCCGTTTTGCAACAGCTGGGCCTGATAAATGTGGCGAAACTCCGAATCAAGGTAACTCTGATGACGTTGCGCAGAAACAGCAACAAAGTCATCAAAGCGCTGGTAAAATCCTGGATCAAATCCTGGAGCAGGGGCTGGAGCAGGAGCAACATCATAATGAGGAGCCTCAGCATCTGGGGCAGGCTGAGCTCCAGGAGCCAGAGGTGGAGCTGGGAATCTACGTGATCTGGTAAGCTCAACTGGAGTGGAGGAGTATGCACAGGTTTGACGATCAATCTCAAACCGGCGGAAGATAGCGGCCAGGTGCATAGGGTACACCAGATTGCGTCCTACATTTCTGCAGTTCAGCATCCAGGCCATCACAGTCTTTGGAATAGAGAATAGAATTCCAAAGTGAATGTGGTACAAGGCAAAAAGTTCAAGAAAGGTAACTTCATCAGTGGATCCTTTCTTAGGAAGGAGTACAGAGAAAATAAGTCGATGAAGTTCATAAAAATTTTGGTTCAAATTTCTAGAGAATACCCTACGAGGAACAGGGTTTGGATGACAGATTAGTTCCTTGAAGGAAACAAGGGAGACATCTGCAAAAAATTGAACATGGTTGATATCTACTAGTGTCTCACCAATATCAGGAATATGGAAGAATTCACTGATATCAGTAGTACTGAACTCTAGTTCTTGCCCAGCAATGCAAGAATAAAAGTTTCCGTTATGTTTTACTTGCAAGTTGCAGTAAAACATTCGGACAACATTGTCATAGATGTTTTCTGCTACTTCAAAAAAATCTCAGTAGCCTAAGTGGTCGAATGTCGGAGCATTCTCAAAAAAGATAGTAAAATTTACAAAAGCTCCAAAACATATTTTGCGACCAGAAAAAAGTCAAACCAGAGATCAGAGTACTCTATGTCAGGAAATAAGGTAGAGTCATAGTCCTCTGATCCTAATGGTCGTGCTGGACTAAATAAACTAGCTGGTGTGTAATCATAAGAAGAGGAACCAGCTTGGAAAGTTGATCCTCGTTGACGCTTAGGAGCCATAAGAAAAGAAGGAGGACAAAAGCGAAGTACCTTTTTAAAAGGAGAAAAGAACAAGATTGGAATGCCCACCAGATCTTCGAGAACCCTTGCTAGGAGGAAGGAGGAAGAAGTTTTGGAGTGGGAGGAGGTGATTCCACGAGATTGTTGGTGAAAGAGATGGGTTAAAGAGTGGTATTTATAAGGTTTAGGGCCGGCTGTTCGGTTCTGGAATTTAATACAGCGCCGACCGAACTCGGCCCGAATTCGGCTAGAGTTCGGCCAGAGTTCGGTCACTTGTATTCCCGAAACAATAACAACAGCTTTGGTAATTGAAAATCAACTTTATGACTTTGACTTCTCAATTTAGTAACAGTTTTTATTTTGGGTTAGCTGTAGGGGTACTGTCCCAGCTAACGGAGGTTCACCGGGGAACTCTTAAATACCGCGTCGCTTCGACCGTAGTCGTGGTGGCAGACAGACCCTTTTTAGGCTTGTTCTCCAAAATAATTTTTGTTAGATAAATTTAAAAGTTTCAAGTTACAAAATTTATTTTAAATACCGTACTACATTATGAATCTAAAAATTCAAGTATACCGAGCTCTCGCCTCATAATGTTAAACCGATCCTCAGCCAATGGTTTTGTGAATATGTCTGCTAGTTGATGATCTGTGTCAATAAATTCTAAGCAGATATCCCCGTTTTGCTGATGATCATGTAAAAAATAATGACGTATCTTTATGTGTTTTGTACGTGAGTGACAGATAGGGTTCTTAGTCAGATTAATGGTGCTAGTGTTGTCACAATAAATAGGAATCTTAGTGTAGTGCAGATTATAGTCTTCTAAAGTTTGCTTCATCTACAAAATCTGAGCACAATAATGTCCTGCGGCGATATACTCAGCCTCAGTAATTGATAATGCTACGGAATTTTATTTCTTGCTAAACCAAGAGACTAAGGCCTTTCCTAGGAAATGACATGTGCCACTGGTACTTTTACGGTCCACTTTGCATCCTGCAAAATCCACATCCGAATAACCTATTAGGTCAAAGGATTTGGTTTTAGGATACCATAAGCCGACTGTAGAAGTTACTTTAAGGTATCGGAAGATACGCTTAATGGCACTTAGATGTGATTCCTTAGGATTTGCCTGATAACGTGCACAGATGCAAACGCTAAACATAATATCAGGACGACTAGCAGTTAAATATAATAAACTACCAATTATACCTCGATACTTATGCTGGTCGACAGGTTTGCCGCTTTCATCAGAATCAAGCTTTGTAGATGTAGCCATAGGAGTCCCGATTGGCTTTACGTTTTCGAAGTCGTACTTTTTCAGTATGTCCTTCGTGTACTTAGCTTGGTTGATGAACGTTCCTTTTGAGTGTTGTTTGATCTGTAGTCCTAGGAAGAAGTTTAGCTCTCCCATCATACTCATTTCAAATTCACTCTACATACACTTAGCAAAATCTTGACAAAGTTTTTCATTAGTAGAACCGAATATTATGTCATCTACGTAAATTTTCACAAGGAGAATATCATCATTCAAAGATTTGATAAATAAGGTAGTATCAACTTTTCCTTTTAAAAAACCATTATCAAGTAAGAAGGCACTTAGGCGTTCATACCAAGCACGAGGTGCTTGTTTGAGTCCATATAGTGCTTTCTTAAGCATGAAGACGTGATCAAGTTTTTAAAAATCTTCAAAACCAGGGGGTTGTTTCGCAAGAACTTTTTCTTTTAAAAAACCGTTTAAAATACACTTTTTACGTCCATTTGAAATAATTTAAAATCATTAAAGCATGCAAATGCACAAAACATGCGGATGGCTTCTAATCTAGCAACAGGAGCATAAGTCTCATCATAATCAATTCCTTCTTCTTGATTATAACCTTATGCCACTAGACGTGCTTTGTTGCGTAGAACTTGTCCATCTTCTCTGAGTTTATTTCGGAACACCCATTTGGTACCAATTATCGATTGACCAATAGGTTTAGGAACGAGTTCCCAAACTTGGTTTCTCTCAAATTGATTTAGTTTCTCTTGCATGGCATGAATCCAAAACTCATCAGAAAAAGCATCATCTATACTCTTAGGTTCTATTTGAGAAATAAATGCTATATTTGCTGCTATATCGGAATCTTTAAGAGAGGAACGTGTACTTACACCTTTAGATACATCACCTATAATGAGTGTTTCTGGATGATCTGCAAGAATTTTAATGAATCAAACTTTTGAGTCAGATCTTCCACAGAACTCTTCTTAATCTTTGCATGTGTATCTTCATCATCACTGTCGCTAGATCTGTGACTATTCAGCTCATCAAAAGTAACATTAATAGATTCTTCAATAATCATAGATCTTTTATTAAAAATCCTGTATCCCTTACTCTTAGCAGCATATCCGAGAAATATTCCTTCATCTGCTTTAGAGTCGAACTTTCCCAAGTTATCCTTGGTGTTCAGGATAAAACAACGACATCCAAAAACTTTAAAATAAGAAATGTTTGGAATCCTTCCAAACCAAAGCTCATATGGTGTTTTCTTCGAGATTGGTCGAACTAACACCCTATTCAAAATATGACAGGCTGTACTAACAGCTTCTGCCCAAAAATACTTAGGAAGATTATGCTGATTCAGCATGACTCTAGCCATTTTGCTTAGAGTACGATTCTTCCGCTCCACAACACCATTCTGTTGGGGAGTTCTAGGACAAGAAAATTCATGGTAATATCCACTATCATCACAAAACTTTTTAAAATCAGAATTTACGAATTCGCCACCATGATCACTTCGGATACGAGTTGAAGACTTTTTCGTTTTGTACCTTTTTGCAAAATATTTGAAATTCAAAAATAGCATCACTTTTGTTTGATAAAAAGTAAACCCAAGTAAATCGAGAAAAATCATCAACAATAACAAAAGCGTAGAGCTTCCCGCCAAGACTAGCGATTCTACTAGGTCCAAATTAATCCATATAAATTAACTGCAAAGGTCTAGAAGTACTTACAGCATTGATGGATTTAAAAGTGGATCTATGTGCTTTGTTCTTTTCACAGTTAGCACATACCATATCTCTCTTGAATGGAATTCCAGGGAGTCCTTTTACCAACTTTTTAGTACTGAGTCGTGAGATAGTATCCATATTTGCATGTCCTAGTCTCATGTGCCATAGCCAGCTTTCATCTAGATTAGCTACATGACTCTAGCCATTTTGCTTAGAGTACGATTCTTCCGCTCCACAACACCATTCTGTTGGAGAGTTCTAGGACAAGAAAATTCACACTATCATCACAAAACTTTTTAAAATCAGAATTTACGAATTCGCCACCATGATCACTTCGGATACGAGTTGAAGACTTTTTCGTTTTGTACCTTTTTGCAAAATATTTGAAATTCAAAAATAGCATCACTTTTGTTTGATAAAAAGTAAACCCAAGTAAATCGAGAGAAATCATCAACAATAACAAAAGCGTAGAGCTTTCCGCCAAGACTAGCGACTCTACTAGGTCCAAATTAATCCATATAAATTAACTGCAAAGGTCTAGAAGTACTTACAGCATTGATGGATTTAAAAGTGGATCTATGTGCTTTGTTCTTTTCACAGTTAGCACATACCATATCTCTCTTGAATGGAATTTCAGGGAGTCCTTTTACCAACTTTTTAGTACTGAGTCGTGAGATAGTATCCATATTTGCATGTCCTAGTCTCATGTGCCATAGCCAGCTTTCATCTAGATTAGCTACTAGGCATCTACCTGCATCATATCTCTCTTGAATGGAATTTCAGGGAGTCCTTTTACCAACTTTTTAGTACTGAGTCGTGAGATAGTATCCATATTTGCATGTCCTAGTCCCATGTGCCATAGCCAGCTTTCATCTAGATTAGCTACTAGGCATCTACCTGCATTATTAGTATTCTCCAAAAAGAAAACATAAATATTGTCTTCTCTAATCCCTTTATATACGGGATCACCAGATGACATATCATATATGGTACATTTATCTTTCACAAAATTGATACCATAACCGTTATCAGCTATGCTCAGTAGGTTATATTTCAATTCTATTACTAGACAAACATCTTTTATTACTGGATAAGGAGAAATACCTACAGTACCATTACTAATAATATCACCTCTCAAATTATTTTCGAAGGAGACATATCCTTCTTTCTTTATCGATAGCGTAGAGAACAAAGATGCATCACCGGTCATGTATCGCGAACATCCGCTATCGAGGATCCATTTGCTTTTAGCATGAGAGGGTTGAGGGTCCACCTACAAGACAAGTAGATGAATCCTTTGGTACCCATTTACTGAAGGGTCTATTCTGATTAGTTTTAGGTCTCCAGAATAAAGTGTGATTGTCAACAAGCTTCCTTGCCAAACAATACTGTGATATGTGTCCATGCGTGCCACAATAAGTGCAAGTAAGTTTAGAATCAGATGTAGTCAAAACTGTGTTTACATGCTTGTTTGGTTTCTTGGAGAACCTATAAGTGAAAGCATGATGATAGTCATGTTTTTTCTGTGCTTTCTTATTTTTAGTCCTCTTAGGTGTATGCTTAGCATTAGGACTAAACTTAGGCTGTGTCACAGGTATTGCTTATTTGCCTAACTTGCTTTCTAACTTTTTAGAAATTGCAATAGACTCTTCATATCTAGCAGTCATATCTGAGAGTCTTTGTTCTGTCACTAAGTGCTTCTTCTTCTCTATGTCATACAATTCTTGCATCTTGACATAGTCTCTTTCTTTCTTTCTTTTCAATCTTGAGGATAGCCTCATGATAGTCTACCTTGAGTTTGTCTATCTCTTCCGTGTTACCGGTAGTAGACGTCTCTTTAATATCTTCAATAAGATTGGACAGTCTAGCTATCTCGGTTGTGTATGCCTTAATCTCTTTTCGAGATTGCTTATACTTGTCAAGCACAGTTTTGTGATCTTCAAGTAATTCGCTAAAGGCATTTTCTAATTCATCGAAAGTAAAATCATTATATAGAGGGTTTGAGGATACCTTATCAAATGCCATAAAACAGACATTGGCATTGCTGCAGGGTCTGTCTTCTTCTTCTGTATCATTGGCATCACTTTCATGCCAGATACTTGTGTTGGCATATTTTCGATCGGATGTTACTTTTCTGCTTGATCTTGATCTATCATATGGACTGCTTTTCTTTGAAGTTGGACAGTCCTTCTTCATGTGCCCCGTCTTCTTGCATCCAAAGCAAATGGTTTCATCTTCATTGCTTTCTTGGACATCTCTCTTCCTTCTGCTTGATTTCTCAAACTTTAGGAATTTTCTGAAGTTCTTCACAAGTAGGGCTTGTTCATCACCACTTGATGATTCTTCATCAGAGTCATTGCATGTTGATTTTCTTGCTTGAGCTTTGAAAGCAATAGATTTTTCTTTTGGTGTTGCTTCTTCAAACTCTTGCAAATCAAGTTCATGGGTCATGAGCTTGCCCATCAGTGTTTCCAAGGACATAGTGGTGAGATCGTTTCCTTCAATAATTGCTGTGGCTTTTGGATTCCAGTTCTTGGTTAGAGCCCGCATCACTTTTCTGATCTTCTCATGATTGCTGTAATTTTTACCAAGAGATTTCAGAGGATTAGTTATATCAAGGAAACGTGTAAACATCTGTGTAATTGACTCACCGGGTTTTATCTTGAAAGATTCATATTCCTGTGTTAGTCTACTAATTTTGGATTCTTTCACTTGGAAAGTACCTTCATGAGTTACCTCAAGAAGTTTCCAAATTTCGTGAGACGTTTTACAGGTTGAAACTCTGTTGAACTCCGTTTTATCAATTGCACAGAATAGTGCATTGATGGCACGAGCATCTAGACTAGCCTTAGCTTTTTCAGCTTCAGTGTATTTGTCATGAGGCTTGTCTACAAGCTGGCCTTCAACCACTGTGGGTGTTGGTTTCTTATAACCATCAATGACTATAGACCAAAGATCAAAGTCAAGAAATTTTAAGAAGAAAGTCATCCGTGTTTTCCAATAGGTATAATTAGTACCATCAAAAAGTGGGGGTCTATTTGTGGATTGCCCTTCATCGTTGAATATTGATTTCACGGCTGCCATATATATACTCTCTGAGGTTTGTTATATAAGAATATAACCCGCTCTGATACCAATTGTAGGATCATTGAGCACCTCTAGAGGGGTGGTGAATAGAGTGTGTGTGTGTGCAACGGAAAATAATCACCAATTAAAAATTAACTATGGCAGAAAATAAGAGACAGTAAATAAATACAGCAAGAGATAGAGAGATCAAACTCAGTGACACAGCGATGTATACTGGTATCCCTCTGAGATGACTAATCCAGTCTCGAGTACTCTTGCTCGATGTTAATCCACTATGGCACAAGCTAAATGAGAGCTTGCAGTCTCTTACAACACCGTGCTTGGTGACAAGTGCACGACCGACTTCACAACACCATGCTTGGTGACGAGCGCACGACCGGCTCCATAACAGGATAGTTGCTGAACTTGGAACGACCTCTTTACAACTCTTGGATACCAAAAACTCTAAATCAACATAGATATTACTGGCTTTTGGCTAAGAGATGTATAGGTATAATTTGAAAGCTCTAGAACGTTTTGAAAACACTTGAAGAGTAGAGAAGAGAAGATGAAGAGTGAATGAGTGATTTGAAATGAAAATTTCTCTTCTATTTATAGGTGTTTTCTGGGACCGAACTCGGACAGAGTTCGGGTAGAGTTCTGATGCAAATATTTCGCATAGAGACGTTGTTCGCAGATTTGGAGGCAACTGAACTTTTGAATTTAAACTGACCGAACTCGGACCGAACTCGGTTTTGAGTTCTGTCAAGGGATTTTTGAAATATTTGTCAAAGAGCTGTTTTGTTAAAAATAAAATGAGATATTTTGTAAAGATGGAAATATAAAACAGGTAGGCTCTTTTAGAAAATAGGACTGGGATAAGCCTAAGCTAGTATTACCGATTTGATTTTACAATATTAATCCTAGACTCAATAAAATTAAAATACAGAATAAACTGTAAAATGACTCAAACGAAAATCCATTGAATCTTTTGCTTGTTGATGCAGTACAACGTCCATTGATATTAATTTCACATATAGCCTGAAATGATTAGCAGTAGTTTGTATATTTTTGTGTATTGACTAAACTGTGTATTGATTATCAAAATCGGGTGTGACCATGGAATGGGACAACACCGGACACCTGCCAACATTGTCCGTCATTGACATTTTTTATTGGAATTCAAATCCAATATCGGCATGTACGCCAAGGCAGTGAGACCAGCTAGTCGTAAGCCTCGTCAGATGAGTGCAGACAGCTAACTGGGTCACAATACTACAAAGGTCTTCCACATAATGTGTTGGATCATATCGAACAAGACATGTTATGATGTCCTTCTAAGCTCCATCTGAGCTCCAGTCATCCAAGGAGTATCCTGCAAAGTATGACAAGTACAATGAGTTAGGCACATAATACATGCAGTTCTACTGGAAATCAACAGTCAAGATTGTTTGTCGCATAGACAGCAAAGTGCATAGACAAGTTTGTCCAGCTTTATGCACCTATGCGCTACATAACGGTGATATTCCAGCAAAATATTTCTTTGATGAAGTGATGTAAAAACTTCGTCTATGTGTCGAATGGAATTTTTTACTATGAGTGTGTTTCTTCTTGAAGTTTTCTAACTTCAATTATACACAATAGCGATGTGTTGTGTTCAGATGTGATCATGGCTAAGTGTTTTCTATGGACTTCATGTGAAAGAAATGATGCTTTTTCAAACATTAAAGAACACTTCAAGAGATATTATCTTTTGAAGATCGATGTTTTTCTCGACTCCTAACACATACGAAGAGTAATGCCCTTGGCAAAGTGATGTTTCAACTCCCCTACAAACTTGCACGAGACTACTGAAACTCGAGTTTACAAGAATATGATGAGAAGATGTGATGAAGAGTTATGCCGAAACACCCCCTATTTATAGTGATTGAGGGATCATATAAGCACATAAGGCTGCAGTATGTGGCAATGTTTTATGAAACATAATTTTTCATGAAGAGATCAGATCAATATTAATTGTTGCATGATATTTTGTTCCTATAATCAACGGGGATAGTTGACTAAGCCTTGATCCAAGTGTTGAAGAGTAACGGTTGCCTCAAATTTCGAAGATGGTTCAGATTTTAAAGGAAAAAGTCAAAACAGTGACAGCATGGCAGTGATCCAATGTGTCAAAAGTCTTGCAAGATAATTTCCTTTCTCATGCTTCTTTCAAAGTATTTCAAAACTTGTTCAAGTTTTGAAAACTTTGAAGGGATCTTGTAGAAGCATAAAAATTACAAAATGGCACATAACCTTCTTGCATTTAAGTGTAAAATCCCAATTTTGAAGCAGTTCCGTCTATGGATTTTATGAGTCTTAGAGACTGAAAATACTAATAAAAAAGACACTTAACCAAAGAAAGATCACAAAGACGCATAGTTAAAGTAAAAGATGGAAAGATGCATGGTTCAATTGATGTATGATCAAAAGTTGGCTTATTTTGTCTTCTTCTTGGACAAAGTGATGAATTACTTGGGGCAGTGTGCGGTGTTTAGACTCCGAGGAAGACGTTAATGGTTTTGTCATCATCATTATTACACATTTACAGCAGTACAGAAGCAATCCTATATGGTATTTTGCATTATGTAATAAGAGATGATATGCATCATATGCAGTTAGACACATAGCTACTCTCCATGAAGAGATAGTGTACTGACATAGTAGTATTTCGTGCAGCACGTCTCGAACCACGTGGTAAGCTATATGTGATTCTCGTACATGTTCACTCTCCACTAACTTTAGGTGCTTATGAACCTACCCACTTCATACGCCTCTGAGGAAGGAAACAATATATTTTCTGTCTATGCGCACATAGTTAAAGAAAAGCTATAAATAGAGGATAATAACTTCTTTGCAACACACACAAACCCACACAGAGAGAGGCTGCATGCGCAACTGATGCTACGTAAGTTGTGACTTTCCATAGAGAGCTTTCAGTGATAGAGCCTCCTTTGCTATTAGTAATTCTCCAATAAACAAGCTTCATTAATTTTCATATCGGATAGTCGAAGTAGACTTAACTTCCATTGTCCCAATTCCCAGATCTATATTGTACTCGGAATTCCTATTTCGGATTCCTATGGTATTCTTTTTTTTCTTTACTATTAATCCAAAAGTTTCAGTCTTTGAGCTTTTTGTATTAGAACAAAATGGATGGGGTTCTCTGATGGATCATGATGTGTCCGGGATTGTCGGACACGAATCTGTTATGAATTGTATTATAGAGGTAAAAAATAACGGATAGACACCCAAGGTCGGACCCGAGGCCGACACAGTTGACACGGATTGAATAATAGAGGACACAGACATGTGGACACCGATATGGTTGGATACGTAAATAGAGATAGTGATGATGGCCATTTTGTGATAGATGGGAGTTATTTGGTTTTGAAGAAAAAACAAGGAAAGGCTCTCCTTAAATAGATTGAGTTTGATAAGTGAAATCATAAATGGATAACGATCAAAATTCTCCTAAAAGCACAATGGATAAATCTTTCCCTTAATTTAAGTCAAATAAATTTTCAAAACTAAATTAATCAAATCTTAATCTAATATTTAGTCACCATAAATATTTAAAATAGTATTCATTATCATCAAAATAATTTAAAATATATTTTTATTAATCCAAAATCTTATTTAAGAATAAGTTAGCAAATCTTTTTATGGCTCAAAAATACATATGATTTCTTTTATAGAAATTCACAAAAAATACAAAGAACATTATTTAAAAATAAATAAATAAAATAAAATTTTGAAAATTTAAAAAAACAAGGGTTATAAAGTTGTCACGACTCGTGCCCACATGATCGGGTACAAATGCGTGGATATGTCCAACCTACGCCGTAGAATCGGTGGTAGTTAACTGTCTAAACCTTAAAAGTCATGAAATGATCACATACTCACACTACCACAGTCCACTATCTATTTTGTACATAATATATGTACATCTCATCCTGGAGACAACTCTGGTAAATTCTTAAAATAATATACAACATGAATAGTACATCAATGATCTAAGTGAATTCTAACTCTAATCCTCTAAAGCAATCTTCTATGCTAGTTTGTCATCACCTGGTAGACAAGGATCCAATCAGGAATAGAGCAGAGTACATCCCGTCGTATAAATGTCACACCATACTAAATAAAGTAATAAAAGTATATAGAAAACTGAACCAGATAATATAATAAAATACTATAATGGAATGCAACCTGCAACACAAAAAATATGAGAACCATAATAAAACACGATAAATACAACTAGTCACAGAATCAGACAATAAACAATGATGCACAACTAGCAATCTACGTGATTTAAAATATTGTTTCAATATGTGGTCGGCTAAGGTTTAGATTCGAACTGGTCATGCTTGGACGTACCTGCAGTGTATGTCAAGTTATACTTCAAAATATACTGGGTTGACCACATATCTACTCGGTATTTCTTCTTTCCTCTTGATTCAGAAAACCAAATCAAGAAAGATTCGAAACTTGATGTCTTATGATTCATAACAAGCAAGATTCAGAACTTGATGTCTTATGATTCATATCAAGCAAGATTCGAAACTTGATGTCTTTTAATGCTTCATGATTCAAAAATCTATAACAAACAAGATTCGGAGATGTCTTTGATTCAAATCATGAGTCAAATCAATAATACAGAATCATGTGTCTCAAGTCATGTCGTAAAATGACGATTTAAGGAATAAAAGAAATTATATTTATTGTATTGAGGAACATAAATATGAAGTAATTGCCTTTACCTAAAACTATAGTGGTCTTTAATTCAGCCTAAAAGATAACACATATAGGTGTTAGATTTTATATATCTTGAGATCCTAATTCACTAAAACTAAACCCAAATCTCTTAAACCCAAACTCTAAAACAACTTAAATAAACCCAAATTCTAAAACCCAGCCCAACTTTACTAAGGATTAAGTAATTTATCTAAAAGTGCAAGACTTATTAAATATTAATCTCGTCTAATTTAAACCTAAAAACCTAACTAAATAATCCCATTCCCATTCATTTCTGGCCCGAGCACAAAAGCCCACATTTCCTTTTTTTTTTCTTTTTCCATAGCCTATGGCCCACTGGCCCAACAGAGCCCAGCCCAAACTCTACTTTTTCTTAAAAGTTTAAATAATTTCTCTCTCCTCCAGAAGAAAGCACTGAGAAGAAAACGAAGAGGATAAGAGAAAATAGAGGGTGGCTACTCACCTTGATCCACTGGATCCGTAAGCGCTCTCGCCGAGGATAGAGAGGAGAACGGTAGAAGAGATGGGCCACGGTGGCAGCAGCACTCGGTGATGCTTGAGGCGGGAGTTGGGGCGCAGAGAGGATGTTCATAGTGGCGACAAGTCGACGGTGGCTTGAGGCCGAGAGAGCTTGGCAAGGCACCGGTGGAGGCGATGGCCGATCTATCGAGCAACGAGGAGTGTCCAGACACGACGTTGGTCACTAGTGGTTGGTGGTCGAGTGGGATGGTGGTGGCCGCTCAAGGCTGAGCGACAACTCCAGCCATGGAAGCAGATAGAGCTCGAATTAGGGTTAGGGTTGAATGTACCGGTATGTCCTTATCACGGGATACGTCATGACATGGTTGGGTGTTTGGAATGGGTCAGAAATTGTATTGGGGTTGTCTATGTCCTTGGGGTCGGACCCGGGGACACGAAAAATTAATGTAATTTGTATATTTGTATGGGTTTGGGGATCGTATTGGATACGTGGTTTGTAAATGTAATAGCATAATAAGTATAATAAAATAGGATGGACACCCAGGGTCGAACACAAGGATGACACGACTTGACATGACTTAACACAAAATCTTAGGAAATGGGACATGAAGGTGGTAACACAAGGACACAATTGAGACACGAATGAGATATGGGTTTGGCTGATAGAATGAAACATGGCTTGGATTAGGAATGATTAATCAATAGGAAAACTTAAGGTATTTATTGGGTGATTAGGAGTAATCTAGAAAAAAATATTCCAAAAATATTCTAAAAAAATATTTCCTAGGAATATGCTAGATGCCATGGAATATTCCTTGGAATTAATTAAGACTAATTCCTAAAGAGCTACTAGAGAGTTCCAACTAATTAACTAGCTAACCCTAATCATGACAACTACTACAAATCAAAATGCCACTCCACTTCTAGAAATTTACCAATTTGCCACTTCTTCTCTATAATCATAAATTCCAAATAATTACCAATAATGCCACTCCACCTTAATTAATTACGACTTCGCCATTCCCTTCTCATGATAACCTAAATAATTTCTAAATAATTCTACAAAATAAAATCAAAAATTATGAATTTGAGAAAAGTGCAAAATTTGAAACTAGAGGGTTACAAAAGTAGGCTTTGGATCCATCTCCTAGAAACTATTTGGATGAACCCACATAACCTCACCATGCTGAGTAGTGAGTGGAACCAACCCTAATGTTTGGCCATGGGCTGGTGGGAGATTGACAACTTTCGTCATTTCCCTTTGTAACGGGATAACACCATCTTGACCTTCCAAGGAAGGGAAGTCCTCAAAGTATAGAAAGACTAAATTTGCAGCAACCTGCTTCTTTTCAGTATGCATCGTAAAAGCTTTAGAGTCGATCAGCTATTGGATCTTGTTCTTTAATATATATATATATATATATATATATATATATATATATATATATATATATATATATAAAATATATATATAATATATATATATATATATATATATATATATATATATATATATATATATATAGCAATGCCTGGTAGGGTGATGCACATATTGATGGTATAAACAGTACTTGGGATCATTGGTTCTTCGCCTCCTCTGACCGTCGGGGGTCGGACAACTTCAATTTGTTGCTCTTCATCAAAACATGGAAAATGTCTAACACATGTTCTTCATCGAAGAATTATTAGGCTTCTGAGTTGTATGACCCTTCTGTTTAGATTGGAAAGCAGCCTTGGAGATGTCAATAGTAAAAGAATCATTTTATTTACTGTCGTGGCTAGAGTTGTTGTTGTTCTAGGGATGCTTGCCATTATCATCACCAAATCAACTACAAATCATCAATTAACTTCTTTGCCAATCAGCACCTGCAATGAAGGTCGGTCATTCACTATAAGTGCATGATCCTAAATAGAACCTGATAGTGTGCCATAAATTATGCAACAAGTATCTATAAGCATAGTTGAGGAGTCCCAGAATACAACCTCAAGGCCCGTCTCCTGAAGCATTTGATGAAGTCCCGTACAGGTTCCTTCTCATTCTGCTTCATAGAGACCAGCGTCAATATGGAGACATCAACTTCTCCTTCATTGAAACTGTGAGGAACATTCTCTCCAAGTACTTGAAGGTATTAATGCAATCGTTGGGCAGACTCAAAGCCATTCAAAGGCTCCCCTATGCAAGGTGTCGATGAATATCATAGCTATAAGTGTATCGTCTCGTGGTATGTGCAATATTTGCGAGTAAAAGTCTATCATATGTAGATGGGCTGATCGCAGACCATCACATGGAATTAATAGTTGTAGCTAGTATTTAGGAGGACAAATGACGTTATCCTACTCATAAGGGTAAGTTTGCGATACCCCCAACTTATAGAGCTTATCTTTGTGATTCATAGAATCTAGAAGAGCATTCAAAGCTTGAATAGCTTCTTGTGGATCAAGACCACTTATTGAGAAGTAGTCGGATGGATGATAGTTGGTTGTGTTTGCTACATCACTGGCAGGGAAATACTTCTAACAATTAGAGGATGAGTAGGATTCGAAGCTGAATCAACCGTCCTGAACATTCTGAGCTAGAGCTACAGGTAGATATTGAACCATAGTGGCTTGCATGGTCATCATAACATATTATACCTGCTGCATCATAGCGCCCATCCCTTGTATCATGTTCTCAAGGGCTTCTAAGTGTTGTTGATCACTACTACCTCCTTCTTTGTTGTTAGCTGATGTAAGACCCTTAATTTTTAAAATATCGATTATTATTTTGCCAAATTCGTATTATTTTATTGATGATTAATATTAATAATTATTATTATAAGTGACTATGAGTAAGGAATGGTGAAGTCGTAAATAGTTAGAGTGTGATGGCAACCATTAGTAATATTCTAGAACTTCCTAATTAGGGAATGACGTAGTTGTAATAGGATGGCTTTGTTTGGTAATTTCATAGAATTTTATCATTAGCCAAGTGGATTAGTGAGATAACCTTCTAGATCCTCCTTAATTAATCCTACTTAGTAGTAATTAATCCTAAGGAATATTCCATAGAATCTAGCATGTTCCTTGAAATATTCCCTAGAATATTCTAAGAATATTCTTTAGGGCCATGTGCTTAATAGCACTATAATACCCCTCTAGTCTCCATTAGCCTAATCATTCCTAAATCACTTAGCTAGCAATGATTTTCGTGTCAAGCCGTATCGATGTGTCCATCATATTTTATTAGTTTCTCTAGCTATTATAATTATATTTCTAGTGTCCGATACGACATGGTTTCCCTAACTATCTTCTTCGTTTCTCGGGTCCAACCATGAGGACATGGACACACCTAATACATTCTATATTCAATTTTGTGTCTTGTTATAACTGTGTCCGATGTCACTACAGGACACATCATTCTAACCCTAACCCTAAAAAATAGCTCTACCGCTGCCATATCTCAGCCGACCACTGCCATGGTCGGAGTTCAACTGTTGCAAGTCGTCTGAGTCATCTGAGATACTGTGATAGAACTACCCTACCACTGCCTCCGTCTTTCTGAGCTCTGCTTCCCTCAAATAACTTCCTCCCTATGCCTCTTTCATTTTGGTCGAGCTCTTCGGCAAACCTCCATGGCGGAGAAACCGCAGGCACACCTCCCTCCAGTAAGCCAGTGTTCCCATGCTCGTACGATCGACATCTTCATCGTGCCACCATCGACGAGCTCCTCCTTCAGCTTCCCGCTGGTAAGATCTCCTTTGCCTTATCTTTGGCAACCGTTGGTTCTCTCGAGCACTGCTGACGCTTCAGATCTCGGCGCTACTCCTTAAATCTCTTTTACCACCGGCTTTGTTCCTCGACCTTTCCTTCTTCGTTGTATTCGATATTTGGCTACTCGATTTGGATGCCTCTGTCGAACCTTATCCCCTACTTCATCATCGACCATCGCCTCTGATTCCTTGAGGCCCATACTTCACTAAAGAACCACCAGATCCACTTACTTCTCCAACTATCCTTGTGCCGAGCTACGAGATCTGCGCAGTCACCGATCGAGATTAACGTCATTGTGACTGCAACCACCTTTTCATCACCACCTACCACCACCATCATTATCAGCGCCACCACCATCCCGAGCCACCTTTTTCGTTCATAAGTCGCCCGCCGCCTCTGCCGTTGGATCCTCGCTGCCCCCCGTCGCCTCAAGCATCGAACACCCTGCCAACACCGTCGAATCTAGGTGAGCACTTCTCTCTCCTTCTTCTTGAACCCTCTTCCTCACCTTTGCAGAGTGAGAAGATATGCAAGCTTATAGCAGTTCATTTCTTTTAGAATGATTTTGAGCGAAACACATACCACTTAAAACACATGAGAGTTGAGTGTTTATTTTCGTGAGGGTCTACCAATTTAGTTTACTCTATCTTCAAGTGAAAATACTTACTAAGTAATTAGAATTTGTCTAAGAGTATATTTTTCTGATAAGAGCTTGATTATTCTTTATTTATGGCATTATTACCTTGATTTAGTTTTGGAAAAATAATTAAAGTTTTGTCCGAGGATGAACAAAATTTAAGTATGGGGGTATTTGATGAGAACAAAAAATGTCATTTTTTCCCTTAATGTTTACCACTTTATACTCATTTTATGACTAAAGGTACTCAATATTCTTATATTTTGAGCTAGGATGCAATTGGAGACACTAAGTCCTCGTTTGGTCTAAAGAAGAGAAATTAATTCCATTGTATTTTCCACGAGGATAGGAAAGTAGGATTCCTATCAATATTTTTTTTTCCTATGTTTGGTAAAACAAGGAAAACATTTAAGAAAAAATATTTGATTTCCCTTCCAGTGTTTGGTTGGTGTAGGAAAAAAAAATAAAAATATAACACTATTCCAATAATATCCAATGTCAACATAATTATAGTCATTATAATATTAATTGGTAAAATAGGTAATAACTCAAGGTTATTTTTGTCATAATGTTTGGTAATTAGTACTGGAAAAAGAGGACGAAATATGAATCCCATGGGCTTGATAGGAACCATTTTCCTCCTATTTTTCTCCATGTCAGAAAAATACTTCCTAAATTGGTTTTACCAAACAAAACAAAAAGTTTTCTTTCTGAGATCCTTGAATCCGTGAACCAAACTTGGCCTAAATGCAAAATGAAGCTAAATGGCAATCTTTGACAATTTGACACATTTTTAGCATTATGGGCATAACTCCCTCATCCGAACTTCAATGATTCAAAAAGATTTGGAAACCTATGACAAAGATCTATAACTTTCGTATTTTGATTTTTTGAGATTCAGGCTGCATCATGGACAAAATCAGGCTTGAAGTTGAGTCAAATATGCTATAAATGAAAATATAAGCTAAAATAACTCTTTTTCTACTTGTTCTATAACTTTGTTTTATTGTTTAAGAAGTTGTAAGTCTTAAAGAATTTGTAGGAAGAATTTGTGGGCTTCAAACAACTAATCTAGAATGTATAAAAGGGGGAAAAAATCATAAGAAAAGGGAACCACAACACACCACTTATCTTCTTCTTCTCTTACCTTTCTTGTGATGTCACATGAATATGTGTAGCTAAAGTCTTGTTTATCAAAGAAAACGGAAGCCTCAAAATCAATAAAAATATGTGAGATCTAATTTATGTTTATATGCTTGATTTGTGCTTTATCGAATGTTTTCTTATGCATATTTTTATGATTATCTTGTTTAATTACTATGATGCATACTAGTTTATTATTCTTGACAATCTAACGCTAAATTAGATGTCGAATCTTGAATTGTTTGACCACTCTAATTTGTGAAGCAACCATGATTTAACAAATTACTCTTTGTATTATTAAATCTTAGGAAGAAAACATTCAACAAAATTAAATGCAACTTCTTGTGCTTGTGTTGTTTTTCTTCATCAATCTCCTTGATTTTAATACGCTGCTAGATTAAACCTTTAGCGCTTGTCAGGGG
The DNA here is from genome assembly GCA_029216955.1 of Iris pallida. NCBI lineage: Eukaryota > Viridiplantae > Streptophyta > Magnoliopsida > Asparagales > Iridaceae > Iris > Iris pallida. Next base: position 214,640 of record JANAVB010008997.1, on the reverse strand, counting down.
TTTTTTAGTAGTTAAGGTTAATTATGTCACTTGTTTCTAATTAACTATGGCTAAAGGAGATAGAAAAATTATTCCAACAATGAATATTCATAATACATATCAATATATATTTGCATCTGTGATCAGTTTCAAGATTTCGATGGTAGATATTGACTTAGACCAATGTTTGTTATTTTGATTGCTTTCGATATTCTACTTGCTCTTCTTAATTGGCTTTCGTTATATTCAATCCCTTCCCCTTTCATTATTCACATAGCACAACACTAAGCTAAGTACTCTTTGTGGAAACAATTCTTACTCACACTATTATATTTCCAAAAGTATAAGGTTTTATTTTTGGGTTCCTACGACAACATGCCAGATATCTTCCTATACTTTCTATTCTTATAATCTTCGTTTGATTTTCTTAATAAAGACCTATTATTAAATTTTGATTCTCTTCCACTAGATTTGATTCTATTTATGGTCGTACCTATATTGTTTTTTATTATACTAATCATGCTAATATTTTGATCATACCTAGATTTTGACTAATCATACCTATCATGCCTACATGACTTTACATGCTTAGGTGATTCTATTCTGATTCTCTCCACGATCTTGCTTAATGATTTTGATTTTGACCATGCTTAGATGACTTTGGTTATGTATTCGATCGTGCCTATATGATTTTGAATTAGCCATGACTATATCGTGCCTAAATGAGTTGGATTTTATTCTTGATCATGCCTAAATGACTTTGATCGTAACTAATGATTTCTTTAATCGTGTAGATTTTATTTATTCTTAGTCACTTCCAATAGTTGATCGTGCATAGGTGTTTTGATCGTGACCATGCTTAGAATATTATATTGATCATACCATTTTGACTGTCTTGATCGTGCCAAATTGTAACTTTCTCGATTTTATTCACAATCGTACTAATTTTGATTATTTTTAATCGTATCATTTCTGTATTTTTAGTCGTTCCTAGTCATGCCATTTAAAATTTTGACGACAAAATTTTTCTAAGGTGGGTAGATATGTAATACCCCTAATTTTCAAAATTTATTATTCCTCAAAATCTCGATTATTATTTTCCTAAATTTCTATTATTTTATTGATGATTATTATTGATAACTATTATTATAAGTGATTATGAGTAGGGATTCGCAAAATCTTAAATAGTTAGAGTGGGATGGCAACCATTAGTAATTTCCTAAAAGTTCATAATAAGGGAATGGCGTAGTTGTAAATATAATTGTAGGATGGCTTTGTTTGGTAAGTTCATAGAATTTCATCATTAGCCAAGTGGATTAGGGAGAATATCTTTTAAGTCCTCCTTAATCAATCCTATTTAGTGCTAATTAATGCTAGAGAATATTCCTTAGAATATAGCATATTTTTTGGAATATTCCCTAGAATATTCTAAGAATATTCTTTGGGGGCTATGTGCTTAATAACACGATAAATACCCACTAGTCTCCATGCCTAATCATTTCTAAATCACCAATTTAGCCATAATTTTTGTGTCATGCCATGTTGACGTGTCCATCACGTTTCATTAGTTTTTCTAGCTATTATAATTATATTTTTCGTATCCGACATGACATGATTTCCTCACCCCTCTTGTCACGACCCGCACCCGGATATACGAATACGAATATGTGGGCCACGCCTAGCCTACGCCGCAGTATCGGCGGTAGAACACTGTCTAGTACCCAATAAATATACACTACATCTAGAAGGTCCATAAACTACAAATGTACTCAATCACAACCCAACATCTAAAGAAGATAAGACAGGAAAGATAACTAAGGCACAAGAACAATTAGAAACTACTAGAAGGAATCATAAGACAGAAAAATAAAGAAGGAAAAGCAAGACAAACTAAGGATAACTACCAGACAACTCACATAGAAGAATAGTGAGATCCACCTCAGCTAGCAACATCATGAAGTCCAATAATGGCATAACAACTCCTAAAATATTATCAACGTATCCAGTCAGGATGGTAACGAGTACATAGACTAACAACAGTTTCATAGTATTGACAAATGCTGTAAGAGACAATCATAATAGAATACAAGTGATATATCAAGACTGTAAGTGAAACAAGATATATAAACTGGAAATTATGTCAAGGTGAATCATGCATGGAAAGTAAGTTGAACTGTAATATGTAACTGATGTAATAAATGTAAAATGTGCCTAGAATATTATAGTATAATGTGATCGGTAAGGGTCAAGATCAGGCTTCCAGCCGACCGGCTACAAGTACGTGGACTCGGCCCGGCCGAAATAGCAAGCTATGGAGCAAGTAGTAGCACAGGTTATGCTATACCCATCGTGAGGTGAGGGTATAGCTATGATACAAGTAGTAACTCAAGATGGGCATTGATCACACTATCTATAAAATTCCCCATTCCCCGAATAGTATACGGATCCAGACATAGCACGTCATGGCACGAGAATATTCCCTAAGAAAGTAGCTACTCCTTCTCAGGAATCGGTGTCAATACAAGTACAAGAACAAGATCGAGCAAGTACCAGTATCCCAAGAAAATCGAAGAATGACATCTCATGACAGGAATCCGGTATATACTAGTCCGTGTACCATCGTGACGAGAATCAAGTAAAATACTATAACTGAATCTGATACAGAAAATATCAAGACAAGGAACTACTATCAGAGAATGTACTCGCCTGCGGTCCTGAGCTGTCAAATGGGGTCGATGCTCAGAGTGATGCCACGGACCTAAAGATAAGATATATATATATATATATATATATATATATATATATATATATATATATAAGCTAATTAGGGTTCAACATTGTTAGGCTTGATTCTATAGTATAAGCTACGCAATCTAGGTCAGACTCAGTCAACTAAGTCAAACTAGGTCATACTGAGTCACACTAGGTCAAACTGGTCACAGCAAGTCAAACCAAGTCAAACTAGGTCAAACTGGGTCAAAGGTTGACTTATAGTTGACTTGTGGTCAACTGGTCAACTCTAGTCAACTCTAGGTTAAACTAGGTCAAATGTTGACTCTACTTCAATGTTCAGTCAAAGCAGTCAACCATGGTCAAACAGGGTCAAGGCTAGTCTCTATAAACATCTACAGGGTCAACACATTCAATTTCAGTGGTTGTGAAATCACTAGAATCGATGGATCTCAAAATACAACAAAAGGAGAAATATTATAATAATAGGGTAAATACCTTCAGATGTTGTCGGATGGTGAAACAACCATTACCAACGTGTCCAGAATGGTCAAATTAGCTAGAATAGCCTATCCATAAGTCCAATTTGGACACAGGGGCAAAAAGGTAATTTAGGGTCAAAATGGTGTCCATGTCGGACCCACTTTGTACCAAAAAATGTGCCAAAATAAAAGTGTACTAAACCTAACAAATTATATATCCACGAATCCAGAATGACGATACGAACTCAACGGTATATCCGAAATTGGATTCCGATGACCCGATCTCAGATTGGTCTGTTGACCCGGATATTGGAATCCGATTTGTATAGAAAAGTGTGTCAGAGCCAATATCCTCAAAACTTAGTAAATTATATGTCAACGAGTCCAGAATGACGATACGAACCCAACGGTATATCTAGAATTGGATTCTGATGATCCGATCTCAAAATGATCCGTTGACCCGGATATTGGTATCCGACTTGCACCGAAATGCGTGCCAGAACCAATGTCCACTAAAACCTAGCAAATTATATGTCAACGAGTCCAGAATGACGATACGAACTCAACGATATATCCGAAATTGGCTTCCGACGAGCCGGCATCAAAAAGTCTCGTTGACCCGGACTGTAGGGCCCACTTTGTACCGAAATACGTGCCAGGGCCCACGTCCTCCAAATCAAGCAAACTTTATATGAAAACGTGCCAGAACGACGCCACGAGTCTACTGGTGGTGTCAGAAATTGAATCTGAAGTCCCAGGTTCAAAATTAGAATTTTTATAAGTTGGAAATTACGAATTCAGACGGCCAACTTTGGCGTCGAATTCAACCAATCAAACGTACTCACAATGAAACAAAACTTAAGGGGTAGAAAGAGGGTTATATCAGCTACGCATAGAAACTAGTACCACGCCATATGGAGCTACGACGGCGGAGTTACGAGCTGACGAATTTGGCTCCGCAAAACTTTTCAAAAACAGTACAATTTAAACGGTCAACTTGGTGGCCGGTTTTGATGTATCAAACGACGAAATTAACGGACAAATTTTGAGAGAAGTGAAGAGCTATATACCAAAATTGTGACGGAGCAAAGAGTTTGCTGATCCAACGGTCGGATTGTCAAAAAAATACGTGCAAAGTTGCTGTCATGAAGCGCACTTTCTGACTTCTCCAACACGCACGCCACGACGGGATTCCGTTCAAAATGCACGAATCGTGTACGTAGCATGTCGAGAAAGGAGGCGCTGCCCCGGGGGTGGTCGCCGGAGCTTCGTCCAGCAAGGGGGGCTTGCCGGCGACAGCGGCACCACGCGGTCCTCATCAAATATGTTTATCAAAATATCCTAACTCAATCCAGAGAATCTTCAAACAGAATCAAAATCGAATTCAACAACGAACGAACATCAAGATTTAAAATTCAACAACGAATCAAAGATAAGTAAATGGAAACTTGCAAAAAATAGATTCCGAGATAGGGTTTAGAAAAAAATTCTCAAGAGATGTCCAAAGGTACTATCTAGGTCAAGATAAAAGGAAATCATTGGAATATAATCTAAAACAATCTCAACCTGGTATGAGACTGGCAAATCATATTCTCATCTCAACCTTGAAGATATATAAGTTCAACTTATACCTTCTCTCTGGGGTCCACAAACTCATTCCAAGAAAGAATAAAGTTGATAACGGACAGATGTTTCAGAAATCAGGACGGACAGAAACAAATAGGAAAAGTTTTGAAAGTTCAAAATAAGATTCCCAGGGGTCACCCTGGAATCTACCAAGAGTTCCTAATATGTGACTAAGTACCAAATTCCTAAAATATTCTATGACTCACCCTCAATCCTAGGGCAGGCTCGCAGTAGTACAGAAAAGCTCAAGTACTACCACGACTTCGTATTAATTGCAAAGACTGACCTGCATGGGCCACCACACCTCTCGTGTCCCAGGTCTGATTCCGTGGATGCGGACACACCCAATACATTCGACAACCAATTTTATGTCTTGTTACAACTGTGTTCGACACCACTACAGGACACATCATTCTAACGCTAACCCTAACCCTGAAACCTAGCTTTGTCGCTGCCATGTCTCAGCCGACCACTGCCATGGCTAGAGTCCAACCAATGCGAGTCATTTAAGCCGTTGTGACATCACCACCCTGCCATCACCTCCATCTTTCCGAGCTCCGCTTCCTTCGACTGACCTCCTCCATCTGTCCCCTCCGTTCCGACCGAGCTATCTGGCAATGTAACTCACATTTTTTTAATTTTATTTAATAATACCCATTTTGGTAGTCTATATTTTATTTTATTTTATATTTAAGGAATTCTCACAAGAGGGAGGGTAGTTCCGTAATTAAAGATGGCATGGGTTAGAGAGGAAAGGGTAGTTTCTTTATTCATGAGTGGATCATGACTTGATTAATTAATTAATCAAATTGATTAATTAATTATTAGTTAGTTATTCTAACAACTTTTCTAACCAACTTCACCCTCCTTGTAACCGTCTGAGCTAACTTGTAACCACTTTCTAATAAAATTATAACAACCCCAACTAACTTCTAACAACTTTCTTTAAGGAATGAACCTAGTCCTAAACTTATCTAGGTTAATTAGCAGCCCAGATATAGTTATGTAATAAAACCAAATATTTTTGTAAAAAATAGGAATTATTATGTAATTTCCCAAACTTCATTCCAAAACTCTATAAATACAGAGTATCCCTCTGTTATTCTGCACTCTCACTCCACCAGCGAAACCCTGTCGATTTTATCACTCGATCTGCCCTCCCTTACTCCTTTATCACTTCCATCAAACCCTAACCCTAGCTTCTTTATCTTCCAGCCATGGCGGTTTTTTTCTCAGCAAAAACCAGGTAATTGTGTGACTGAGCATCATCGCACCTCCGTAGCCTGCGAGTCCCTCTGGTAGTTCTAATGACGACGAGTGCTTCGGCGATCTTCTCCAAGTCGAGCACCGCCAAGGCGTGACATTTTCTTCTACGAGCGCATCGACATTGTCTTCTACGAGCGCGTCGACATTGTCTTCTATGAGCGCATCGACATTGAACCACCGGTGATCGCCGACTGCCGCAAGATTGAGTAATTCCTCTGTCGATTGATAAATCATGGTGATTTGGTACGATCTTGTGCTGATTAGAATCCAATCGAAGTTTTGAGTCATTTTTATTCCCTGTTCTGATCCTTCTCATGTTGAGATGATCATTTTTTATCGCCAGATCAATTCAATCATTCGTCGATCAAGACGAACGAAGCTCTGTCCGATCATCGACAGTCGATCAACGAGGCACAGTAAGTATGATCCAATCTCTTGTCTTCACTTGTTCCGATCTTCTTCGTATATGATTTGATACTCCATGGTAGAGAGTCGGTCTTGATGAGGATGAGTTAAGCTCTGATCAATCGATTAGTAAGTTACTGATTCTCTGTGAATTTTGGACAATTTTTTTTAGTATTGATCATCGGTGAATTGGAACTATCTTTTCTAAATTTTGATTTCGGTGTCTTGATTTTGAAAGCAAAACTTAGCTCTAAACTCTTCTTATTCGTTCCACTTAGAAATTGTTTGTGTAAATGTCACAAAGAACGATTACTGTTAAATTAACAGGTTCTTGACTTATATTGTATCAGACACGACAAACTCTTTAGTCTTCTCTGTAACCAACGTTGTACAGGTATCATTTCTCAATATGTTCTTCAAATCTATATTCTAGAAAGTAAGTATACTCTATAATAGAGGTTCTGTGGAGTCTAACACAGACTTTTGACACCTCTGCATCTACAATAGACCAAACACAATAATCTTTAAGTATGATATAGGAACTACATAGCAGGTTTGTATCTATGTCCAGGTTGGACTCAAGGACCGCTGGACACGATGACGTGAGCATAACCACTGTTCAAGTGGTAAACATGAGTCAGTTTGGACTTATGATTTAGGTTCAAATTGTGTGGACTAGGATGGCCTGTTGAGCAAATCCAGAAAGCAGGAGTGGATCGATAGTCTAGATCTTGGCTTAATTGTGTACTGAGTCCAATATCCTGAATTGGACCCTAGATTATGGGTTGGACCAAAATATTAGGATTGAGCTATTAAGTTAAACTAAGGGCTGAGTCCAATAAGAATAAAAAATTAGGGTTTTAATAATTAGTTTGATAGTTAGAAATAGATTACTATTTAGTCATAGAAATTTAGAAATGGATAGGTTTTAATAGGAAATCTTAGAAATATTTCTGAAAGATAGTGATTGTTGTTAGGGTTATATACTAAAAGCATCACTTTTGTAGTAACCTTATTTTCTTAAATTTTGAATGAGAATCATATGGGCAAATGTTTGCATATTGTATTTGTTGCAAGTGTTAATGCAAATGTCTGATATTCTATATTGTAGATAATATGGTGTGTGGTGTCACACAGAAGATCATATTATCAGTTTCCTATGGAGTATATAAATAGTTCACAACCTAGATGGACTTGGACAATCTATAGGAAAGGTTGTAGTGTAATCTGGTATTAGTCTATCTTGACTATAGGTTTACACTAGTACACTTTTTGTGTATTGAACAGGACCACTTGAGGTTGTTCTCTTTGTACTGACTACATAAGAGAACAAACACCTCTGTTATTATGGATGCTTGTACTCTTAATCCGGATATAATAACGGACATGTATATGCAATGTGTATTACTTTGACTCATAAAAGAGTGAGATTCATTATGGATCAACAACCTCTATAAATTAGGTAATAACATTGTATGTATGATGGGCTGTTGATTATAAATGGAATCCATGTCCCGATACATCGGGTTGATGATGTCCTCTTAAGGAGCTCATAAGGATTGTCATGTAAACCCTGCAGGTGGATTATATCCGATATGACAAATAAAGTTGAGAGGTACTACTTAAGGATAAAAGATGTCGAATCAATATAGTTGTCAGTAACTTAATTTGATCGACGGACATACGATATCTTAACATGGGGAGCCAAACGAGCATAAAATAAAAGGAGCCCACAAACATAATTTGGGATTAGGGAGGTAGTGCAACAATAGCTCATTAGTGGACCGAGCTATTGTTAATAGGCCTGGATTGTGTGTTCGGGCTGAACATGGGATATCCAGATCCGTTAGGAGGCCTAACCCTAATTTCTCCTCATGGTCCCTGCCGTAGCCTATATATATCTTCTATTCTCTGGCCGCCAGATTACTGATCAGAAATCTAAAATTTTCTCTAAATTCGTGATTCACGTAAGGAGAGAAAAGAGAGTGCTGCCAAGGAGAAGAAAAAGTTAGGAGATCGTCGCCCACACGACGTCCAACTCGAGGAAGGAATACGTGCAGAAGATCTTGGGGTCGTCCGCTCGAGATTGCCAAGAATTACTTGTCTCCTTTCTGCCGCAGGTATAATTTGTGAACCCTAGTTTCCGCCTATGAAGGGTTAGAACACGTATTAGATCTGTTTAACTTTCTATCGATCAATACGCACACCAAAGGAAGGGTCTTGGGAATCCCCAGTTCCATCAATTGTATCTTTTGGCACAGGTAGCTTGGACTTGGACTTGACCTTCCATCCTTTTTGATATCCAGGTAAGTACACTATGACTTGAATTTCTAGTTTATAATTTTGTCTTATATTGGACACTTGGTTAACACGTAGTCATTGATTGTACTTATTGTTCTCTTACTGTACTTATTGTCCATAATTGATTGTTGTTGGGGTTGGGGAAAAACATAGTTTGCATGTGATTAATCTCCGCAGACTAATATTGTTGATAGCTTAGACATATATTGAGCATGTGCGTTTAAGTCGTACCACATTCTATTGTACTATTGTACTCCCCAGCTGATCATATGTAGATTATTATATCAATCACTATTACACTTGATCGTATTTCCATTGGTTCAGCTATAGTGTCATTGTTCATTTACAAGTTAGTTTTTGGTAGTATTGTATTACAACTTATTTATTATTTTATTCATATCATAGGGTTGTACTTTGCTCCTTTCCTGATTGGATTTATTACAGGTGAATTTGATGTCGACCTTTATACTAGCTACTATGGTCCCACAGAGGATATGACCGGGGATGACCTAGCTCAGGTGGTAGAGCCAACAGTAGACCATGAGGCTTAGATTGTTGTATTACTTACTAGTAGTGATATATGTGTTGTTTGATGTTCACTACAACAAAAAACTCTTTTAATGACGGCTAAAAAGCGTCATTAATGACAAACCATGACTCTCTTTTTTTTCCAAAGCAACCGTTATAAAAATGGGTGTTATAAATGTTTTTTAAAAGCGTCATAAAGAAACCGTCATGAATAGTTTCTATAAAAGCATTATGAATAGTTAATATATAGTGCACAATTCAGAACAATTTTAAAACGTCATGAATAGATAATATGTATAGGCTCAATGCAGTACATTTATAACACTTTATACTATTCAAATTAGCATATTTATAATGCTCTATACTACACAGTATATATTACATTCCAAAAACTTAATATTATATATCACCATCTTTATTACATTTCTCAAAATAGAGTACATATCAACATCTTCATTACATTCTCAAAATAGAATATCCAAATACATATATACATTTACAACTGCCAAAATTGTCTACATTAAAACTTGGCCACATCAAAACTATCCACAGAACATGTAGCAAAATCCTGAAAAAGATAAAAACAAGGTTCAATATACTTTATAATATAATATAAAAATTACAAGAAACGAAGGACTTGTACACATTTTTTAAACTTTAAAAGGAGAAGAGGACCTGCAAATTAACAAAGAGAGGCATATTAACAAAATACTTAGTTTATAACAAGCAACAACAATATTCGAATATCATAAACAAAAAAAAAGGATTAGCATAATCAAAGAAATATTGCTTGTAAATGAACTGTTGTACTGCACTGGAACTCCATATGGGGTCCCTGTGGTACTACGTGGTGGTGTCGATCCAGTAATTCACAAGCACTCTTGATATCGATACTCTTTTGCTTGTCCTCTGATGAAGAAATACAAAAGAAAGGGAAAAGGAGACGACAAACAGAAAAGGTAAACATAAACTTCTGACTGGTAAGTTGAAACAAGTAGGAAGTAGCATACCTGTCAGGCAATAACAAATTGAATATGAATAGAAATCGAGAAAATTTTGTGGTCTCATAACCTTATAAGAGAAAAAAGAAATACATCAGTAATGCCTGTGCTCCACCATAGAAGACAGTAAAACACACAGTAGTGGTTCCCTCACAATTGAGAACAAAGTGCAACAAAATGCTAAGGTGTAGAAATAAGCCTAAATTGAATACATAATCAAAAGTCTCCGTCCAATCTCTTTCTCCAATTCTGGTGGTGCCTTCTTGAGTTTGCTGATAGTATCGGCCCGTAGTGCTTTGAGGCCTCTACGCCATCTTTCTGCCATAATGTTGAACACATAGGATGAAATCAAGAAATTTTAAATATTATTAAACTATGAAAAGTAGTGAAACAAAAAAAAGTGTAATTCCTGAAAACACCATAAACAAAACATGCATCGCTTTTTAAATAGAGATACCAGGTTAAAGTATCCATGTTTTTCAGCTTTCGTCTTCCTGATCAAGTCAATTCCAGCGAAATGTAAATAACTCAGAAGAAGATAATATCCTTCAATGAAATTCCATAGACTTTTAAGTTAAAAAACATAATACCAGGCAAGCATTAGTATCCTGACATCTGTATGATCCACTTCCACGTCAGAACAGAAAGACTCAATACCTTCAGGGCTATTCAAATGGACAACAAAGAACAGGAGTATTAGCATGTTTGTTTCATGGTGATACAGAAAATACAATATTAAGACTTGAGACAAATAGTACCCCTAAAAGAACAGGAGTATTAGCATCTTCCTGATCAAGTCAACTGCTGGTTTTGACTGCACATTAGTTGAAACGAATACTTCCATCCCTAGATTTTCTGAAGTCCACATTCCTTTTGCTGCAACACTCTGCTTCTTTAAAAATGCAGCAGAGAAACCTGAAGCCCAGACCTGAATTTATGATGACTTGAACACTCAGAACACAAAGTAACCCGAAAATGACAGCGTGTTTTCAAAAACACAATTTAATATTAAGCCTAACTTATCAAATATGAAGGTTTTTCTCTCCAATTGAATATTAAACCTACAAATGAATAAAGTTGGATATAACCATTTCCATCGAAGAATAAACATGATTAAACAGAGCTCAATGAAACAATACAAGAACAAAAATAAGCAAAAGGGGAAAAAAACCAACCAAATTCCCACTACAACCTGCATCTCATGCAAAAGGGAGTCAAATTAACACTTTAGAAAACTACTTTACCTAAAATTATCTCAGGTGCCCTGTAATTCCTTATTGACACAATGGAGCTATGGTCCTGATTCTCAAAAGCAGTACTACCAAAATCAATCAGCTTTATGGCACTTGTCTTAGGAAAGCACCTGAACTGCATCTCATCGTGTGAATTTCTCTGTACCCCAAACATTCATTCAACATAAAGCTGAGTGCATACACATGATGTCAAAAAAGAACTCATGATTTTCAAAATTGTAGGAGACTGAATACCTTGCGGCTTGGAAACTTACATATTCAGGAGACACGAGAAAAATGTTTTCTGGCTTGAGATCAGTGTGAATAAAGCGTAAATCACACACAAAAGTATTATGTATTATGTAACTTCTTATTAAACACACACACAAAAGTAAGCAAGTTTCTATAATAAGCACTCCATAAATCTGTTCATACATGCAAAAGTAAAGCATGCTTCACATTTCCAATAATGATGAAATACTGTAACATACATGAATTGAATACATAATATTTGAAAGTATGCATATTAAAGGGTGAGAACAAAATTTTAGTATTAGTGAGAAAAGGTCCAATTTTCTGCTTCATACTTCATGAAAGATTCAAAGTCCAAGGGGACTGACAAGAAAGTATGCATATTTTGCACAAGTTGTTTCTACATCCAGCAAAAAAAAATTAAAACAATGTAGCCGACAAAGTTGAAAACCCACAAAAGTAAAATAGGAAATATCTTATTCCCCAAAAATAGTCAACTAAGTTGAAAATATTGAATTTAGATGAGAACTTCGCTGAGCATTTAGGGATCTGCTAGAAGCAGTCATACACTAAACTAACATGTAAATGACAGCTAGGCCTGAATTCTATTTGCGGATGCTGAGGGGGGTCTCCAATCATTATCGAATTACTGTGAACCATTTTCACATAGAAAATCTGATGATACGCATAAGATTCAGCCTCACCTGGACAATAAAAATATCCGGACGGGAAATCTTAACACAAAGAAACCAAACTAAGATGACAAACTGCACCGCTGCCTTGAGTAGAAGTGTCAACACTTTCGATATCTTTGATAGTCCCTGAAAGTCAACCGATTTCTGGAAAACAATAACATCGGATGTGCTATTAGATGCTAATATATTAGATTTTCTTACATCGGAATACTCGAACAAATTTATATCAATGAGACATAACAATGTAGAATCCTCACCATAGTGTGAAGATGAATGGACGGGTTTTCTTTAACAGCCATATGAGGATCATTACCTGCTTTTAACAAATTCATAAAGTGTTCTATTCAAAACTAAGATCGAGATCGAGATAAATTCCAAATTAAGTAAGCTCAAATTGTTCTATAGTGTGCTAAGTGCTTCGATGCGAATACACACGACGCATAGACAAATACTACGGACACGCGGTGCTGGTTGTGAAGCCAGCCATTGAAACTTGATGATCAAATTTTTCATTCACAGTTCACTCAAATTATGTCATTTTTCCGCCCAGACGTGAATTTTATTTCCAGTAATATGAATGTAGCGCGACACAACGCGACAACGACGCGGAAAACTATAATCCTTCCATGGAAAATGGATGCAACCTACCTCCGCTGGCGACGATGTCGACCTCCAAATTCGCCTGGAACAAAATCCAACACAATCAGATCACAAAAACCCTAAGTTCGAAGGAAGAAAAAAATTAGGGTTTTTTCAAGAGATTGGAGAAATTGGGGATCGATGGTTACCGATTGAGCGAGAGAGAGGGCATGGTACTGCATCCGAGGGCTGCGGCCGATGTCGCTGAGGGCTGCAGCCGATGTCGCCGAGTACTACCACTGCGAGCCACGTCGAGGTACAAGCCAAGCCGCCACCGGTGGGCACTGGCGCCGCCCAGACTGCCACCTCCGCACTGGCACTCCTCCGCCATAGCCGTCGCCACAGTACGCACTTCCGTCCTTCCATTTCCTTCCCTCTCTGTAATTTTTGATTTAGGGGTTCTCTTTCTCTTCTATTTAGGAGGTTGAAAGAAGGAGGAGAAGGAGAAGATTAGAGTTTAGAAAAATTTTAGGATTCAGGAACATGGAAATGAGCAAGAAACTGAACGGGCTTTTGAAAATTTTAGGGTTCAGGAAGACGAGGGAAGAGGGGGAGGAAGGAAGCTCTGAAAAAGATCGGGTGTGAAGGGTTTTGTTGGAAGTTTATTAATTACAAGTTTGCCACCGCTTTAAACTATTAATAACGCTTTGTTTTATAAACGTTATAAAAAGCCCAGAATTAGTCCAAACCGTCATAGAAAAAGGGTATTTCAAAATTTGATAACGCTTAGGTATCAAGCGTCATCAATACGTCTTATCGAGCGTTATTAATAGGCTTTTTTGTTGTAGTGGTTGTATCGTGTAGATTGGATGGCTCTATAATAATAGCCTATGAGCCACTTTATCTTTTATCGGATTTGTCTTCGGATATTCATTGTAGAAGTGTACTCCTAAAGCAAGTAGAACTCTGTGATGGATGTGATGATTATACATGATAGATGTTGTAATGAGAGATTGATCTAGTATTATTGATGACTATTGAGGTCTAGACGACTAACTACCGTTGTCAATGCCAGCGTAGGCTGGGCGTGTCTGACTCGTATCTAGTTATCTGGGAGCGGGGTGTGACAGGCAATAATCTATAGCCTAGTAGACGCAGGCGCACCTCCCTCCAATACGCCAGCATTTTCGTGCTTGCACGGTCGACATCTCCGCCGTGCCATCACCTGGCGAGCTTCTCATTCAGCTCCACCATTAGAAGATCTTATTTGCCTTGTTATGGCCACTGTTGGTTCTCTTCAGCGCCGTCGACGCTTCAGATCTCGACACTATTTCCCAGATCTCCACTGCCATCGACTGCGCTCATCAAACTTTTCCGCATTGCTGTATTCGCGATCCGGCTGCTCGAATTAGACGGTTCTGCCGAACCCTACCGTCTACTTCATCATCGACCAATGCCTTTGATTCCTCGAGGCACATGCTAGCTTTACTAGAGAACCACCAGATCCGTTTACTCTTCTACTTATCCTCATATTGAGCTACCTTCGTCGCAGTCACTGGTTGAACTTAGTGTTGTCGTGACCGCAACCACCTTCCTAACACCACCTACCACCACTACTATCATTAACGCCACCACCATCCCGAGCTACCTCCTCCATTTCCAAGTCGTTGGTCGCCTCCATTGTTGGATCCTTACTGCCTCCGTCGCCTCCGATGTCGAACACCCCGCCAGCACCATCGAATCGAGGTGAGCACTGTTCTCTTCTCATTCTCGAACCCGCTTCTCCACCTCTTTCTCCGTCTTTCTTCTTCTTCCTTCTTCTGCTGCTTCTTTTGCTTCTGTAACGCCATAGTCCCAAAATACATAGGACTAGGAAACCCGCATGCCATCTTAAGCTATAAATGCAGTATAACCATGGCAAACAAATCTTATCCAAAAAATAAAGAATAAAGCTTTTATAGAATCAAATATGTAATATCTTTTTACATGTTGCTGGATGGAGACAAATCTACTACCAACATGAAAGTAGAACGAAAAAATAGCAAAATACTAATGCGAGCAGCAAAGGATGATTCAAGAGCACATCATCTTCGAAAGGAATGAGAAGATCGTGATCATGGCTGGAACACCTGTAAAAAGTCAAAAAAATACACCCCTGGAGGGATCACTAGGTCCTCAGAGAGACATAATAAAATACTGAAAAATGAGCCATATAAACTGAATATAAAATATGTCACAAAGTCATAAGTAAAAAATAAATGTTCCAATCCTAACATGGCTCAGTATCCTATCATTGAAATAGTGGACACCCCTACAACCAAACAAGGACAAATGGTGGCACACTATTCCGTAATGTGACACTGCCTCATGCTATGACTAGAATGGAGTGTGACATGACATCAACTAAGGTCACCTAACTATTCTACTATGATCATGCAGTTAAGAGCAAACCTTCAACGCATGGGCACTCTGGCTATATGGGATTGTCATAGTCCCCTCTCTTGGCACCACAGGCCTCAAAGTATGACATTCCTCGAATATCAGAGGCCAATAGGAACAAAAAAATAGGGTAATCAAGCCCGTATCTCCAACAGAGCTTCCAGGTACAAAGAAAAGTGCATACTCGGCCCATACACTAAGGAACTATTCTTCCTACCCTATGTATCTATCTAAGTCATACCCACGACCATGTACCTCTACTAACTGCCAAGTCTTCTAACATGTATCTATTAGCAGTTAAATCTAATGCATGCGCACGGGTGATCGGCTAACACGAAAGTACCTCCATATGTCACTCATAACTCACACATATCTCGTGGCACAACCGTATCAAAGTTTATGAAAATGCATTAAGCAAATGGTAGTCCCTTAACTCTAGGTCTACATGCATAATTTAAAGACAAGAAGAAAAATATGACTAGCGCTTGCATCATGTATAACTAGAAGCATATTAAAGTAAATAATGAACAGTAAACAACGATGCAACTGGATAAACTAGAAATAAATAATAGTAAATATGCAGTAACTAAACAATAAAGATGCAGACCATATATAGGCAGTAAATATAATAAGATATCTTGTCCGGTTGTGACGGCTGGTGCGGTACGATGATCATGATGGCACATAATTTGACTTTGGTGTTAAAACTTCACAAGATAGCCTACGATGATGGCACAAACTGTTCCATCGAGTCCAGAATAGTCCAATTAGCTAGGGTCGACATAAAGAAGTCCAGTTTCGCAAGAGAATAGGAAATATGATTAGCCATGGTCAAGGATTGATAATCGATAGGATTGGTGTAAATAATACATATATTATTTTAGAAAAATATTACAATATTTAAAAACTATATTTACATGTAAAAATGATTTTTGATAATACTTGAAAATATGGAAATCGTTCTTAGGCTAGAATACCCTAAGTTTGTCAAAATGAATTTTGAAGTAGAAAGCTATATTTTTATTAGTCAAAAATATTCTAAAAATCTAGGAAATCATTTAAGGTTAGAACTCAGTTTGTCAAAACACACTACTTAGGTCAAAACACTATAATTAAAAATAGGTAAAAAAATAATGTAGTAATATATTTAGGTTAAAAATACTACTCAAGTAACTTAAACCCAAATTTTTTAAAAGTTTAGTTCAAAATCCCCATAGTAGAAATATATGTAAAAATCGATTATTTATAAAGACCAAAAAAAGTTTTAGTTTAGTTTACCAAAATTTATTATTATATAAAAAACAAATCATATATAAAATCCTATTTAGTAATATACTTAAAGCCTTGCATATTTATATATACCTAATCATTTAAAGACGCATATTGTTACCAGGGCCAAAATACATAAGCCCATCAGCCCTTCTTATTAGTAAAAACCTATTCATAAATTTTACTGAATAAAACTATATAACCTATCGAATTTATATAAAGGCTCATAATAAATTATTTATTCCAATTGTAGGCCCAAGTCCAGTGGCCCAGCCCATTAATGGTTCAATGTACTTGATTACTAAGCCCATTAATCAACTAAAACCTATTTTCAACCCAAAGGCCCTATTTAACATCTTCTCTCTGTTAAAATGGAAAGAGAAAGAGGAGGAAAAAATGCACAGGCATTTGGGCTCATTGGTGGGGATCGCTGTAAACACTAGTATGGTTGAAGCTGTTATGGGATTTTGTAACCTGATCTGGAACTCTATTTATCAATAAAGTAAATTTTGATTAAAAATGATAATAATTTTTTTCCTAGGAAATAGAAATTCTATTAAAATAAAATACCCAACTCAGGATGCCAAAAAGGTATACATACAAAATGGAAAGTATACCACCCAAGAAACCCAAAAAGAAACTATACATGAAGTCTTTCCTGGTCCAAAATCTCTCCCAACATGGTCGGCAATCTTCCTTCCTCTCGAAGGAGATGTCATTATCCATGTCCTTTTTGTAGCTAGCGAAGGCCAAAGCCACTCGGTTCTCATCTCTACCCCACTTTACAGCCCTTCATCTGTCTTCCGTCCCTCGCAGTTGGAAAGTAGCCCGGTGAAGAGCCCAGACATTCTTCATCTTCCTGTTAAGGCAATCTACCACTCTACCGTCCGTCGCTAGCACGACGAAATAGACCCCTTCATGCTTACATAAACCTATTCCCGGTGTCCCCATTTTGCCAAAGAGCGTCAGAGGTGAATTATCCCCCCCCCGCCAACAAGCTCCATAGTGAAGGACCCTGTTGATGTTTCTGATGGTAAGGCCACCCACCCATGTCCCCAAGCTCACCACCCACTGAACGGGCAGGTTGCAGATCAGCGAGCCCGCCAATGGAACTGCCAGAGACGACACACCCCGAGCAGCCTTCCATGCATTCTGCTCCATTTTGAGGATAAGTTTATGGGAAGAATAGGATTTACTTTCGAATCTGGCCTTGGTATGATTTTTTCAAAGCACCCAAACCGCAGCCTCGACCATCGTTTTCTTCGTCTATAATTGATTGGTCCCCCACCACCACCGATCAATAGTCCTACTCCCTCCACCATCCGGCCATAGAAGTTTGAAATTAGCTCAAATAGCCTGTGCCAAATCCCCTTCTTCGAAAATATAGACCAAAGACTCTGACTTCGCCTCGTTACAGCAATGGCATTTGTAGGCCAACGCAAATCCGATGTCAGTGAGCTTATCATCTGTTAGAAGTTTCCCGAAGAAGAGCCTCTAAAATAAAATCGACCATTTGATCGAGATCACTTTCCTCCAAATGTTCCCAAGGACCTCGATTTTAATAGAATGGTGCCTCACAAGATCCCAAGCCGATGCCAGCATGGTAGCCTTCCAAATACAGGTGTCCGACCTATCAGTTGGAATAAGACCAGCAGTGCAGAGCCGATTAGTGCCGGGCACCCCGAGGACATCTAGGACCCGATCCCAATCCCACATGCCATCAATAAAGAGATCCTGAATCCTCGTTGGCGTCTGCATCTCCCACTCCGACAATCTTCCAAGCAATGTCCAGTCTTCCTTGTGTATGTCTGACACCCCATCTCCCAAGAGAACTCCCATGCAGCGTTTCCTACACTTCCTACTGGCCAGCAACCGCCTCCAAGCCGACATAGCCTTGGACATAACCTGAATGATGGTAGGATGGGTTATAGAAAAATATTTACCTTTGAAATAGGTGCACCAGAGCCCCAAAGTCGATCGCAGCTTCCACCAGTATTTTACGTCAAAGGCCCTTTGGATGTCCAGTAGACGATGGATCCCTAGCCCGCCTTCTCCCTCCGGCCGTACAAGTGTACCCTAGCTGGCCCAGACTTTTTGCGACACCCCTCCCATAGATCCCTAAAGAAAATAGGAGAACATCTGTTCAATTCGGGCAAGAACCAGCTTGGGCGGGGAGCTCGCCGCCAAGGTGAAGACGGAAATGGAGGCAAGCACATGTCTGATCAAAGTTACTTTCCCTCCATCGACAAAAGCCTGTTCTGCCAGCCAAGAAGCTTGTACGCAATTCTTTGAACCAGAGGATCTAGGATAGCTGCTCTGCATGTCCAAATATTGATCAGGACCCAAGATAAAGAAAAAGAGACTGAAGCATAGAGAACTCGGTAACCTGCGTCAGACCCCTCCTCTCTA
Source organism: Iris pallida (assembly GCA_029216955.1). Lineage (NCBI taxonomy): Eukaryota > Viridiplantae > Streptophyta > Magnoliopsida > Asparagales > Iridaceae > Iris > Iris pallida. The sequence continues at coordinate 195,447 of JANAVB010008997.1, read as the reverse complement.
CCGAAAAAAGGGGCGACAATGACGTTGCTCTTCAGGAGACTAAACTCGAGCCTGGAGATGCGTTCAAAGTCGTAGAGCACCCCTATGATAGCTCGAACCGCCCACTTAAGCCCGGAGCACAACACCAAAATATCATCTACATAACCGAGATGTGTGATTGTCGGATATCCGCTGTAGGTAGAAAAAGCATTATGTACCTTGTTTGGTGGCCCATGCAGGTCAGATCATATCGTATCGGTTGTGTAACTGTACTGATACGAGCCTACGAATATGACTAAACCCTTAGAAATCTCAATCCATACTGCCTTGAAAATTCTCCTAGAAATTTCTCTACGTCCTTGAAATTTCATATTTGTTCTCGATTTTTCTTTCTTGCCTTCCCGCACCCTTGATTCTCGTCCCTTCCTATTTTAGGGTGACGAATGATAGTAGAATTCATCAGAGATTCTTAAGTTATAGTATAATATTGCTTAATTTTTGAATATTTGGTTGTTTGATAGATATATGGGGATTATAGATGCCATATGTCTTAGATATCTAAGGATAATGACTCTAGCAACTTGAAGGAAGGTTATAAAGTTTTAGTGACATACCTTTGAGGGAGTAGCGTGACCAAAGGTGGGTAGAAGTCCTCGAGATTTCATAATTATAAATGGCTAGGAGAAGGATATAAACTATTTTTGAGGAATTAAAAATTTAAAGAGATCAAGGTTAAGGTGGACTTTCTTTTTGAATTTTAAGGAATTGTTATGAATTAGAATTTCGAGGACGAAATTATTTTAAGGTGGGTAGATTTGTAGTTCCCCTTTCCGAATTTTTTTTGAAATATTATTTATTTATTTATTTGATTTAAATGGTGATTTTTAAATTTGTTTTATAAATAATTATTTAGTTAATTATTACGGTGGGCGACTTTAGCCATGGTCGAGTTTTGAAGTACAAGACGACTAGGAATCATGGCACGGATAACATAGTCGTGTGCCTTGACTAGTGTATTAGCCATATCAGGGAAGACCTAGCCATAGGTGTATCCTAACTAAGAAAATTAGACTAAGTTGTGACATGACCCCTTTAAATACTTTTAATTATTTATTATTAGATTATTGACTTTTAGGAGACCCGACTGTACTATTCTGGCCCGGACTTGACCCAAGCCAGTCCAAACTCATGTAGATATATCGTACGCCCAAAAACGACCATGTAGATCTATATGGTATATATAAAATATTTATATTGGTATTTTACTTTTATGGCCAAGTAAATAGTTTATAATAGTTATATATATGATATATATATTTTATTATCATTAAATGGATAATATATTTGATAAATAATGTCCTTGTATATTCTTTTGGAATCAGTAGGTTAAATACGATCTTGCATGTATTTAATTATATGTACATATGTTTATTTAATTTAATTACCAATGTATACACTTATAACAGTTTTATTTATATATTGATCATAATGTTCAATATTTATATTACATAAGGCTTATTATATAATTCTTGTAAGTTATAAATGTATTTATTTTATTAAACATGTATTGCAAATGTTATTTAAATATATATTGAGTGTAACTATGCCTTGTAACAAATATATATATATGTACATTTACTTTATTATATAGGAATTTAATTTATATAAGAAATAAGATTCTTATTATTATTATTATTATTATTATTATTATTATTATTATTATTATTATTATTATTATTATCTTCATCCTTATTAAAATGGAATAAGCCCAAACCCCCCACAAGCTGTAGCGAACCCAGCCCAGCTCGAGCCCGGGCCCAACTCCCCCAGCCCGAGCGCCAATTTCCTCCCTCACCTCCGACTCGGTTTTGACCACAGTAAACACACATATAGATCGAGAGAGGGAGTCAAAAAACTCGAGCACACCCTAAACCCTAGCCGTGCCACCATGGGCGACCCTCCCTAGCCCTGGGCGCCGTCGCGTGCGGCCACAGGCCGGCCACGGCAGCGCCGGAACGCATAGCAGGCGTAGGGTATACCAACGACCACAGCAGCAAGTGCCAGTTCGTAGAGGGATTTCTCGATCATCATACGATCGTTTTACGTCCCGTCTTCTCCGGTATGTTCATAATCTATAAGGTTTTAAACTCCTTCAAATAGATTGTAGGTTATATCCCTAGAATGTTAGATAAATTGACACAAAATTTGATGAAAACTGTCTCGAACAGGACAGAATCTCGCGTTAGTGAACCTATTTTGTAAGGCGACAAATCACTGACCCATCGAGTAATTTAGAAATCCACCTGAATAGGATTGTAGACAACCTATATGGAATTAAAACCCTTCTTGTAGTTTTTGATTTTATCAAATGTATGCCAGAAAAACAAATCTTGAAAATCAGAGAAAACCATTTTCAAAAACAGAATTATTTTTAGAAAAAACCTTGGATACGACGTACGTCCCGCCAATCCGGGCGACGTGGTTGCGAACCGAAAGCATCAAAAGGTGCATATTGGCTTCGTGGACGTGTGAACTTTGACGGAATTCAAATTAGTTGCGTGTGCGCGACGAATTTGATCTGTATCCGACGAAATTCACCATATCGGCCTCTGTGCAAATTTCCTAATTACTTTGTGCACGTTCGTCAGATCGAAACAAAACTTGCGCCAACAGGACCCTATCATTTTTTGTCTTGTATGCCACATTTGGTCCAATTCTGAGACAGTTGATCGAATCGCCGTTTCGCGGGCCCTACGATCCTATTCAACGGGCGATTTTGTGTACGGCCGAACGAAATCCAAATTAGACATATTGTTGGGTTCGTATCATCAAAACAAATCTGTAGACATGTAGTTTGATGAATTTAGAGACCATTGACTCTGGCATGCTTTTCGGTGCAAAGCGGGTCCAACGGCGGACTCCGTTTTGGCTCGAAATGACCGTTTTGTCCCTGTGTCCAGAATTGGGCTTAAGGACAGGCAATCCAAACTAATTTGACTATTCTGAGAATGTTGACAATGTCTGTTTCAACTTTCGAAGACAGTTATAAGATTTGGACTTTATGGCTTATCAGTTGACGGTTTATTGTTGGTTCTTCGTGCTACCACAAGCAAGATACCTTGCCTCCCTCTGCAGTTCATTTATATGCTTATAGTCTTTCATTTTATATGTCATCATTCAGTTCTCTAGTTGATTGGTTTATATGCTTTCTTCATACCACGTATATCAGCTTATTTGTCTTACTTGTATATCACCACCTTTCATGACTTGATAGTATAGTTATACCGGGCTTGTCCCTATTATAGTTCATGCTAGAGTTGTCCTTATGTGTGTCATGACTAAGTTGTACAAGTTGTCACATGTACGTTGACTGAGTCGCGTCTATGAGTATGTATAACTGAACTCCTATTTTCTGGTATTGATTTCTTGCAACCTACGAGTCCACACATGGGGCGAGGGTTGACCGTTTGTACCTGCGAGTCCACATTCAGGACGAGGGTGATTGTCTTGATCTGTTTGCACCTGCGACTCCACACTCGGGGCGAGGGTGATTGTCGTGAACTAACCTGCGAGTCCACACTCGGGGCGAGGGTTATTAATTAGTTCAAACCTGCGAGTCCACTCGGGGCGAGGGTTTGGTATTCCATTGATCTCTTATTCACTTGTTCTTCCAGCTGTTCATTTATGTATAGTAGTTCCCGTATCTGTGTCCATAGTCACTTGTCAGTAGTCACTTATCAATAGTCACTTGTCAGTTGCCACTTGTCAGTTCCGTCTCGTTTTCTGTTTATATCCTATTTATATTTCTATGCATGATAGAACTGTTAGATAGGCATGTTTATATGTACCTTGCTATGTCCCCTGAGGACCTGATGATCTCTTCAGGTTTAGCGACTGCATGGAGTTAATTAGCAGAGAAGAATGGTAGATGTTATATACTTGCAGGATCCAGGTATCAATATTATGTTTATTATCTATTCGTGCTTTCATTTCTTATCATGATATACTCCGTTGTTAGCTCATTTTATAGACTATTGTTATATTCTTAGAGTCTAATCGGACATGTATGCTAGTGGGCTGCAGACCATGACCCATAGTGTTCATTCATGTTTCGTATTCTTATTATGGATTGAGATATTGTTTTGCCATGCCTTGAATAGGCCCATTACCATAGTCCAGACAGCATTTACGTATTCGAGTTAGGCTAGAGCCCGCTTGATATGTAGCTGGCTTGCTCATGCACTTGCATCTCGAAAAGCGAGCGCGGTTTGTGACACCTTAGAGCCCACCCGTTGGAGATTCTGACTCAAAGCCTCCATTGCAATGATGTATAGAGCCAAAAAAAGTGGGTCACCTTGTCTGATGCCTCTGGACGACCAACAAAACCCTGTATCTTTACCGTTTATGATAGTGGAGAACCAGATGTTGCTAATCGAGTGGAAGATGAGTTCCACCCAAAGATTGCTAAACCCGAAGCTCCTCATGATCCACATCAAATACTACAAATCGAGGATATAATTCTAGGGAGAACAACTCAAAGACGATTAGCGAGGAGTTTAAAAATGACCTTGTTATAATAGTTGCACAGACTAATAGGTCTAAAACCGAAGAAGGAGTTGGGGTTGTTCTTCTTGGGGATGAGCACGATATGGGTGCTCGAGATATCCATTGGATATTCAGCTTCGGAGAAGAAAAACTGAACCACCCCATGCAAATCCCCTTTGATGATATCCTAGCACAGTAAATAGAAATCCCCTCAGAACCCGTCTGGCCCCGCCGAGCTCCCCTTGTCGGTCGCCTTGACGTCTCCCACCTCTGCTAAAAAGGGCGACTTAATCGAGAGCTCCTTGTCGGCGGCAGTGATGACCTCTGAAATGACTTCCAAGAACCTTTCATCTTTCCTAACGAAACCTTTAAGAAAAAGTTTGGAGAAATAATTTATTGACTCCGTATTGATCTTCAATATATCATCGGTGACCTGATTATCCTCTTTGAGTATACGATAGATGCATATTCTCCATTTCTTACTTTGGACACAAGCGTGAAGGAAAGCCGAACCCGATCACCATCCAAATCCTATTTCATCATGGCTTTCTCCTGCCAGAAGTCGATCTCTATCTTGAGCTTTTTCTTCAGAATGGCCTTCGCTTCCTACAGTTTATCCCTACCAGCGCCCGCTATGTCTCCGTCATACTCAATTCTGCTGCAGAAATGTCACGTTCTGCCTTCCTAGATTCTTTGAAAATATTTCTAAAGGCGTCGAAACTCCATTTGGAGAGAGCTCTCCTTGTAGCCTTCCAGCAGTTGGCCAATCTAATCAAACCATTAAGATGGACGATCGATTGCCAAGCCAATGAAACCATGCCAAAAAAATTTGGGTGATTAGCCCAAAATGATAGGAAACGGAAACCTTTGGTGACCTTTGGAGCATCCAAACCGACAGTTAGGAGCATCGGAGCTTGATCGGATTTTGGCCGGTTGAGGAAGTTCTTCGAGCCCTGCCGAAATAAGAAAATTTCTGAAATCTTGGATGGAAGCAACATCCGTTGGTAGACCACCTTTCTGCTCATCTGTTCTAGCTATAGCGTTGAAGTTGCCCCCAATAAGCCACGGGTCCGAGCCTAAAATTTGATTCTGGAGCAGGTGTTCCCATAGGAGTTTACGCTCTTTTTTGCGATTGCCGCCATGCACGATGGATACAATGACCACCTTCTTGATGTTAGGATGTTGGATCGACACAATGATCGCTTCGCTGCAAGATTCTAGCTTAGTCACATTCAACTCTTCCAAATGCATCACCTAAATATTGCCCTTCTCATTCGACATAGAGGAATTGAAGCCAAGGATCGTCTGTCCAAAGAAGTTTTTCTTTGGCGACCTTTGGTTCGATGATAGCTAACAAAACTACTTTATTAACCCTACACAATGCCTTGATACGATTCACTGTAGATTGCCCTTCGATCCCCCTAACGTTCCATATTAGGAACTTAATCTTATGGGGGGAGTTTGGTAGCAGCCTAGTTGTGGATCTCAGTAAAGGAGGGTCACAATTATTTTTCTGCTTTTTATTTTTCTTCTTCCTCCTCGGAGTTTCCTATTTATCAGACTGTACTACCATTGTGCACACGTCTATCTCAGTCCCTTCACCAATATCACTGGAGCTAGCTTCAATCTCAGCAATACTAAGGACTGTATCAACCGTACCCAAAAATCCTCCAATAGTACTGCTGTCGACCCTAACATTATGCAGCACCTGAGTAGAATCCCCTCATGGATCCTCGGGCTTTCTAATAGCCCCTTACACGTCTCCCTGGCCAAGCAATATGCTCGAACTAATAGTCCCGCTCCTTTCCAGCCATTGTTCCTTGATGGTGGCATCCTCCCTCAAGGAATTCAAAGAGACTCTTCCTATGACCAACGGGTTGTTGCCTGCCACTGGCCCTCCACGATTATGAAAAAATAAAGATCGCTAAGGTTCCTTTCTGAACAAACAAAGGTCGCAACGGCACCCGAGCGCTGAACATGGGTGCTCGGCTCACCTACTTTGGCTCTATAGCATTCTCCAGCTACTGTGGATGATGTAAGGACCCTGATTTTTGGGAATTATTTTTCATTTTTATTTTATATGATTTTCATTTATTGAATTAGATTTTTACTTTTAGTTATGACTATAAATGCACTTTTACGTAGCTTCGATTTTTGGAGCACAAGAAGTGTCAATCATTCGAAATGTCATTTATGAGTTTTGAAGTAGACGAACCAACCTTCAACTTGATATACCATGTCCCATCTATACCTGTCCCCTAACTTTCTTTTGATTTCGTACAACTTTGGGTCAAATTTAGGCTATTTGATTATTTACCGTAATTCTAGACCTAGCTTCCAACGGAAGTTCAGGACTCGACATTGATCAAAACCATTTGACCCAATATGTGGTTTTGACCAATTTTGAGCCTATGACACACATGTCAGGGGTGTGCCACTTATTCGAGTTTTCATGTGCTATTTATTTGCAAATGGCACATGAGACTCATTGGTTGACTTCTCGGGTTTGATTTGATTAAAAAATATATTGGGACCCAAACCCAGCCAACCCTACTTAGTAGAGCTATGATAGGTCGCAATGACTTAGTAGAATTATTATAAAATTAGTTTGGGATGTTATACAGACAAATAGATTAAAGACAATTTTGCATATATATGATTATATTTATAATAGCCTAATATTATATATGGCCTTAGTCATGGTAAGTTTTGAGACGCATATCGACTACAAATTTTGGCACGGAGAGTGTAGTTGTGTGCTTTGACTAGTGTTTTAGTCATAGTAGGGAAGGTCAGGCCATTAGCTGTGTCCTAACTAGAAAAAACTAGTCAAAGTTGTGACTGGGCCCCTATACAAGATTTAATTAGTTATCTAACTAGATTATTGACTTTTTAAGAGATCTGATTATGTTAAACTAGTCAAACTTGACCCGAACCAAATCTAAGACCCCGTAGTCATGTGGTACGTCCAAAGACGTTCATATAGATGTATATGGGTTGTATGTAATAGTAGTTTATTTTAATGATCTAGTAATTATATTTTTTATAATAGTTGTTATACATAATATAAATGTCATTTGTTATTAAATGTATTTTAGTACGGAAAACTTTTCCCCAGAATACTACTATCCTATATATTATTTTATAACTAATGTGTATATGCAAATTGAGTATATACATGAATGGCAAAAGTATTTTTATCATTTGCAACTTTATTATAAGTTAGAAATATATATATATATATATATATATATATATATATATATATATATATATATATATATATATATATTTTTAAGTTAGAAATATAAGTTAGAAATATATATATATATAAAAATATATATATATATATATATATATATATATATATATATATATATATATAAGTTAGAAATATATATATATATATATATATATATATATATATATATATATATATATATATATATATATATATCAATAGGATTTTGTTATAATAAATATATATATAAGAAATGACTCAATAAAATATATGGTATGTTTGTTATATACATGTATTGTATATATGAATCGGGTCATTATTCTATGCATGTATGTGATTGAACAAATAACTATATATATATATGAATACTTACATATAAATATTTAGATAAGGAGAGTGATAAAAAAACAACAACAAATGGATTATATCAATTTCTCGCGATATGATAAACCCCTCGAAAATCGACCATGAGTAGGCTTTTTCCGAGTATTTGATCGATTGGGAAATCGATCAAATACTAATAGTTTTGATTCAAAATTCTCCCTACGGAACCCTTATCCTATTCTTCCTAGGATTACACCAAATCTAGCCAAGATTCAATTTAAAACCTGATTAAAAATCTGACTAAAAATTAGTAAAAAGAGATATAAAGAAGAGATCTTTCGAAAAAGGAAATCGAAGGAACCTAAACCCCTTGACCTCGTGATCATCTAAACCTCTCCCCAACCTTGGACGACCACCCTGATAAGCCTGCGCGTCATCGTGGGGTCGTCGGACCACCGTACAGCCGCCGACGAACAGAGCAGCGCAACAGAGACAGCAGTAGCAAACAGCAGTAACAGGGTGTGCAAGGATTTTTGAAGGTACCTTTCTCTCTCACCTCATCGCCAATTCTTGAACCAATTCTTTCGTTTGAAAGATAATATATACGACTTCGAAACCCTTCAATTAGTTTTAATCTAGATGCTATAGATTTTCCAGAAAATTCGTGCAAAGATCGTCGAAAAACTGTTTCGAAAATAGTTTAGAAACAACCCACGAGTCGTATTTGAAAGATAGATTTAGGGATAGATATTTAGAATTTCAAATCTAATTGAAGGCAGTTTTAGACAACATATAGGAGATCAGAACAAATTTTGTAGTTTCGAATTTAATTCAGTGTGCACAAAGAAATCAGTTTTAAAAATCGCAAAAAAAAAACCCATGTAAAAATAGTTTAAAAATTTCTAAAACCTACCAATACGGGATCCATCCCGTCAAACCGGGCGACATGGTCGGGAACCGAAAGCATCAAAAGGTGTGTATCAACTTTGCGGACGTGTGGGATTTGACAGAACATGAATTGGTTGCGTGTGTGCGACGAATTTGAGGCGTATTCGTCAAATTTCTCCGTATCGACCTCTTTGCAAAACCCCCAATTACTTTGTGCACGTTCATCAAATCGAGACAAAACTTTCGCCAATAGGAATGTATAATTTTTTTGGTCTGTATACCAAGTTTGGTCCGATTCTGAGACAGTTGACCAGATCGTCGTTTGCGGGCCCCATGATCTGACTCAACGACCAAAATTGTGCACGGTCCACCGAAATCTAACTTTGGACATATGGTTGGGTTTTTCTCGTTAAACCGGACCCATAGACATGTAGTTTGATAACTTTAAAGACCGTAGACTCTTGCACATTTTTCGGTGCAAAGCGGGTCCAACGGTGGACACCGTTTTGACCCAAAATTACCATTTTGCCTCTATGTTCAGAATTGGACTTATGAGTAGCCTATCCTTGCTATTTTACTTATTCTAGGAATGTTGGAAATGTCTATTTCAGCATCCAGAGTCGTTTACAGGAGTTGGACTTTTGGTGACTCGTTGATTGGTTAGTTATTGTGGTTCTACGCGCTGCACCTGGCAAGTATACCTTGCCAAAATTTGTAGTATTTATATGCTCTTCCATATTTCTATTCCTTTGTGTCTTACTTGGTTACACATTGCTTTTGCTTCTCATGATCATTTTTTAGTTTTACGTACACGTAGTTTTTATTCATTTTCCATATTACTTTTTTGTCTTTATTATCTTGTTCATGTCTAGTGATAGTACTGCTATGTCTGTGCCATGTTTTCCTGACCTGTACTTGACTTAGACATGACTAGATAGACTTGAGTTCCTAGTACCTTAGGAGAGAATATTTTATTAGCCGTGGCTATACCTCTATTGTTAGTGCCTCCCCGGGCTATGATAGAGAACTTACTATAGCACTGTTAGTGCCTCCTCGGGCTACAGTTTTTAGTCATGATTAATATTATATCCTCATGACATATCACCATCTGTAGAGTTCCTTTATGTGTTATCCTTTCCTCTACTTGTTATTCCTATTTTTTTGCATATTATTTACTGTACAGTAGGCATGTATATTATGTGTCTTGCTAGTCCTCTAAGGACCTGGTGATCTCTCCAGGTTATAGTCGAGCTGGTAGAATCAATGGATAGTTATGATTTGCGCCTGCAGTATTAAGATACCATTGGGCATGGTTTTCTTTTATTATTCTCTCGTGCTGTATAGTCTTATCTTGATATATTCTGCTTATTAGCCTAGTTTATTATACTCGTGTTTCCTTTCGAGTCTATTCGGACATGTATGCTAGTGGGCTACAGACCACGAACCATATTGTTCATTCTTGATGTTTAT